>CM062819.1:711903931-712403931 GCA_031772625.1 Pinus tabuliformis | reverse complement strand
AAGAAATTAAATGGAATTTCACCTCAATGTGCATGTCTTCCTTCAAATGGAAGTTTAGTGGAGCAGGTGTGTACGATTTTAAGGCAGATGTATTGTGATTCTGTTACAGTAGAAGCTTTGGCCAATTTGAATGTGACCTTGAATGTTTATCAAGAAAATCAAGTTCTAAAATCACTGCAAGATCCAGGCTTAGCCCTGAATTTCTTTAAATGGGCCAAATGATAGGAAGGATTTATGCATGATGAGAAATACTGCACAACTATGATAGGTATACTGAGATGTGCCAGGAAATTTGAGGTCATCAATCTTCTTCTTAGTGAAATGTGAAGGGATGGGCATGAACCAACTATTGTAACATACAATCTTCGTCAAATAAATCACCATAAAAGAACCAAATCAGAGCATGACAAATCTGATGATGTATGTGATGATGATTAAAGTAGGGGGAGAAGGCACAAGCATGATACTGAGAAGAATCATAAACATTCCAACTCATATAGACACTCGAGAAAAAGATAGTATGAATGCAGACCATTGAGATCAAATGAAGATGGGTTATATATTAGCTGTATGGCTTCTTGCACAAACCCTTGGACTATGAATGCAAGCACAAGATTCACTTCTCAAATATATGATTTTTTTGCTACCTTCCTGCACAAGGGTTGGATTATGGAACAGTGGGAAAATAATTACTATACTAGTGCCATTGTTGGTGCTACAAATGACAGTTCTTTGGTTGTTATGTCCAAGTGAACAATTTATACTCGCCAATATTATAAAGTTAGTGTTTCTTTTCCTTTCAAATGGAGCATTGAAAAGAGGAAGGAGGTATTTTACATCATATCGATGAAAAAAACTGAGAGTTGATGGCATGTGGTCATGTATCACAATGTAGGGTTCTCAGATCAGGTTGTTGAACTTGATTTTCTCTATCCGAGTGAAGACATTCATAGACGTTGGGAAAAATATATTAATTTAGGTTAACATGTTCTTTTCTTAGGAAAATTACCTCAATGATTTAGATGAGCCCAACATAAATTCCATTTATTTCAATAGAAATCACATAACTATGATTCATTGACAGTAATTATCGAAAGAACATAAGAAATCATATGCAGAAGACAAGCCAAGAAAAGAGGACACAAGGATTGGCACAAGCTAGGGAAAAAACCCCAAGATGGGGAAAACCCTTTATCAATTATTCTTATTATTGGTATCAAATATTCAACAGAGAGAGAGAGTACAATGATAAAGTCAAAATTGACTTTCCAGAAAGATGATCTAGACCACTATCCAAATCACAAAGGAGTAGCCCAGATAAATCTCCATTCTGTCTTCAGTTGACAAAACCTTTCCCTAATCAGTGATCATTAAAAGTCAAACAAAATAGTCCTCAAAAGGATATTGATCCTAGATCAATTATAGTGGCCTTCTTTGTAGATAATAAGGAACCCAATGTAGATTGCATATGAGCAAATTACTGATCTGGTTAGGGCACATACTCCAACCCTAACCTACAGCAACAAATTCATGTAATTAGCCTCCAAATAGTAGCATATGCACCTGTGAGGCCAAAATATTGATTTTCTATGGTTGTTCCGTAGACATTCTTCAGTGGAGGATAATGGCAAGGCATTCATTCATTCCATGCAGATATATATAGGTGCTAGGTCCCTATAATACTAGTGATTCCCCCATTACTATTGTCATTGTTGTGCCGCTATTTTCCCCATATTGTTATTATTGTGCCCCAATAGAAGCCCACTATTGTTATGGTTGTGCCCTTATATTATTATTGTTATGTTGAATTTGATTATATTGTGACCCCTTAGACTCCTATATATAGAAAGGAGGTTTTTTCATTTGTATCATCCAAGAATTGTTGATTTGTGTAATGTAAAGGAGGTTTCCCCCTCAAAGAGGCTAATTTTAAGTCATTGATCTATCTTTTCTATCTTTTTGTGAGCTGGTTTCATAACATTTGGTATCAGAGCTTTGGATTCTAGGGTTTCGCTGCTCCAAACAGGTCAGGTAATTTTTTTCTTTTTCTTTTAAAGAAGCTAAAAAAAACACTTGAGCTGAAATATATCTAAACCTCGTTTCTGAATTTCATATCTTGTCTCTCTATATTTGCAGAGATATGATCCAAGGAAGTTAGGGTTTTTTCAGGATCCCGAATTATATCTCAAACAAGTGACCTAGGGAAAATAGTCATAACTTTTGTTCTGAGCATCAGACTGAAATTTTGTAAGAAGTTACAGAAAGGGGACAACCTGTAGTTTTTTGTGTATCGGTTTGAGGTCCTAAGGTCAAAAACAATGACACGTGGAACTTCGTACAAGTTCGCTCTACTGAGCCAGTCTATAATTAGGTCATCATGGGAGATTTGGCATCACTCTTCCTTGGAGAATCCAATATTGATCAAAATTGTGGGGTTATAAAGAGTACTCCGAGGGCTATCGCAGGGTGCAATTTTAGACCTTGGGGATCTGAGATTACAGAGATACAACATATTCAATATCTATCTCCTACAAAGTGAAAAAATGTGTGTAGTTTTTTATAATTTTGCATAAGTTTGATTTGAAAAATTAGTTTGAAGGAATTCAAGGGGCATAATGAAGCATTATTATTATTAATTGATGTCTCGAAGGAAGAAAAATGGAAAGCAAAATTATGGAAACAAGGAATCCAACCACTCACAACTATAAATATGGAAGTGTTTTTTCTCCTAGCCTTCCACAACCTACAAGGTTGACACCATAACAATTGGAAGAAAAAAGAGAAAAAGGGCTTTGTTATAGTTGTGATTGAAAATACACTAAAGGTCATACGTGTGATGAGAAGATATTATTTTACATAGATTGTGAAGAGGAGGAAGAAAAGGAACATGAAACATCAAAAGAAGAGGATATACACCAGGAACAAACCCTAGAGAAAGAAGAAATGGATCCGACCATATCTTGTAATGCACTCGATGGAATTAACACTCCTCAAACTATCAATATAGAAGGACATATCAAGAAGAAAAAGGTAATAGTGTTGATTAATTTGGGTAGTACCCATAATTTTATTCATTGTAAGATAGCCAAGGAATTGAATTGCTTCCTATATCCAACACTAGAGTGTCAAGTGATGGTTGCAAGTGGAGGAACCATAAATTGCTCTAGAAATTGCCATAATATCAAGCTATCCATGGGAGAATATGTATTGAATATCAAAATGCTTTCCATTCCAATGGGTGGTGTTGATGTTGTACTAGTAGGCCAATGGATAAATCCTTGGGTATAATAGCTTTTAATTTTCGAGAACTTTTCATGAAATTTTCTTTGGAAGGAAAGGAAGTTGAATTAAGGGGTATCATAGGGAAACCGAGAAATATAATTAGCTCTCATGGAATTACAAATCTTCTAAAGAAATACAACGAGGTGTAATTGCACAATTATGTTCGCTAGAGGTTCCCACATCGAAATCATCTATTTCTCCATATCTCCAAAAAGCCTTGGAGAATCATTCCAAGGTATTTGAGACTCCCAAAGGCCTCCCACCTATTCTTGATCATGATCATGCTATTAATTTGATTCCAAGAAGTGTTCCTCCAAACATTAGGCCTTACAGATATCCCTATGCCCAAAAGAGTGAAATTGAACATATGGTTGCAGAAATGCTAGAGGCTGGTATAGTTCAACCTAGTCAAAGTTCTTTCTCTGCTCCAGTAGTATTGGTGCACAAGAAGGATGGGTCATGGCTCATGTGTCTGGATTATAGGGAGCTCAACAAGCTCACTATTAAAGATAAATTTCCCATTCATGTCATTGATGAATTATTGGATGAATTGCATGGATCAATTTACTTCACCAAGTGGGATTTGTGTTCAGGATATCATCAAATCAGAATGAAGACTGAAGACATTCCGAAAACAACATTTAGAGCTCATGAGGGTCATTATGAATTTTTGGTTATGCGTTTTAGCCTTACCAATGCACCTTCTACATTTCAAGGTTTGATGAATTCCATTTTCAGACCCTTCCTTAGAAAATTTGTGTTAGTATTTTTTGATGATATACTAATCTACAACAAGTCTTGGAAGGATCATGTTCAACATGTTGACAGGGTGCTCAAACTGTTGGAGGAGAAATAATTATATGCAAAAAGCTCCAAATGTTTCTTTGGAGTACAAGAGGTGGAATATCTGGCTCATATTGTATCTCATGAAGGTGTTAAGGTAGACCATAGCAAAATTAAAGCCATTAAGGAATGGAAAATCCCCACATCCATAAAGAATATACGAGGATTTCTCGGGTTGACAGGGTATTGTCACAAGTTTGTTAAGAATTATGGGAGAATAGCAGCACCTATAACAACATTATTGAAGAAAGATGCATTTTCATGGACTCCAGAAGCAACAAAATCCTTTGAACATCTTAGAGAGGCAATGTGCCAAGCAGCGGTCTTAGCTACGCTAGACTTAAAAAAAACCTTTATTATGGAATACGATGCCTCGAGAAATGGAATTGGTGTTGTTTTAAAGCAAGAAGAAAGACCCATTTCTTTCGAAAGTCATCCAATCAAAGGAAAGTATTTACACAAAGCTATTTATGAGAAGGAAATGTTGGCGATACTATATGCACTTAAGAAATGGTGACCCTACCTAATGGGAAGACACTTTAAGATAAAAACGGATCATGATAGTCTTAAATACTTTTTAGAACAAATATTATCTTCAGAAGAGCAGCAAAAATGGGTCACAAAGATGTTGGGTTATGAATTTGAAATCATCTACAAAAAAGGGAAGCAAAATGTTGTGGCAGATGCACTCTTAAGAAAGGATGAGGATGTGGAAGCATTTCTTTGGGCCATTTCTATTATCCAACCACATTGGATAAACGAAGCAAGGGATGAATGGAAGAATGATGAAGAAGTGTGGGAACTTATTCAAAAGTTACAAAAATATCCCAGTACATCTGGTACATTATCTGGAAAAATGATTCGTTATGGTACAAAGATTGCTTATACATATGTAAGAATTCCCAACTCAAACAAAATATTCTTATGGAATTGCACACCTCTACCTTAGGAGGGCACTTAGGATTTTTAAAAACTTACCACAGGGTTAAGAAGGATTTTTTTTGGGATGGCCTTAAATTGAATATTCAAAAGTTTGTGGTGGAATGTTCGGTTTGCCAACAAAACAAAGTTGAAACACTTAAGGCCTGAGGTCTATTACAACCTTTATCCATTCCAAGCCAACATTGGGAGGAGGTTTCAATGGATTTTATCGCATGATTACCCAAGTTCGAAGGAAAGAATGTCATCATGGTGGTAGTTGATAGACTTACCAAGTATGCACACTTTTGTGCATTATCACATCCATTTAAAGCAAGTAGAGTTTCTACTGAATTTATGGAAACAATTCAAAAGCTATATGGAAACCCAAAGATTATTGTAAGCGATAGAGATCCCATTTTCACTAGAAAGTTTTAGACATAATTATTTTCTTGTCTTGGTACTCAGTTAGCTCATATCTCATCTTATCATCCTCAATTTGATGGGAAAACTGAGATATTAAACAAATGTTTGGAAGGATATCTTCGTTGCTTTGTATCTGATAAAAAAACACAATGGGTCAAATGGTTGCCTCTAGCTAAATGATGGTATAACACTTCCTTCCATACTACAACAAAAATGACCCCATCTATGGCACTTTATGGATATCATCCACCATCCATCACATGACATTTAAGAGAAAATTCTATGGTTCAAGCAGTGGAATATCACATTGAGAATCAACAACAGGTTCTCCAGCTCTTAAAGGATAACCTCACTTTGGTGCAGAATAGAATGAAACAACAGGAAGATCAACATTGTTGTGAAATAAGTTTTGATGTAGGTGACTTGGTATTCCTAAGGATACAACCATATAAACAAATATCCCTCAAGCAAGCTAAGAAGGATAATAAATTATCACCAAAGTATTATGGTCCATACAAGGTGTTGCAAAAGATTGGTACTATGGCATACAAATTGGAGCTTCCTGCAGCTTTCCGAGTGCACCCAGTTTTCCATGTTTCATGTTTAAATAAGGTTATAGGTGACAAACACCGAGTTCAAATAATATTTCCAGGACTTGACAAGGAAGGAAAAATCATATTGGAACCTGAAGCAGTCACAGAAACAAGAACTTTACAGCTATGAAATCAATCAATTTCGGAGTATCTCATCAAGTGGAAGAACTTACCCATTGAAGATTCCACATGGGAGGGTGAGAATTTTATAGAGAAGCATCCATAACTACTCAAGTGTTGAGGACAAAAGTTTTTTTAAGGAGAGGGACATGTTAGGTCCCTATAATGCTAGTGATTCCCCCATTACTACTGTCATTGTAGCCCTTATTGTTATTTTTGTGCCCTTATTGTCCCCATATTGTAATTATTGTGCCCCATATAAGCCCACTATTGCTATTTTTGTGCCCTTATATTATTATGGTTATGTCGACTTTGATTATATTGTGACCCCTTAGGCTCCTATATATAGAAAGGAGGTTTTGTCATTTGTATCATCCAATAATTGTTCATTTGTGTAATGTAAAGGAGGTTTCCCCCTCGAAGAGGCTGATTTTTAAGTCGTTGATCTATCTTTTCTATATTTTTGTGATATGGTTTCATAACAATAGGCCACCTACTAGGTTTTCGTCATCTACAGATGCAACATTTTTATATCTAATTCAGTCACCTGATTTTTTTTACAGTGGGAACCTCTCTGGATTCAGCTACCTATTTTCTTGCTGTGTCTACATCTTTCTCAGACTCTTCAGGTTCTCGCCCATTCACTCCAAGTACTTCCCAGATTTTTACCTCTGGTGCAATTCTTCCACCCCATATCCGGCATCCTTAATGGGATTGACAAAAATTCCAACTCCCAACAATGATAGAATTTGGTCCAGGCCAAACTTGGATCTGAATTCTAGCCTAGAGACTTTTGAGGAAGAGGGTAAAGAAGAAAGAGCAGGATAAAAACATGTAGTAGTTTTGGAAGGTCCTTTGATAACAGATGGGAAAACTAGAGTTATCTGACAATCATTAGCATTAACAGACTCTTTTAAGAGAAAGGAAGCCAAAATAAGGTGAGATTTAAATAGATTTGAACTCAAACAAGATATATTACAGCTTGAGTGGGCCTAATGGTTAAGAGCATGTGTTTCCTCCTAAGAGGTCATAGGTTCAGAACTAGAGGGGGGTAAAGTATGTATGCCTTTGTAGACTTAGCAGTCAAATCGCTGTGCGGAGGTGGGTCCCTTGTCCCACAAACAAGGGTGTCTCATACACCAATTTTGTGGCTGGCTTGGCCGTGACCTTAAAAATATATATTATTATTATTATTATTACAAATATATCTAGTTTCTGCAAGTGTTGGTAGCTTCTTTTTCATGGGTCTATCTCACCCAAAGGGTGTTGCTTATTGGGCACATTAAGTTGTAATTGAATCCCAATATGATGTTGATAGAGCTGTTTAATCCCAAATGGCTTAAGTTGGAGATAAAGGTGTACTGGATTGAATCTGAGATTGATACAAGGTCAGAATTGCTCATGCAGATTGAAATGCCCATATCACTAATTTGCCTCTTTTTCGGCGATCCTGCTGCACTTTTTACATGTATGCTTATTGTAGAAGTATGAAGGGCACAAGCCATGTGTTTGACAAAATTCCCAAGTGAAATGTGCCTGCATGGAATGTTATTATCAGAGGTTGTGTTAGGGATCGACATTGCCAGGAAGCCCTCAAGCTGTATTACCAAACACAACATGGAGGACTAAGTGGAGACACACCTTTACAATTTTCCTCAAGGCATGCACTGAGATTTCAGCCCTTGAGTAGGGTAGGTAAATACAAAATTACATGAAACACCATGGCTACTGGGTATTTCAAAATTAAAAATTGTGAAGAAGTAGGAAAGGTACTTGACGAAATGTAGCTAATATCATTTCAATTGAATTTGTAGAAAGTTTGAGGTGAAGCCTGGAGTGGAGCATCATGCGTGCATGGTTGACATCCTCGGCCACTCGAGATGCTTTAATGGAGCATATGTGACATTGTCGAACATCTATGCTACTTCTATGGGATGATGTAGTCAATGTGAGAAAGCTAATGTTAGATAAGGGAATTAAAAAAAAAAGAACTAACATCTCATTTTCATAGACAATTCCAACTGCTGCTAACTTAGGATGTTTGAAATATATCATGGAAACTCTTCGACAGTGTTCTTGAGTTTCAATGATAATACACCCTCTTCATTTGAATTTTGTCTCTCCAAAACCATGGAGAGGAGAGACATGGAGGAGTTACAACCATGCATACTTCCTTAACAACCCTCAAGGTGGTTGGAAATAGATAATCATGACAAGCTCCAAGTGTTGGACAAGTCTTGGTTGAATCCTTATGTTGTAAAAGACAAATCCATCAGGCAAGTATTGGGCCAAGTTTGGGACTTTGTTGAGGAGTTTTGGCACATTTTGAAATTAGTTCAAGTTTTTCTACAGTGTCTGGTTATAGACAATCAGTGGAGCAAAAAAAAACATTTTCACATAAATAGGCCTACCTAACAGAGGCCAAAAGTTGGGTTATTGGTTTGAAAACAAGAATTTCATTGTTAAGAACATTGGATGGAGGGGCCAACAATGGAACATGACAAGTTTCTTCCTTAGACTTTCATATTTTTTTGGGCTTGTTTGTCTGTATTCAAGGTTGATTTGTGGATTGAGAACCCTAGAGAAGTGCATGATTTGGTCCTGCAACACATTTTGGGAGGAACTATATTTTTTTAGGTGGGATTCTTTCTTATTCAATTGAGGACTGTGTCATGACAAGACTCAACTAAGAAGGCGATGAATTCCATGGATGTTATAGGGATTCGAATAGCAACTGGGAAGGTCTGGGAGACTATGGAAGTGAAAATATGCTTTTTTATTGATACTTCAATAAAAATGGAGACCTCGTGCACCTCTAGAAAGCAGTTCTACGATGCCTCACATCTATTGTAATTTGTAGCTATTGCAAAACTCTCATATATGCTTGAACATGGGAGGAACATGATCACAACATTATTTTCTTTCCCTTTATTCTCTTCCTCTATGAATTTCATGGAAAGTGAAATCATCACTTTCTTCTGCTATTTGAGCATTATATGGAAGGCTTCATGTAGTTGTTTCACAAGGTGCCAAAATTTATTTTCAAGAGACAACTATTCAACAAACCTTGATTTATGAGTCCTACTAGATCATGTTACAACTAATACTTGAATATATAATTCCAGAAATTCTCCTCCTTCGAGATTGTAAATCATCATATATTTTCCCAGGACAAGAACAAGTGATTGATTTCATAAGAAATGTATTTGAGATGCTAGTTGGAGCGTCTAGAAAGCTTTAGGTATTGGAAAGGTGTTTCCACAATTGAAACAAGGTGGACAGGGATGCTTGATATAATGGAAGACTTATTGAACTTCTTAGATTTTTTATATTGTCAAATGGATGGGACAATTTCAACATTAGAAAAACAACATTGAATAAAGAACTTAAGTATCCCAGATAACAAATTTTTTATTTTTCTTATTTCAACTCAGGCAGTGGGGGGGGGGGGTTGGAATCAATTTTCCAAGTGCAGATACAGTTATTATATATGATCTATATTTCAGTCCTTTTTTATTTTATGAGCTTAATCATGATCTCATAGGATAGGCCAAGACAAACCAATGATTGTATATCAGTTGATAATAAAGTGTTATGTTGAGGAGAGAATATTGCAGCGATATGGAGCAAAGATGGATTTGGAGAATCTGGTGATGAATCTTTGTAAAAATGAAAGTTTAAAGAGTTCTAGATGACAAAGAACCTTTGTGTTTGTGGATATTTCCATAATACCACCAAGATCTCCAGAATTGTCAAGTGAAAAATATTGTGAGGGATTATGTTCTTGTGCAATTACTAATAATGGCATACTATGTAGAAATGTTATTTATGTTGTGAGTAGAGTTCATTGTAACTAGATCAATGGTTCAATATTTTTGGTAATACAAGACCCCAACCAAGCTTCATTACTTTAATCTGTTAACCAAAATAGATTTCATCTGTTTAGAAAGTGCATATGATATTCTAATAGCTCACTGCATGTATTTATGCTACCTATTTCTTCTACTCAAGGAAAAAGGTATAAAAAATATAAGTATGATAATAGATAAAAAAGGTAGGTGGCAGGTCCTCTTAGAAGTGAGGAGTCTTGGGAATAAACACTCATTTAGAATAGACAAGCTCTAGGAGTTCATTTCAAAAAATGGGAAATAATGCTTTGACAGGTGCATTGGCTATAATGTTTGTAAGTATCACTACATCATTTATTTATACTCCTAGCGAGTGTGTTAAACCACATATGCAAATTGATTTATAGGATTGAAACAACTGATATTTCTATTAGAAGTGGATTATCTGTTTCCATAAATAGATCTCCAACAACAATAAAGCAACATCAAGACAACATATCCCACGTGAGTAGCCTAGACTAGAGCAGAAATGAATAAAATTCAATGCCATCTTCCAAAAATATTTAATTGGTAAGCAATAGAATAGGAAGGAATGTTTTTAGATACTTGACATCATCATGTTGTGATATATTAAGACTTCCATTACATGATTAAGAGGGAAAGAGTTGGCACATGTATCAATTTTTGTCAGACTACTAAGAGTTGGAGAAGGGTTATAAATACTAGGTCAGACTACTCATAATTTCAGATACAATGTATGATTCTAATTGTGATTAAAATAACTATTGAAATAAAGGACAACATAGTTTAGACATGAAAGAGAGATTATTTACCATAAGACACAATTGATGTGCAACTGATGCAACAACCTTTTGAGAGTCAGGATCAATCACATCATAACCTTGCAATAACCTGACATACATTGTTGGCACCTAATAAAAGAAACAATGCTTTAGTTTAGGAGGTAATAACTGAATGCTTATTTCTATCCACACATGACATGCATCTTGCAAAAATGATCATGGGGTACAAAAGTCCTACATCTTACTAGCATTGTCATAATCCAAGAATAAAAACCCTTTCACATGAAACATAGTTAGTACCACATTCCACAAGCACAAATGACAAATTCAAAAACAATATACTTATTCAATGAAAGCAAGATGAATCATGTTAGCACACTTTAAATTGAATATCTCTTCTTGTTTCAAGAGAATCCTAGAAAAAATTAATTGACAATTTGGAAAATAATGATGTTCATTTTTGGATTTTTCCCTGAATTTGTATTTTTCATGTATCTATATGATGGAAAATAATATGAACATAATTGAATATGATGTCCATAATTATATATAATGTCCATAATTGTTAATTGAACATCTCACATATGATTTTTCCTTTTCCCAATTTCAATTTTAGACACTTGTGAAGTTGTTGCCAAGTATGAGTTTTGCAACATTGTTTTGTAGCCCCAAGTGTTATTACTTCTTACGTTCCAACTTTGAGTAGGTCTGGATGTTTCAGTGGAATAGGGCTTCAAAATTCCTCCCATCCTTTCCAAATTTTCCCCAAAGCCAAAGGGTCTATCGCAAACAAAATTTTCCAAAGTGAACAGACAACTAGCCCATTTTTGTTTCTAGCTGTCTCAATTATATTGCTAATGATAATCAACTAATCTACATTATCACTAAGGGCCCTTATCAACCACTTAGCTGCTAGTCCTATCTCTTGAGAGCTGTAGTCATAGGACTCCAATTTGGGAATGACTCAGCAAAGTTGAAGAGCAAAAGTATGACAACGACTTAGAAAAAAGTTAGAAAAAACTCAACATAAAACTCAATAAAGAAAAAATGGTGATAAATACTAAAACTTTTACAAAAGATTGTGAGATTCTTCATTTCATAAAAAGTCTATGTCATAGGCATCAAAATAAACGTGAAATCATGTATATCATTATTATTAAATAATCAAATTTAAATTTACTGTGTTACATATACTATATGATAATGCTGGTGCTAAACAAAAATCACAAGGGGATGAAAACTGGAATTGGTGCACAGAACTTTGGCTCGCTAAACAATCGGTTGAATTAGACAATAACTCCAAAATAATGACAACTTTAATGAATATTTAAAGTCATAATAGACAACTAATTTATGACTATTTCAAATAGTTTACTATATAACAAAATCAAAATTTTCATGCATAGAGTACAACCTCTAAATACCATGGATGATGGACCATTGCACAAATAATAAACAATTGCCAGAAAAAATGAGCTGCCAATATCCACTGCTAGTGCCAATTGGTAACTGCAGTCTCTTATGCAACACTGCATAGTGTAGTTGTGCTCAATGTTGTATCCCTTGAATGATGGCTTTGTTGGCTCCAAAAATTGACAATGGAGATAATATACTTTCTCTAAAAATTGCAACCATTCAAAGAAATGATTCTAAAAGAAATGTTAACTAGATTTTTGGTTGGTTTTCTTTGAAATTGTTGATTACAGATTAGCCCACTCTTTGATAAGACATTTCACATTATTCTTTGCGAGTGAGAAAAGTTGAAGTTAACCTCACTCTTGATCAGTTGTCAGAGACTTGTGAATGAAGTTAGAGGGCAAGAGAAGATGATCTGTAGTTTCCTCAACTTTATATTTGACACATTGACTAGGGTATATGGTGACATGGAATGATGCATAAGGTGTTCATGCTTTCTGTACAGTGGTATCTCTTCCATTCTCATTTTTACAAGTTGAGTTTATTAAGTTTGTGTAGATGTTCTCAAGTATGTCATGGAATTGTCAGTTCAATTTTAACTCTTAACTGTTGTTATGAGGGATGGGTGCTTGTAGCAGTAGCACTAACTCTGCATTTTCCAAAACATATCAGCAGTATCTGCATTTAAATTGCAGAAAAGTTTTCATCTATGCATTGTGTCAATATATGTTTTAGAAACTATTGTCAATATTACTGCATGTACATAAAAAGGGGGGCGACCTAACCTTGGAGGCAGTTAACAGATCATAATTTGAGACAGATGGATTTTAGGCATTTTTGAAATGAACAAGTATATGTATTATTTATTGCTCTTGGATGCATTATCTTGATGTCACATACATATCACAATATTTAGTACCATTGACTATTTTTAGCAGTGTTATCAGATTCAACTATCTTATCCCATTACCCAGATCCAATTCATCAAGGAATTGGGGAATTGGGGATTCGAATTGGATTCAAGTAGATTTGGTAAATTTTTGAAAGGATCCATTTCCAGTTTTACAGTTTGGATCCTGAAATAGGATTTGTTTTTTAAATTAAAGGAAACAATTTCCCATTGGAGGAACCAATTCCTAAAGGTCAGCAACCAGTTCCTCCAATGGGAACCAATTCCAATCTCCATGTTGGAACTCAAGTAAAATCCCCCAAAAGAAATGAAAAAAATGATGGGAAAGGGCATGGGAAAGCTTCTAGAGGAACCCACACATTGCATGAGAGGCTAATGCTCTAGAAAAGTTAACTAATTTTTGTCATCTGAGCTTTCACTTGCAGAGATTGGGGGTTTCCATTGTGTAGTGATCGAAGGTTTGAAGTTTCCATTCTGCAAGAAACAAGGGTTTCCAGTGGCAGCGATCCACCATCCAGGTAGCTTTGAGCACTGGCTTCGAATGGACAGGTAAGTTCTTCATTGTTTTAGACTTTTAATTAGAGTCTTGACTCTAGAGTTCTTCATTGTTTGTTGTTGTGTATGCTTGTGAGCACATACAACAATATTCTTAGCTGTGTATGCCTGTTAGCATACACAACAATGATACTTTGCTATGTATGCTTGTGAGCATACATAGAAAAAACCCTCATAAATTAAACTTCAGAGTCAACATTGAAACCTTTGAAGGCTCATAAAAAGTTCTGTTGTCAACTAGTCACTGTGCAATGCACAGCTGTAGCAGGTATTTCATTGTTTCATCAACACCAACAATGGCTTCAATTAGTTCAGTTTGGGCATGGAGTTCATGGTGGAGGGAGAGGAAGCAATGACCATCCTAAAAATAAACAACAATAACAAACATACCATGTTGATTCTCCATTGTGGAAGTATGTGACCAAGATTGAGAAGAAAGAAAAGGACGATGATGCCAGCTGCCTGTGGAATTGCAACAAGTGCAAAATAAATTTTATAGTCATACATGAGGGTTAAGGCCCTTTTTTTTGGCTTGAAGGTAATGGAGTTCATCATTGTAATAAAGCCACCCGAAAGGATGTAGATGGATTTCAAGTAGAGCAAGATGTTGCAGATTTAGCCAAGGTAGAAAGGAGGAGTTCCAAACAACTGCCACTCCCAAAAAAGGGAAATGTAGTTCCCTTAATTGTTGAAGAAGCTTGCAAGAGACAAAGCCTTGTAACCTTTGCTAAAAAATTTCACATGGGAGGGAGGGATAAGATGGAAAATAGAGTTTCAAAAGCCATATTTGCATGTGGAATACCCTTCAATGTGGTGTGATCTCCATATTGGCGAGACATGCTCAGGGAAGTTAATGAGGCCTCTAGGGGTTACAAGGGGCTAAGGGGTCAAGCATTGAGAAAGGGTGCACTTCCCTTCTAGGGAAAGAGAAATTGATTGTGGAGAAAGTGTTGGAATGGGTTTGTTCCAGTTCCAGTGGAAATGGTGTCTCTATTATCTCTGATGGTTGGACTGATACCGCGGATAGGCCATTGGTAAAAATTATTGTAATGTCTTATTTAGGCCCATACTTCTTGAGAGAAATAAATGCTTTAGGGGAGAAGAAGAACACTAAATGAATTGCTGGAAGGATTTCAAAAGCAATTGAGATTGTGGGGCCTTGAAACGTTTTGCAAGTCGTCATAGATAATGCATGTTCATGCAAAGTAGCTTGGGAAATTATTGAGGCACTGTATGACCATATGTTTTGGACATCCTTTGTAGTGCATAGTTTAATTCTTGCTTTTAAATCCATTGTTGTTGAAGTTGAATGGATGAAAAAAGTATGTGAAGAAGCAAGAGAAGTTTAGCTTTTTATCACTAACCACCAACATGCACAAGCTAGGTATAAGGAATTTAAAAAATTCAATAGCTAAAGGTTGGAGAAGCCATATTTGCATCACATTATATATTTATTAGGTGGTTAGTAGACATGAGGGAGATTTTGTCCTCCATGGTTGTTAATATATAGTGGCAAACATGGAAACAAAGCAACACTGAAAAAACAATGTAGGTTGGGGTACCATTTCTTGATCAGGTTTGGTGGTTTCAAACTGAGATTTTTGTTTCCATAATACAGCTTGTTACCTCCCAGGTTCTCACTCAAATGTAAAAGCCCCAACCAGACATGAGACCCTATGAGTGACATAGATAGGCTACCCACCGTCACTTCAGTAGCTCTATTTCTAGCTTTAGGTTAGCTATCCTTTAGCTCAAGGGGGAATCCCTAAGGAAATATAAGTCCAAATAAATGATGATGGAAGACGATGCTTGAGGATTTGGGATAAATCTATTTCTATGGTTTAGGTGTACAATTGATTTTCCAGATTTAAACATGTAATTTTCAGCATACTAAAAGCTAATAGCAAATTTGAGATCAAATATGGAGCTGGAAATTACAGATTTGCAAACATAATTTTAAGTATAATTAAAAATGGGTAAATGGGGTCTGAAATGAATGTTTTTCTGCTATAAACTTTCAGGTTGTAAAAGAGAAAATAAAATATGGTTTTTATATGCTTTTTGGGTAGTTGAAAGGGGAGGATTGGTGTCTATTTTCCAGATTGGCTATATGGGGTTAGATGGGCTCCTGAGAGGCTACTAAACACAATTTTAGGGTCTATAACAACACGAAATACTTGATACGACAATTTCGTGTGGTGGTGTACAATAAAACTGAGATTAAATATATTGAATTTCGTGTTCCTTTCCCAAGCATAACATATGCTAAAGCCATGGATCACTACAGATTTGAAAAACCAGACCTCCACTTCAAAATAGAGTTAGTAATTTATTAGAAATTGGTTACTCAACTGAGATGAGGCTATCTTGCTTGTCTAAGAGCCATTGTGAAGCATGATTTTTGGAGGTACCTTCTTTTTCAGTCAAATGTTGCAACAGAGTTAGGGGTGCTTTTACAACTTTAACACTAATAGATGATGGCACTAATGGTCAATTCTAGATAATGTTCTTTTGAATAGGTGAGATGAAAAATATGGATACACCCTCATGTTGATTGGAAATTGAAAGTTGCACCATTAATATTTTGCAATGTAGTGAAGGAGCCACAATACCTTAAGAGATAATATTATTTGTTTCCCTGTGGGAAAAGTGTTATTTGAATTTACTTTAGGACAATGGAGATTTCATTCATATTGGTTGTTCTTCTTTCTCTTTCTCTTGCTCTTGCTCTTCCATTGTTCATTTTTCTCACATTTGACTCTTGTAATCTTTCCTAAAACAACTCTAACAAAACTTGGGGTCTTAAACCTCATAGATCTTAAATTCAAATCCAAGGATATTTATGGACCATAAGTATACCCAGCTAGAAAAGGAGGAGGATATATGGAAGAATGTTTACTCTTTGGTTTTGAAGTAGTTTGTCTAGTTGTGAGATCTGAATTTAATCAGTGTTACATGGGCATGGCTACCCACACCTCAGGCAAAAACCCTCTTGAGGCAACATGGGATGCACTTCCTGCTTGCACAACCAAGCTTTGTAATGAGGCTCCTCCAGCTCTGGCCTAAGATTGAGTGTATACTTAGATAAATACAAACAACCTTGTATTTTTGGTTAATAGACCAAGAGCATTAGAGGTATGATGGCCATTGTAGATATGGGTGCATCCTCACCCAAGGCCTACAAATGCATCCACAGATATTCAATTAAGCATGAAACATTTCCATTGTTGTGATAAGGTTGTTGGCACCAAAAACATCTTTCATTGGGGATATGGACATACATATTATAATTTTGGTTCCCAATACAACAGAGAGTAAAAGAAGAATGGTGTAACAAGGTTATTTTGAATATAATGGCTTGAGTTTCTATTTGGCATGGTGGAAAAGCTAAGGGATTTGGGATGGCTTTAAGCAATTTCTCCTCAATGCAAGTTTTCCTCTTAGATCAACCTTAATTTTATAACTTATGTACATTTTTCTTCATCAAATCTCATGTAGTAAAGTTACACTTTTTCCACACCCAATAGTTTCTACGACTGGTTTGGACAATTAATAGTCTGTAGATAGTTGAATAAGGATTCAAATAAACAATGTTGGTTCTGAAGAAACTAAATCTGTGAAAGTGAGGTGTGCTTGCACAGATGCAGGGTTTCTTTTTTTCTATGCTATGCAAGTAACAATGCCCTAATGGGACCATGTTACATTCGTCATCAAGCTCTAATTGTTCCATCTAAAATGTACATCCATATTTGTTCAGATTTAGTGAATGGGAAACAATGTGGGTTTGATCTTGTGGCCATGTGTTGATGCTCTGATCAATAAAATCTAACTCCAATTGAGGACTGTGTTAAGAAGGGCACACGTTTCTTCTCTCACTGAACTACTATATACCTTGTTAGGGCCTAAATCTACCTCAGGCTGAGAAAGGTAGGATCTAGGGTAACATCAAACCAAGCTTAACCTGGTAGCTAGCCCTACCAGGTTGGGAGAGGGCTCTCTCCTATCAATCTCAACAAAAATGATCAATAAGGCTTGAGATGACTTGAATGAAGACTGATTTTAGGCTAGGTATTTGTGCAAAAGGGCTTGATTGAATTTGATGATGTTTTGTTGGCTCAAATGGAAAGGCAGTTTTTGGGTCTTGGGAATGAGGCTCAGTTTTGCAGAGGTCTCAATGGGGCAAGGTAGGAAAGTGATTTGATACTTCAAATTGCATGAAATGGAAAGATTTAGATAGGTGAGGAGTTGAAGAGGGCAAGGAAACCTCAAGAATCCTCTTCAAACAACTAAAAACATCAATAACTAAAGCAAACCCTAGGTAGAGCACTGCAATTTCAATGGATTCTACCGTTATCCTTGTTTGTTTTAGTTAAGAAGAAGCAAGAGAGATAATGGCATACAAAAAACACATATAAACTTACATTTACAGTAGGAAACACAATATCAAAGCAACATGCCACATGAATCCCATAGAGTGCTGCAAACCACTGGTCTATTCCTTAGCCAAAACTGCTGAAATGAGTATACAATAAGCTCCAAACTTTCCCAAAAGTCCAACCATGCTAATGACTAGAAAAACATAAGATATATGCAAAAAACAACTCATCCTAGCCTCTAGGGGTCGATCTCATGAGTTTAGGAGTTGTTCCAACAAATTCTAAACTGAGAACTAAAAAGTAGGTAGTGGAACAACATGCCTCTAAAAACTAGGGAACTGATTCTTTCAGTTGCAAACCAAATTTTCATAGATGAATCTACCTTCATGAGTGAAAATTTGACATAATTACATCAAGATCCATCAATTTACATTAAATTACATCATAATTTTGACATTAAGAAAGAGAAAAGTCAAACTATCAAAGAACTAGGCGAAAAACAGAGTATACTAGGTCAAACTGAGCAAAATTTCTCCTATGCGCTGCCCTGATTTCTCTATGCATAGCGCCTGTTTGAAACCACTTTTGGAGGCCTCCCCAGTGTCAAAATTTTCTCCAAGTGTGCTTGTTGGAAATTTATTCTTGTCTACTTTCCAACCCAAGTGGAATTTTTGAATTTTGCCTCCATTTTCCCCTCCAAAACTGAGTTCTCCCAACACTACTTCCTGTGTGTCAAAATAGGGGTAGTAAGGTCATTTTTTGAGTGTTTTTGACCTTTTTGAGGGCTCAAAACCTGTCAAAATTTCTTGGCCATTTGTAGGAAAGCATATTTTTTCATGAAAAATCCAAAAATGCTGAGTTTTTGTCATTTGAAGGCTCCCATCAAAAGCGAGCACCAGGTGGCGCGGCGCATAGGGCAGAAAATTCTGTGTTTTACCTCAAAAATTTGAAAAATGCAAAAAGTGTCCCAATTTTTTTGAAATTTGGGCTGAGTTCTCTTCATCAAGTGCTGTGTTGGGCCAAGGAAGCCTCAGCCAAGATTTGAAGTTTATCTTGCGCTTTTTGGCTCCTTGATCTCTTCTTTAATTTTGCCTTCAAGCTCCTGATTCTAGCTTGGCACACCATATTCCTTGACAGATAATGATATGCCATGTTTCTCAACATATTCTTCTCATTGTTGGATTTCCATAACCTCCTCTCCAAGTGGATATTAGTCCTCTCCAACCAAGACTCACGATCAACATTGATTTCTTGTTCAAGTGTTGTGAACTTGACTCTCCTCTGTTTGGCAGCTTGCTGATTTTCTCGTATGTTTCTAAGCTCCATTATGGTTTGCTGATCCTCTAGTTGCTTGTTTCTTTGTTCCAGGTACTTTATTATCCACTCAGATGATCCATGCTCCTAATGGAATGCAGCTGACTGAGAAAGACACCTAATATGCAATGCAACAAGAGAATTTGATCTCTGACGAAGGGATAAAGATACTGACACTAACATTGGCTTCAATGGGGATGGTAGCTCCTTGGAGGTGCCAAGAACTACAGATCTCTGGGAAAGCAGGCAGTGCCTTTGTCCATTGGGGTATGGAGTCAATAACTTCGACAAACCAAAACGAGACTCTTGACTCAATTTCAGGACTGAAATGAGACTCAAAACTGACCCAATTTCAAGACTGAAATTGACTAAAAAACCTGACTCAAACAAACCAAACTAAAACTGAAATCAAACCTCAGTTTTATAGGCTTCACCTGGGGCTTTAAACTGAAAGTATGAAAATAGTACACACTTGCAATGGAATTTAAACAAACCGGTATGTACAATGATACATATGACAACAAAGAATACTTCAAAAATAGTACCATTTGAGTAGCCGACCATTGATTGGCCCACCGGGATAGTCTTCTCCATTCATTTCTTGCAAAAGGAAAGCATTTTGGCCCCGATATGCTGTAATCCTGTAAGGTCCCTTCCAAAGATTGTCAAACTTGCCACGCTTACCGTTCTCTTCATTCCTTGCATCCCATTTAAGCACTATGTCCTCTATTTGAAACTTGTCTGCTTTTGCTTTTCGGTCATATATCTTCTTGATTCTCTCTTGTAGCTTGAAAGTGTTCTGAAATACCTCCTCTCTAGTTTGCTGCAAGTGAATCATTTGATTGATTCTCCACTGCAAATGATCGTCTTCGCTGCCCACTTCTTGTAGGAGTTTGACCACCGGGACCGCAAGAGAGGTCGGGAAAACTGTGTCCACACCATACACGAGCTCAAAAGGAGACATGCCTATAGATTTATTTTGACTTACTCTGTCTGCCCAAAGTGCATTGACCAGCTTTTTATGCCAACTTTTCTTGTTCGTTTCCAGTAGCTTTTTGATAATGTTGACCAAAGATTTATTTGAGGATTCCACCAATCCATTTCCTTGTGGGTAATAGGCGGTTGAGTGCCCCAAAGTGATTTGATATTTATGACAAAAGTCAATCATCTTTTTAGATTTAAAGGTTGCTGCATTGTCAGTGATCAACTTATTTGGACAGCCAAAACGAGACAAAATGTTGTTTTCAAGAAATGAAATGATTACCGAATCAGTTGCTTGCCTCGTGGGAATCGCCTCAATCCATTTGGTGAAATAATATGTCACTGTGAGGATCCATTTGTGCTGTGCTGAAGAAGAAGAATGGATCTCACCAATAAAGTCTAAACCCCACTGCTGAAATGGAGCACTTACCTCAATGGGCTATAGTGGTAAAGGCTGCAACTTCCTTCTACCTTGAAAAATTTGACATTCGTGGCAACTTGCTACTATTTTGTACACATCAGCAAAAAGAGTTGGCCAATAATATCCCGCTCTCAAAATTTTATTCGCTGTTGTCTTCCAGAAAAGATGGCCTTTGAAATCTCCCCTGTGAAATTCTTCCATAACCTGTTTTGCTTCTTCTTCAACCAAACAATTGAGCGAGACACCACCGGGATCTTTCCAATAAAGTGCATTATTCATGATACAAAATTTGGCAACCTTCAATTTCAGTGTCCTACTTTTGTTCTTAGTCATTCCAAGTGGTGATGACAAATTTTGGAGTACATAAACAATGTTCGAATACCAAGGAGAAAGAAGAAAAATTTATGATACTTGAGCGGGCAGACTTTCTTCATCTTCCTCGGACATAGCAGCAATAAGATTGATGTCCAAGGCGTGCAAATTTGACTCAGCCATTAGCTTAGCCAGCGCCTGTCCTTTGATGAGATTTGTCGGTTTGATTTTCACGTCATATTCCAATAAGGCAGCAATCCATTTGCCTCTTTTTCCTTCTGGATCTGTTTGTACTAAGACATCTTTAACAGTAACGTTAGGGACATAAGCAAGGATGTGAGAATGAAAAATATAAACCCGAAAATATTTCAATGTGTTTACCAAAGCAAGAACCTGTTTTTCGATAATATTGTACTTTAATGCCGCATCCCTTATGGTCCTGCTGAAAAATACAATTGGTTTCTCAAGCTGGTCTCTTTTCTGCATCAAGAATGCTGCCATAGTGTGATGCGAGGCAAATGAAAACAAAATGAAATCCTGAGTATAGTCCGAACTGATCAAAATTGGAGCAGAAGAAAGGGCCAATTTGACCAAATTGAAAGATTTACTTGCTTCCTCAGTCCATTTGAATACACTATATTTTTTGAGCATGTTTGTGATCTCCCTTAAATATTCTGCAAGATTAGGCACAAAGCGACGTAAGAAATTCATCTTACCATTGAATGATTGGATTTCTTTCTTACTTCGCGGAAAATCAATCTTTTGAATGGCTTCCACCTGAGCTGGATCAATGCGGATGCCCTCTTTTGATATGACATGACCGAGAAGCTTGTCTTCATCCATGGCAAACATACTCTTCTTTGGATTGAGAGAAATACCATACTTTATACAACGCTGAAATACAATTTTCAGATGATAGAGGTGCTCTTCATCTGAGTTAGAGAAAACTGTCAAATCATCAAGATAAACAACTAGAAAAACATCTTTTTCATTAGTGAATGCAATATCCATCGCCCGCTGAAAAGTTGCACCAGCATTTTTCAATCCGAAAGGCATCTTTACATAGTGAAAAGTTCCCCACGGAGTGGTGAATGCTGTTTTGTCTCTGTCATCCTCATGGACTAGAATTTGGTTATACTCGGAATACCCATCAAGTAGCGACATGTGGGAAGCCCCAACTACTCTTTGAAGTATGTGATCCATCTTGGGAAAAGGATAGTTATCTTTCAAATATACTTTATTCAGATTTCTAAAATCAATACATAACCGAATCTCACCTGTTTTCTTGCACACGGGCACCAAATTAGAAATCCAATCGAAAAACCGTATGGGAACAATGATACCTACTTTGTACAACCAATTGACTTCCTTCTCAATTGAGGGTAGCAGCTTTGGATTTATTCTTCTTAGCTTCTGACGAAAAGGCTTCTGATCTGGCTTGATCAGGATGATATGCTGAATGATGCTTGTGTCATATGCCTTCAAATCTGAATAATCCCAAGCAAATACATCAGTAAAAGAAGATAGTAAACTAATATACTTTGCTTTTACCTGTGGAGGCAATGCCTTTGATAACTTCACCATTTTAGGATTTTTAGTCGATCCAATGTTCACATCCTCAACTCCTTTCTCGATTGGCAGCAAGCTTGGTTTTTGGGACACATCATCTTGATCGAACAACTCCTCTAAAGGTATTAGACCTTTAGGAATGACGTTGTCCTTCAGCTGCAAGACTTCCATCTGATTGACTTCTATATCCATCTCACCATCATCATACTCCACATCAATAGAAGTGTCTTTGAATTTACCTTCATTTTGTAGAAATTCATCGATCTCTTCATCATCTTGAAACACTTGCCAATACCTTTGATTGTCGGGAACAGCTGGGCGATGTTTTACATGAATCTCAAACTTGTTGTTTGAATTCATCGGGATTTTCAATTTACTTGCTGCTGTTGCAAGTGAATCTACAATGACATTCTAAACATGAGGGACACATGTGAAAGTGTAATATGAAAATACTCTCAAGATGTCTAATACTGCATTGCGATAAGCCTGCATTCAAGGATGCTTAGCTTGATATTCCCCTTTTGCTTGCTTGATAACTAACTTGGAGTCGCCATACACTGAAATCCTTTTAGCATTCAACTTTCTAAGAATTTTCAAACCAAAAATTAAAGCCTCATATTCAACCTCATTATTTGAACAGTCAAAAGCTAGTTTATAAGAACAAACCCTTACATTTCTTGGCACTTTGTTTGGGGTGAAAAAAGGGCTGCATATCCAAATGCCAATTCCAACACCTTCCCTTCCTACTGTGTTATCAAAATCCATACTCCACAGGCCTGCTTCATCCTCTTCCAAATGTTGAAATTCTGTTTGCTGTGCTACTCTCCCTTGCTGTCCATCAATATGTTGCTGCTGTTGGAAGGCTGATTGCTCAGCGGTACTATCAAGTCTTTGTCTTTCTTGCTTTAAGACCTCTCTGAAATTTTCAGTAATCTCGGGAATGTCTTCTACTTCTACTACTTGGCTATTTACATCATTAAAGCTATCTGAATACAAAACAAATGATTCTAAATCAGTATGTACATAGTTGATTGGATGATTTACCGGTTTCTCCTTGCTGGTGATCATGTACTTCATCTTTTGCTCCCGGTATAATTTTCTCATTTGACCGAACACGGGAATGGTAGCATAGGATAAATCAAGCTGCATTGTCCCTTTGATCTTTGCTCCCCAAGATCTGGAAAGAAGCATGCCAAATCTAGGAGGTATATCCACCACGACCACATCCATCAAAACATTTTTAGCCAGAATCTATTCCAAGCTGACCACCAAATCTTTGATAAGACCAATGCACTTTACTCTACCAGAATCAAAGGAGTAGAGGTCATGATACTTTCTAGTGATATCCAACCCCAATTTCTCCATGATGGCCTTAGGCATGAGATTATGAGAGGCTCCAGAATCAAACATAGCATTGTGTAATACATAGTCATGTAGCCGCAGGCTGATGTAAAAAGGAGCTACATCACTATCTTGAGACCGACCTTCCAATGCTGGACCAAAAATAAACTCAGGTCTATCATCCTCCACGTTCACCATATCAGATGATGGATCCAAATTCAAAATCTTAGACACCTGACCTTTGTCGCTGCTGTTTTTCATCAACTCAGTCAAAGGAATAGATACTTTTAACTTAGCAATTTCATTTTCTAAGTTAAAAACTGAAATCTTTTCTACCTCTTTCACTGAAAAATCCTTCTTTTCAGTCTTCTCCTTTGACACACTTCGCTGATTGCATATTTCATTTGCTGATGGTGTTTTGTTGATGGTAGGATCAGCTATCTCTTTTCCCTTTTTCTGCACAATGGGAGGATCATTCCTTGGTGCTGTTATCTCCTTTCTTTTCTGAATTGGATTTATGGGCACATCTCAATTTCTGAGTGAATATTGTCACTGCTGGCCTAACAAAGCATTCATGTATCCTCTTTGATATTCATCAGAATCCTCCTCAAGAACTGTTTCGTTTGCTAATATGAAATTTTCATCCCTTTGTACAACTGAATTCTCGGAATATTCCTCATCTTCAGTAATAAAAATTGGCATATCATCGGGTGTAAAGAAATGATTCACTTCTCCAATTACGTTCTCCTCGTCGTCTGATTCTAGGCCATGTACAAAATTTTGCTGCAAGGGTGTCTTTACCTGCTGCTGCATTGTTTGGTCTTGTGCTCGCTACTCTCTTTGCTTAATTCTAAATTGTGGTTGCTGCTGACCACAAAAGTTGGGATTTCTGACTTGTGGTTCAGACTTGTCTATTGTTAATCGGTCAAACATCTTCTCCATCTTCCTGAGCACTTGATCTGAAGTGGAAACCTCTTCCCTTATTGTTACTTTCTTTTCAGCCTTTGTTCTAGCTCTCTTGGCAAGGAGATTAGCTTCAACGCTGACTACAATTTTCTGCATGTCTTCCAAAGTGGCCGGATCTCTTTCTCTTAATTGATAGGCCATATCAGGATCGAAACCATCCGGAAACTTAATCAAAGCCAGCCCCATAGGTGGCTTTATATGATCAGGAATTGCATTGTAAACTGAATTGAATCTAATACAATAATCTTGAACAGACTCACCAACATTCCGCTTGATGTTCTCATATTCGGAAAGGATCTGAAGAGGATTTTTCTTCACTTCCCAGCGATCCAAGAATTGTCTCTGAAGATTAGTCAATGTAGTGATACTTGCAGCTGACAAAGCTCTGAACCACTTCCTCACTTCACCACCAAAGGTTTGTACAAACAGTCTCATTGTCACATTTTCGGCATCAATCTCATGAAGGTCGAAGAAATCTGTCATCCTGTCCACATGTTGCTGAGCTGTAACACCGTGAGGAGTGCCATCAAACAATGGAATTTTTCTTTGATAATTGGTGGGCATATCATCCAAATTTTGAGGCAGCACAAGGGGTGCAAAACGAGCAGCCATTGCTCTCGGTGGATTTGCAATCGGTCTTGGGGATGTTGGGGGAGTGGGTGCAACTGGTGTATGGGGTGTATGAGGTGGGGATGGTGGTGAAGAAATTTTGGATGTTTGAGGGGTAGAAGGAGTGGACGGAGGTGACACCACTACAGATTTTTGATCAGAGATAGAAGGCTGCACGGAATGGTGGGAATGAAGGGAGTTTCGGTAGGAATTTCGGAGCTAGATGAAATTGCAGAAGACCCAAGGGTTGTAGTTGCAGTCTCTAAGAAATTAGCGATATTTGAAGCCACAATTGAAGTTTGGAGTTGATTCAAGATATAATCATCAATTGACTTATTGGTCCGTTCAGTTTTAAGATCTTTAACAAACTCTGGATTTAAGGCAGTAGAAGCAACAACACTTTCAGATTTGTTTCAAACAAAGACAACTCAAACTTCTTGTAAAACTTAAGATATTCAAGATACTCAAAAACAATAGGACATGAATGATATTTGAACACTGGAATCACAGAACTTTCTTGGCGAAGGATTCTCGGAATAAGATTGGGATTTTCGTACACAGGAGGTGGATCAGGATCCAGATTTGCTCTGGTATATCTTTTGGAAGCCAGTGTGTTATTATTTCCAAGAAATCAAATGGACATTACCAACTTGTTCAACCTATCAAACTCTAAACTTATCATCCAAAAGTTTAGAATTCTCAGATGTACTGGGGCAATTTGCAAGTTAGATATTCCATTTATAAGACTAGACCAGAGATTGACTAAAGTAGCGTTTATCTACTTGCGCTAATGCAAAGAAAAAGCGTTTCGAAGGCTACCTGGCTAATCTTCAGACTCCATCTGTAGTTTATAAAATGAAGAACACTAACAAACAAACAATCTCTTCCCCAGTATGGTCGCCACTATGTTAGGGCCTAAATCTACCTCAGGCTAAGAAAGGTAGGATCTAGGGTAACATCAAATCAAGCTTAACCTAGTAGCTAGCCCTACCAGGTCGGGAGAGGGCTCTCTCCTGTCAATATCAGCAAAAATGATCAATAGGGCTTGACATGATTTGTATGAAGACTGATTTTAGGTTAGGTATTTGTGCAAAAGGGCTTGATTTAATTTGATGATGTTTTGTTGGCTCAAATGGTAGTTTTTGGGTCTTGGGAATGAGGCTTAGTTTTGTAGAGGTCTCAATGGGGCAAGGTAGGCAAGTGATTTGATACTTCAAATTGCATGAAATGGAAAGATTTAGATAGGTGAGGAGTTGAAGAGGGAAAGAAAACCTCAAGGATCCTCTTCAAACAGCTGAAAACATCAATAACTAAAGCAAACCCTAGGTAGAGCACTGCAATTTCAGTGGATTCTACCGTTATCCTTGTTTGTTTTAGTTAAGAAGAAGAAAGATAGATAATGGCATACAAAAAACACATATAAACTTACATTTACAGTAGAAAACACAATATCAAAGCAACATGCCACATGAATCCCATAGAGTGCTACAAACCACTGGTCTATTCCTTAGCCAAAACTGCTGAAATGAGTATACAATAAGCTCCAAACTTTCCCAAAAGTCCAACCATGCTAATGACTGAAAAAACATAAGATATAGGAAAACAAAAACTCATCTTAGCCTCTAGGGGTCGAGCTCATGAGTTTAGGAGCTGTTCCAACAAATTCTAAACTGAGAACTAAAAAGTAGGCAGTGAAACAACATGCCTCTAAAAACTAGGGAACTAATTCATTCAGTTGCAAACCAAATTTTCATGGATGAATCTACCTTCATGAGTGAAAATTTGACATAATTACATCAAGATCATCAATTGACATTAAATTACATCATAATTTTGACATTAAGAAAGAGA
Organism: Pinus tabuliformis; assembly: GCA_031772625.1. Lineage (NCBI taxonomy): Eukaryota > Viridiplantae > Streptophyta > Pinopsida > Pinales > Pinaceae > Pinus > Pinus tabuliformis. The sequence continues at coordinate 712,376,477 of CM062819.1, read as the reverse complement.
AAATTCAAACTCTCAAAGAACTAGGCGAAAAACAAAGTATACTTGGTCAAACAGAGCAAAATTTCTCCTATGCGCTGCACTGATTTCTCTATGCGTCGCGCTTGTTTGCAACCACTTTTGGAGGCCTTCCTAGTGTCAAAATTTTCTCCAAGTGTGCTTGTTGGAAAGCTATACCTGTCTATTTTCCAACCCAAGTGGAATTTTTGAATTTTTCCTCCATTTTCCCCTCGAAAACTGAGTTCTCCCAACACTGCTTCCTGTGTGTCAAAATAGGGGTAGTAAGGTCATTTTTTGAGTGTTTTTGACCTTTTTGAGGGCTCAAAACCTGTCAAAATTTCTTGGCCATTTGTAGGAAAGCATATTTTTTCATGAAAAATCCAAAAATGCTGAGTTTTTGTCATTTGAAGGCTCCCATCAAAAGTGAGAACTAGGTGGCGCGGCGCATAGGGCAGAAAATTCTGTGTTTTACCTCAAAAATTTGAAAAATGCAAAAAGTGTCCCAATTTTTTTGAAATTTGGGCTGAGTGCTCTTCATCAAGTCTTGTGTTGGTCTAAGGAAGCCTCAGCCAAGATCTGAAGTTTATCTTGCGCTTTTTGGCTCCTTGATCTCTTCTTTAATTTTGCCTTCAAGCTCCTGATTCTAGATTGGCACACCATATTCCTTGACAGATAATGATATGCCATGTTTCTCAACATATTCTTCTCATTTCTGGCTTTCCCTAACCTCCTCTCCAAGTGGATATTAGTCCTCTCCAACCAAGACTCACGATCAACATTGATTTCTTGCTCAAGTGTTGTGAACTTGACTCTCCTCCGTTTGGCAGCTTGCTAGTTTTCTCGTATGTTTCTAAGCTCCATTAGGGTTTGCTGATCCTCTAGTTGCTTGTTTCTTTGTTCCAGGTACTTTATTATCCACTCAGATCTTTCCAAGTTGAGGGACAAAGCATTGATGTCCGCCTGTTGCTCTTGGATGACTTCTTTGAGATTTGAGCTTTGCGGGCCCAAATCTGTACCATCACCCTCAATGAGAATGAAATTGGTCTCCTGCTCAACTGAAGGCCCCACATCATGTAGTGGCCTCTTGCCCTTTTCCTAAACCTATTGTGCTGATGAAGGAAGCGAGACCCCTTCCCCCCCGGGTGGAGATAATACTCACTTTGCTGCTGCAAACAACTGTCTAATGCCCTTCTGATAGGTGAAAAATACCAGCACACTAGCGGTCTGTGTCTCATGACCCTCCTGTTGATGAGAAGGTCCACCTATCTCGTGAAAAGCCTCTGGAGGTCCCTAAGGAGTTGTGAAGAACTCACAAGAAATGAAATCTTCCCATGTGATGCCTGCAAACCAAGCTAATGCATGACCACAATCTTAATGAGAGAAAAATGATATATACTCTTGAACTGTTGCTGAGGAGTCTTTTGTTGTACTAGGGTGGTCATCTTCTCAATATTTCGGCACATGAATTCGGGGAGATTCATCATTCTCATCCTGGTAAAGTGCATAAACAATCTGATATGATAAGCATATAGGCAAGAAAACCGGCCCTCGCAATTGAAATATTTCATTATGAGTTTCATCAAGGGAGCATGTGAGTCTTTCAGGTACCGAAAGGGAAACACTCTGCTGAGTTGTCTCAAATAACTGGGCTTGATGTATGGTTCATAGTGTTCCCTGTCAATCTGTTTCCTTTTATTCCATTTCTCTCCAATATTAGGAATGCCGGTTGCTAGAGAAATAGACTCTGGTGTTAAATTGAATGTTACACCAGCTAGAGTGGCTTGACCATTATGTAAATGAAGCACAAACAACCAGGCCAACTCATGATGATATTGGACTCTAGCAACCATCTCACATAACTCATAGCAGGATTGGTGTTGGAAGCATGTGATAGCAAGAGGGCAGGCCTGCAGCTCAGCAAGTGAAGTAGGCTCCTCTCTTATATGTTTGCCACCCTTATGAGGTCTCCTTGGTACATGCATCTCTGTAGGAGAGTCACTGTGTGTCTCTTTATCATAGTCATATGAAGGATCAAACTCCATTTTTGCTAGTGGGCGTGTTTTCTTGATGAGTAGTAGGAGATTTATGGTGTTTTTAATTTTCTGCCACCAAGGGAAAAGTATATGAGGGACAGTGGAGGGAGAAAGTATGGGGGATTTTGGGACTGTTAGGACAGGGTTTTGTTTGGGAATAGGGGATTAAGGAGTGATATGTAAGCTTTAGGGACAACAATTATGGTTTGGGGATTTATAGTTAGGATTTGGGAAAATGGGAATTGGGGATAGGGATTACTGAATAGGGGAGTTAGGGAATGGGAGAATAAGCTGAGAAAATGAATAAAGGAATGAAAAAGTGAGGGAGTGGTAGAATAGACTTGGCAGCAAAATGACAAGTACAAACCCTAGGCAATATTTTTTGAGAAATGACAAGGAAGTAGGGTTTGATTTTTCTTTTACACAACCACCATAAATTGTATGAAAAACTCCTTCACTAGCAAGGAAGAGGGCTTAACTTACTTGCACACTGGACGTTTTGAGCGATTTTAGCAATTTGAGGGAGTTTTTGAGAGAAACGGGCTTGGCAGCTCTATGCGCCGCGCCTCAAACCCAACGTGCCACACCTCCTGTGTGCGCCACGCCAGTTCAAATTAACACTGAGGAAAGCGACTCTATGCGCCACGCCTCTTGTATGCACCGCGCCACTCACCCAGTGCGTCGCACCCACAAATTTGGACAATTTTTCTCCAGTTCCACTTCCTTTGCTCAAACACGGCCTTCACTTTGCTCAACCTTGTTCTTTGAATGAAAATGAGCTTTTGAATTGAGAAAATGATTTATATACAAGGAGATTTTTAATTTTTGATTCATAAAAACCCACTTTTATAATGTTTGCAATGTGAATTTGTTTTTCACCTCTGTTTTTTGAGCAGTTTGCTTTTTTTGAGCCTTTTGATGAACTAAACGACTTGATTTTTGTTTGCCTTGCAGGGAATGGAGCTACTGAAGGTTGGCAAGGTGACCAGGGTTGCCACTGAAGTGATGCACATATGAACGAACTGAAAATACATGAATTTATACAAATAAAACCTAAAATACTTTGTTTTTCCTCAAAACTCTGTTTTGAGGAAAAATACATTTCCGAGTGAAATTTATTGATACTGGAACTTTATTCAGCCTCCTCATGCGCCTGCTGACTGTTATTGGAGATTTTGAATACCTTTTTGATGAAACCCTAGACCTAATGAAACTAAATCCCTAGAAATGAATCTTGCAAATTTAAAGACAAAAATTGACTGTAGATGATCTTGATGAGTGGAAATAAGCTAGCAGGTAAAGGACATGAGGGGAAATGTACAACAAACCACTACCATCAGATGATCCATGCTCCTAATGGAATGCAACTGACTGAGTGAGACACCTAATATGCAATGCAACAAGAGAATTTGATCTCTGACGGAGGGTTGAAGATACCGACACTAACATGCCCAAGTATATATCCCAAGAAAGTGATATAAAAGTCTGGGTCTTGGGCTTTGGTCACCGAAATATATAAAACTGAGATTTTTTGTGAAACTAAAAAGTTTCATATTTTGCATTGTTCCTGGATTAGGTTGATCCTTTTATGGGTATAGTTTGTGAAACCTTGGACATATGAAATTTCATTTATGTGTGCAGATGTTGTTAGAGGATTCCATCTCATATTACAAGTAGCTTGGGGACATAGTAACTTCTCTCTAATATTGGGTAGCTTTGCAAACTAGGCTGAAATCTTCGACAGTGAAGCCAATGAAATGAATTGCACAACTTAGATTACACCTTTTGGATACAACTCTCACATTTAAAATGTTCAGGCTTCAAGGGCATGGCTTCTTGAAAAATATTGCGTAAGGAAATTGACAGTGTTTCAGTGAGCAATAAAGGTGTTGTTCAACGATTGCTAATTTTACCAAACACACTATGAGGATTAAGTTACAGTGTTATAGGAAGGTTATAGTTAGCCTGGATTTTTTTTTAAGGAAATAGCCTTGGAATCATCCCTCCTATTGCTGTGGGTAACCACACTAGGGCAACCGAATCCTAAAACAGACATTTTCTCCATTCCAATAGTCATTCTATGACTATATATTGTACAAAGAGTTGATCATGCTACCCTTCTGAGTTGCAGGTACCCACAGGAAAGGCATTCGGGCTCCTATTCTCTAAGCTTGCAAATTATCTTTAGTTAAGTCAGACTCCTATGCAGTAAACCAGAATAACACAATAGATATTAGATTAATATAGCTCACCTAGTTTTTATTAACATATCATAATTACAGTTGGATCTGGTTTCCTAAATTGTTGATATTGAAAACAGTTTTGTACTGGTGGACTTATTACATGGTTTCATTGAGCATTCAACCCTACTTATTGTGGTTTTGTGAAGAATCATATTGTTGTTGTCAGTCCTTATATTATTCATGCATATATATTGTTTATGAATGTGTAACACTAATTTATTGAAGAAACCTAGACATAATAGAAACCCTAAGCGAAAATTTACCCTAGAAAATTACAGTTGGACCAAATGTGGGTCATCAACAAGGAAAAAGGATTGCAAGTACTTAGTGTTCTACTTCTTAGAGAATTATTTCATTGTAAATTTTATCTGATTTACTTGATTTCTTAGATATGATGAGTTACTTGATGGATTTAAAGGAATATATAATAATAATAATAATAAAAATATAGCAGGTAATGCCTTCTAGCTAGCTATGCTAGCAGTACTCCTAGAGTAAACAACCTTGCACATGAATACAGATTATTTATAGAAACTATATGTCAAACTGTGAAATGAGGTGTATTATAGATTTCAGCTGTCAGTGTCAAATGTTAACCCTGGCTAAAACCCATTAGTAGCAAAGCAACAGGAAGGTATATTGATTAGGAAAACAAAATATTTTTTCTTTTATTTTGTTATTCCTTATTCAATTGGACTTTTAATTGCTACTGTGGAAAGTGGAAATTGCCAATATGCCAGTATCATTTTAAAATTGCAGAACATCCAAGCGACAGTGAGTGTGAGGGTGCTTAATAGCAGGAATTTATGTTTGAGCCCTCAGCTTTGATGGCTCAAAAATAAAAATTTGTGGAGCTATATCATTGCAGGTTTAACTTGGGCAGTAAAAGAGTAAGACACTAAGTTTAAATGCATGCCCCTATCTTATTCATTGGCCCATATTCATGCCAGGATTGGGAATACACACTCATTCTTCCCCGATAAAGCCACCCTAAAATGTCAAGGTCATTTGATCTAATAAATTTCATATATTATAATCAAAACAATGTGTATCATTACGATCTATTAAGACTCCATTTAGTCTAGCTTCTAACTAGCTAGATCTAAGCTTCATGCAGAAGACTCTAGTCGATTGGTAAGACATTGGTCATACAAGAAAATGGAATTTAAATAAAGGAATACCACTTTATCCTAGGTCCCAAAATGCTTTGAATCTGGGCTGCCTGGAACTACAACATTCAACATTGAAATGAAAAGGCTACTACATCATTAAAATATCGAGCAATTGAAGAGAAAATCTACGAAACCATGAGAAAGCCCTAAAAAGGACTTGGATAAAATTAAGGATAGCTAATCCTAACCTTTTTCTAAGCCAAATTCTGCAACTTGGGAATCTCTTCATGCAATTTTCCTTGGTGTGTTGAATTTCAACATTCAGGGTCATGACCACTACCCTTTTCTTCTACTTTGCCACATCGTCAACTTTCTGATACCAAAAAACCCACAAAATTTAGCAGTTTTTCCTGGAATTTTAAAAATCTAACTCGGGAAAATGTAGGTTTTACTAACCTCCTTTGCATCCTCAATGTCAGACTCAACAATGGTATAAATCCTGATGAAGGAATTGTTGTCGGAGATCTGATTCTCCATTTGTCAATGTCGTACTTTTCATACTTGTTGCAAATGGTGGCCACCCACATGAGAATGATGATGATGCTCATCTTCACAATGATCATATATGATGTGCTCGATGCCTGGTCTTTCAAACCTGCGTTTTCCCACAGAATTCCTTTCCCCAAACGAAAACAAGGATTCAAACTAAAGGCCTTGATTTCAAATCTTTTGCAATCCATCTTAATTGAAGAATTGATTAAACAAATTTGACTAAAAGATTGACTAAACAACCTTGATTGAAAGTTTGTAGAGTGATTATTAAGGTACAATAAATTGTAGGAAGAGATGTAGAAAAATTTGACTAAAATATTGACTAAACAATCTTGATTATAAGTTTGTAGAGTGATTATTAAGGTACAACAAATTGTAGGAAGAGATGTAGATTTCTAGATTGTCACCATTCAAAATTTGTGAGTGGCCCAACTTGGAAGTGAAATTGAGTTGGTTCAAATTTCAATTCCTGGTAGAATTAGTAGGGGTTTATAGGAATTTCTCATTGCAGGTTGAATAAAGTTGTGGTAGTCCACCGTTCTTCCACTACCTAAGAATTTTTTGTGTTAATTTATGGACTCACAAATTTGGCATGGTTTATGTGACCTCCTAAAACTATGTAATGTCATTTTAGTATGGTTTCTAGTGTTGTTAAAAATGAAGAGAAATTCATGTGACCTCCTAAAATAATGTAATATCATCTTAGTATGGTTTCTAATGTTGTTAGAAATGAAGAGAAATTAATGGTGTGGACATTAACATGTCATTATGCTATGAGGTGATTAGTGTTGGGTTAATTCATCTTTTATCTATAATTTATTTCTTATTACTTTTCCACTATTGTGGTTGATGTGTGTAACTATAGGCTCATTATTTTATTTTCAAGTGTGGGTGGACTAGGTTATTCTAACCTATGATGAATGAATGGATTGAATGCTTGACTTCTATTTCCTTATGTGTGAGTATTATCAAATACAATGTGTTTAGTGTTCTCCTTGCATGGCAATCCATTCTCTTCTACGTGGTGGTTAGGTTATTCATTTTCTCGAGATTTGTAAACTACTTTTGGGGAACTCCAACTGAACACCTCATATGTCTTCTTCAAGGTCCAACATAGGGACATCAAGAAACTAGACCTATACTCAATGGGCCCTTTCCTTTGTAGAGTGGGAAGTCCTTTACTCATTGCTTTGCTTGTCCCTACACTCTTCACTAATTCTTATGCTCGATGCTAAGTATAGGCCTTTGCCTTGATCTTCACTAAGCACAATGCTTCATCTTGTCATTGAGCACATTCACCAAGTAAAGTCGCTTTGCTCACTAGGTCTACATTTGGGAAAATTTCTTCCCTTTAATTCCCTTTGCTTGATAATGCACCTTTCTTTTCTTAGTGATACTATACTTAACTAGAATTATCTTGTCATTATGCAATGAAATGCACAATAGGATGAAAGATGTGGTTGAGATACTCCATTACATGTAATATATTTCACACTAATGTAGAGATGAAATAAGCATTGTTGATCCATTTATTGAATAGGATGATGTGTTAGTGCTTGAATTTGTCTCCTACATTTTAAAGCCCCAATTTCAACAAAATTCATTGTCCATTAGTCTTTCCCCAATAACAATACATGAAAAGAAGGAATGTCCAATGACCTTTGACTTTGTTAGTGTCAATGGACCCTAGAGTGGTATCAAATTCTTGTGATGTTAAAATCCTTAATGACAAAGAAAAATGAATGAGTTCTTTGCCCCCATATTTGTGGTGAAATCCCCTAGGTTCAAGTAAATCATAGACAAAGGTGTGAGCCCCAAGAAAGTGTTGGAAGAAAAATAGAGGAAAGTGATAAGTATAAAGCATGAAGCAAAGGTTATGCATTTAGTTCCCTTACTCACCAAGTACACAAAGTGTGTGCTTAGTGGGTGAGGAAGCATGGGTTTTTGAGTACGTAGATTATTAGGTTCCTAAGAAAGGGGAAGACAAGAACTAAGTAGAAGATGACAACAAGAGGTAGAAATTAATTATCCCATTGAGAAAAGAGTTCATTTCTCATGGCTATTGCTTAACAATAAGTAGGTGGCTTGTGGTTGACAAATTGAAGAGCAATGTGAGATATAATGCAACATGAACAAGTAAGTTATGTAGTCTAATTAAAAGTTATGAGCTCCATAATTTTTGAACATGCATGTTTGTCAAAGGATAAGTGGCTAAGTATGCCATTGATTGAAGCTCCCATGATGCTTTGTTTAGTTCAAAGAAGGCCACAAAGGAGGGTCAAAAAACTAAATGAAGGACCCCAAAAGTCATCATAGTTAAACAAAAAGAAAGGTCATGGATTGAAGATCAAAGTAAGAGGAAATTATAGTGAGCATCAACAAGTAAATGCATAAAATGAATGAATCAACCACAGAGTGGGGGAAATGCAATCTTTGAGCACACAGGAGAAAAAAGAAAATATATAATGTGTTTAAGTACATGAATGTTGAACAAAGGGGCATATACTTGGTGGTCATGTGCTCAGCAAAAAGGGTGTTGAGGGCTCATTCCACTACATTAAGGAAAGGAACTCCACATCAACAAAGAATGCATGGTTGGTTTTCCTAGCAAAGTGGAAGGGCCACAAAGGAAAGGAAATTAATGGAGAAAAAGGAAACCAAGGAAAGGCCCACTTGCTTGATGACCTATGTTGAATGAATAAGAAACTATGGGTATCATTCAAGCCCTGAGAAAAATGAAAGACTAATCCCCTAGTAAGAGTAGAACATGTGTATTGAGAAAAAAAGGGACATGAGAACAAAGTGCATGTCGTGGGTAAGGTGGTGTTAGACAAGTGTAGGAATGTGTGGATGTTTTATTCCCTTAAATCAATGATGCACATAGAAGCGATTTGAGACAATGGAGAGACTAAGGCAACCCCACTAGTACATATGTGGACCAACCAACCACTACCATGTATCACCAAGACCCATGACTTGAAAGTGCATGTTGGCACACTTTTTCCATCTTAAGTTAAATGGATAAAGCAAGGCTTAATATTTCTAACAATGTGCTCACAACTATTGTAATCTAAATGAAAAGGGGGATCTCATTGAATATTGACAGTCGAACAAGAAGTTCCATAGCATTTCTACTTCCCATATTTGGATAATAATGTGATGAATATTTTCAATGAGAGTAGTTGGACTTCTACAAATGCTCCAAAATCCTACCGAAACCCTTGTTATACCATCCAACAAAATTCCTCTACTCAAAATCACAGGTATAAACCCTTAAACTAATAACCCTAATATGGCCTTATTCACCATTAAATTGCTAAAATATTAACCCCTAACCCCTTACACCTTGTATCCCTTAACCTTAAACCCCTTAACCCATAAACCCTAATTAAAACCTACATCTTATGTCTACTTCTTCTCTTCTTAACTTACTCTCAATTTGTTGTGTATGTAGAATATATCCATAAAAAAATAATACAACATTTTTCTTTTGCATTTAACATACAAACATTTACAAAAATAATCTACAATATAAATAAATATAATGAATAACTTACCAAGTCATCTACCTGTGTATATTTGAGTCATTTGAACCATATTTAAGATTTTCATGTTTATTCTTTCACCCACACCATTCTATTGATGATCATAAGGCACAATTGTTTGATGTTGAATCACATGCTAACAAAGATAGTTTTCAAATTCATTTGAAGTATATTGTTTTCCATTATCAATAAAAATATAGTCAATATGATATTATGTATCATTTTAAGTCCATGTAGGATAGTTTCAAAATATTCAAATTTGTTCTTCAACATATATACCCAACACATTCTGGTGTAGTCATCATATATTTATTTCCATTTGCAGAAGGAATAGGCCTAGGTCCACACAAGTCAGAATGAATCAATTCAATCTTTCTACGTGCTCTAGAAATAGAATCATGAAATGGTTATTTGTTATGTTTTCCTAAGATACAAGCATCACATTTCTTAAGTTCCTTGGAATGGTTGGAAAACTAGTAACATCATTTCTCTTCAATAAACGAATATTGTCATAGTTCAAATGTCCAAATATTACATGTCATAAAAAACTAGATGGAAATGTACCTTCATTATACTAAGAGTTTTATGCATGGTTATGTGCATGAGAAAACATTCCTTGCAGCTCCAAGAGTCTTTCTTCTTCTATTCCCAGCATGACAAGTGAGTTGTCTAATGGTTTTCTCACTTCAACTTTTCCATCAAACATGTGAATGGAGTGTACTCGCTAGAAAATGTGAACCAAGGACAACAAGTTTATTTGTAGCTATGGGAGGTAGAGAACATCATGTAGAATAAAGTCAGGGAGTCCAGGTAGTTTGAGCATGATGGTGCCAATTCTAGATGGCTTGAGTTTTGACTTTTTTCGCAAAGTAGATTGCTTCATCTACATTGTCACTGAAATATTCAAAAAAATATTTTTGAAAGGTCATGTGGCAGGTTTCACCTGTATGAAGCAACCATGCATATTTCCATGAAGAAAATGAATTATTAAACATGTCTTTAGTTACTCCAATATTGCAATGTGCCACAATATAATGAGCAGATTCAGGTGCTTTACCTTTCCCTGGATCTGGTGTTTTACCTTTCTCTTCATTTCTTTCTTTCTTGATTCTATCCCAAGAGAGCTTGCATGTGGATGCATCATGTCCATTTTTGTTGCAACATATACAATGAAGATCATGTCTTCCTCCTTGGTAATGTTTGTCCCCCTTGCCTCTATTATTATTCTTTCCATGTCTTTTTATGTCACCTCTTCCTGTAGAAGAATCATGTGTATGATTATTCTCTTTTGTGCAAGGCACACAAATTCTTCACAAAGATTGAGCAATTGTCTTCCTCTTCCCAAAATCTTTCTCTCTTTCTACAAACTTCTCCACAGCAGTGTCAAAAGTAATCTCTTTAAGTTTGCCACTAGCTTGTAATGATTTAAGAGAATATGTGGGATATAGTCACGATATAGTGCCTTGAAAAAAATTGTGAGAGGAACATCCATTTTAACTTTGGTGTCTTCTTCATCATGCATAATTTCTCTTATTTCAAAGGTTAAGGAAAGGGGATCATCATACTTCAATTATAGATTGAAGAGTTTTATCATTAGTTGGATTACCTCAAGATATGAGTGTGATTCATATAAGTATTTCAACTTCTTTAAAGCATTAAAATAATTGGACATAATCGGTGCAATGTTATGACTCACCTCTTCATTTAGTAATGCAAAAATAAAGGCATATGCCTTGTTGTTCTTGTTCTCCTATATGACAAGCTCCTTGTCTAATGTGGGCTTTGTAGGTGGATTGTCATCTCCTCCTTCACATGCTCCTTTCCATAATTCATTGAAAATGAGGGTTTGATAACTAATCCAACAATGGATATGAGTGAATGCATCTCTACAAAATTCTGAGTTGGGCCCTGAATAGTCAAAATACTTGCAGCAAGAGTATTCGATAAAAAATCTAATATATCTCTACAAACAATAGAGACTCATCATACATCTTAGCTCCAATTCTCTTTAATCAAATTAAACCAAAAAAATTATGCAGCCTCTCGATCTGAAATATCCTCTTTGATGTAAACCAGTTCTCATATAAAATTAATCAACTCAATACACCAATGAGTATTCAACGCATATATAAATGGACAAACATTAGAATTACAATTATTGTGTAATATACATACATATATATATATATATATATATATATATATATATATATATATATATATATATATATATATATCCTCAAAATAGCTATGACCAATGGGAAATATATTTTTTTGTCTCTTGCGGGCATCTAAAGATGAAGATTCAATACTTTGATGAGGCTTCTCCTTCTTCATTATTGCTCACAATATTAGAATATAAACAATGTGTTCTTCCATTCACAAATATGAAAATATATATAGATTACATATATTTTCAACGTTATATTTGAAACTATGGAATGACCATCACTACATATACAAATGGACCAATTCTTAATTATAATCCAATGAAATGCAACATATATTATTGGTGATACCCACACAACAATTCGTGGTGAAGGAAGTTGTGATATCGAGGGAGTCTTCAAATATTCACTAGAGATTGCCTTATGCTATCTGCAACACTCACATTACACTCAACAAACTTCACAATGCCAACACTCAACAACAATTCCAATGCCAACACTCAACACCAACGCCAACACCAACCAATAATCACAGATAAATGCAGGGATGTGTAAACACAAGTAAACATAGGTTTAGTTACAGTACCACCATGGCCTTTCAAGTTGGACTTGAGTGATGAAATATTGTCTGCAACCTTGTTACAACATGCGAAATGTGTATAAAGTTATGGAGGGCCTCAACTAGTGTGTACAATGTGTAAAATGACTACATAAATGTTATAGTCAGGCAACAAAAGGAGAATTCATTAAGGTTGATGTGGATGAATTTCAATTTTCCATAGCGCAAAATGGTTCTACCAAGGAAAGGAATGACAGAGGGGCATGTTAGACTAATGGAAAAGGAGTTACAAAGGAAAAGGATGCCAAATTTGGGACCTGCAAGCCTGTGCTCTAATACCATGTCAAGCGAGATATATGATAACTCCAGATTATTTAAATTTTATATTAAGAAGAATATTAATATATACACATAGGAGAGAGACCCTTGGGATTCACATTCCAAGGTCTCTTCATTTTCTTATTTTGTATTTACATATTTACACCATATTTTCCCAATCCCAGAGGATCAAGTGTCAACAATATATTAAGAACTAAAATCAAAACATAGCGACACATAATAGTATAAATTCAACCCCTAATCTGTGTGCACATTTATTCCATGAAAACCATGACCCAAGATAAAAGGGTGATGTGCCATATTAATCATGTATAGAATGTGGGAAGGGTGTTATAATGACATGTATTATATCATATGATATATGTCCAACAACTATATGAGATCAAAAGGAGTCATATAGTATGAGTAAGTTATCAAACCATATATGCCTAGCGTAAATAAACTAAGGTGCTTTGATTAAACATCAAAAAGTTAAATGGAGAATCACCTTTATTCGAACAAGAGGAAATGTATGGCTTGTAGCATGAAGAAAAAGGAAAAATTGTAAGAAATAGATGTTGAGGACAATGAAATGTGCAGGGGAGTAGGAAAATACAATAAATAAGCCATGTATTCCCCAACTCGAGAGTGATTATTGTCTACTATATTACAAAATAATTCTTTTGTGTGTGTGTAAATTGAGTTACATGAAAATTGTGTAAAATATTTATGCAAAAGATGGTCTTGAAACTAGTAAGTTCATGAATCCATTCGACTATAAGGTCATTGGCATCATCATAATCATTGTCATCATATTCATTATCATCATCAACACTGTCATCATTGTTATCACTATTGTCATCATAATCACCATTCATGTCATCGTCATCATATTCATCATCGATATCATCATGATTATCAAAATTGTCGTCAATTATTCATAATTATCATCTTTGTAAGAAATATCATCAACCCCAAAAATATGATGAGTGATACAAAAAGGTTGTTTAGGACTCATATGATATATGCATGAGAAATAACAACTCTATTTTTGAGAGATCATGACGATCATCATCACCACCATTAACATCATCATTATCATTTTTATCATCCCCATCATCATCATTAATGTAATTTCTATCATCATTGTTGTCATTGCCGTCATGGAATGTTTGACAAATTAATTGACCTTAAATTGTTTACATAAATTATCGACCAGGGCTAGTAAGCTGATGAAGTGTCAGTACACTATATGTGCTAGAAGTCTTTTATTCTAAATTAAATTGAGTTATTGAGATGCACGTCTTCTATGAGTAAATTAGTTATTCCTAGAAAATAATATTAACTCTACAATGATGATCACACTCTCTTGCTTAAAACTATTTTTGCTTATAGAAATCTCATACTCTGCTTTGAAATAAATAAAATATCACACTTCTTGAAAAGAAAATTAATTCCGCACTTTGCATAAATAAGAAATACACACACACACTCATTTGCAGAAGAAAACACTACCATTTAATCTCATCGCACATCTATATAAACAAAAATCATACTTGTATGAAAGCAAAATGAAACAAACTCCTACTTAAAATACATTTGACTTGCTTGAATTATAGATCACACATGCTTGAAATTTAACATCCAATTCTGCAAATAAATCCTTTGTCTATAAGAAAGATAAAATTCCGTCTAATTGATTAAAGTATAACTCTATATCATTGGTTCTAAAATCTATCGATGTGCATCCAGAATATATCAAATGAAATGATTAGTAGGGAGAAATTAATTCAAACATGGAAGAAATCAGAATGCAATTACTTAATCAAACAAATAGAAAGCTATGAGAATATAAAGACAATTGATATCTAGTGAAAACGAAATAGAAATCCTTATTGCTTGAGGGGGCCCTCCACGAGAAGCAGAAAATCATGCTATTGATCAAACACTTAACCACACATGATAATACAAAATTTTTCTTTTATAAACATAGCATTAAAAATGAAGTTTAAATCTCACTGTCGGGTCCTTACTTAACAACCTTTTCATTTTTTCCGAGAGGCATATTTATAGAGCTCATAGAAATAATTTTTTCAGAGCTATACACCTAATCCCTATCAACATAAACTATAATTAACTTGAAAATATATCGTAACATAATTCACTCATGATTTTCTATTATCAAAGCAAATTATGAGGCACAAATCTCATTCTCGCTCGCATGTTGCTGACTACAGAGGTTGAATTCATCTTTGACTGCATCACCAGGACCTGCTTCCATCGATCTCAGTCACAAGAGTAGGAGGAAATCATTGAGTGCATCAATTTCCACCTATCCATATATTTCGTTTCCTAGATGGCAGCTTGGAACCTGTCAAACCAAAAACTTGGCTGCAAAATCGTATATTAGTTGCAGAATCTTTGAAATTCGGTAGCTGAAGTAAAAATTAAACTAAATAATAAAGAACATTATTAATTATGAAATACAAGACAGTTGTATATCTGCCATGTCATAATTCTTTTGATTTGATGCCCAATATGTGATTACGAAGGTAAAAAATAAATAGATAGAGTGAAAAAGGGTGTAAAAAAGAAGCAATTGTGAGGCTCAACATTCCCCCACACCAACATCATTGCATGTCCTCATACAAAATTTCAAAAGTGATGAATCCCTCATGTTACTGATCTCCTTTAGATACTTGAGCTAAAACATCTAGATTTGTCTTCTTTACCTTCTTCTTAGTGACTACCATCCTTGGTTTCTTCATCAAAATTTTATACTTCAGACTTATGACTTTTCTCTTAAGGGATTTGTTCTTTTATTTCAGATTCTTAATCTAATCATACCATAGAGAAATATGTAAGAGAATATTGTCATTCTTGGTCCTCTGTATTTCATTCTTCACTTTCAATGTTTCATGTTCCTATTTTAAGTGCCTGTTTAGTGTCCCCAATTCATAAATTTCTTGTTTGAGAGTATTTATAATTGGAGGTTCTTGTGGACTATTAGAATATTTTTTTTTTTGACTTGAAGAGGATGCAATGGAATTTTATGTAGCTCTTTTCTCTAAATATTCTATATAATCATATATCTCCTATTTGACTGGGTCAATTTCAGGTGTTCTTATTACTGTATTAGCAATTGGTGATAGAACTGGTTGTGAAATTGGTGACAAAATAATTGGTGATGGAGCCTTTAGCCTTTCTTCTTCTTCTTCCAGATTGAGAAAATCTATGGATTGTCTAGATGATTCCTTCGATGTTTTGTTGAGTCTTGCACTCCTCCTGACAATGGATGAGGTTTTAGTGAGAGGAATTTTTTTTTGAACTTTTCTTTGTTCTATCTTTTCTTGCTCTATTTCCTCTATTTTTCTTCTAGATATGCTTTCTTCCTTATCACTGGTTTTTCTTCTACTAACATTCTTATTTTTAATAAGGAGTTTCATCTTCTGAGGGCTACTGTTATTGTAGAGGTAGGTCATATTTAGGGTTTAGAGATAACTTTCTTCTACTTCTCTTTATTTTTCTGCTGGGTTCTTCCTGTTCTACCTCTTTAAAATGGTTTATGACTAGAAAACTTTCCCAATCATCTCTTATACTTTTGAGGTCGACTCCAATCAACATTTTTATTAGGTCGTGATAATACATGGTATTTTCAATAGACTGTATTTTTCTCTGAGTATTAATGGTCATTTTCTTCAGACTATTGAGTAAGAAATAAGGAAAATTAATTTCATTACCCTTAAGGAAATGCATCATCAAATGTATATGATAGAAAACATACTGCCGAATCTACCTTCAAAAGTAATACACTTTTTAATGACCAGCAATAAATTTCTCCATTTTCTTTTAAGAGTTGTACTTGGGATGCCTTTCTTAAATACTGAAGTGTCCATACCTGGGTTTTTGAGAAATTTTCTCCATTCATTTCCTTCAATTCCCCTTTTTTTAACCATCTTTCACCAACCCTAGGCATCCCAGTTACTTCTTCCATGAAAGATTTTGTCACTACTATTTTCACATCTCCAATTTCTACCTCAACTCCATCAAATGCTTGGGCAAAGAACTTTGTTACTTCTATGTCATAGCCATTAAATTTTTCTACAAATACCAGCCATTATACTTGTGGTAACATCTATCTGACTTGTGGATAACCCTCCATGAATTTCTTCCCATCCAGCTCCGTCCTCACAATAACCCCCATGTTGGTGAAGTCCCATTAATCTTTGCTCCAATTCTCTTTAATCAAAATAACCCAAAAAAAATTATGCAGCCTCTCGATCTCAAATATCCTCTTTGATGTAAACTAGTTCTCATATAAAATAAATCAACTTAATACACCAATGAGTATTCAACACATATATAAATGGACCAATCGATTCTGTAGGCCATTTCTAACCTAATTCTCCCAGTGCACTCTACCTCTAGAAATGTCACTCATAGCACACCCCTTTGATTTGTGTGTCTTTATTTCTGCCATGAAGTTAGGTAGAGTGCACCATCTCATCCATTTTCTTTTGCACCTTTCTAATGGATCCCTCATCCACAACGTATATTGGTCATGCTGACGGTGCTAGTCGCTTCTCCAGGAATCTAACCTTGGTAGGCTGGGCCATTTTTACCCCCTTGTATACGTTAGTCCTTTCGAACATCGTGTGCATTGGATCTTCCACCAATAACCAGGCCGAATATGATGCAGTGATAGGTTTTTTAGTCGATGCCCTTTCTCATCGCATCCTTCATCTTCATGTCCATTTAGATTTCTTGCTACTAGTCATGCAATTGAATGGTGTGTATCATGTGCATAACCAAGTCCTATTTACAAGATATCTATGAGTTAAGATGTTGGTACGTGAATTTGAAACCATTACTTTCAGTCATGTTCCTAGACCCCAAAATAACTATGTAGATACCATTGCAAATAACATTCTAGATTGGCATTTATCACATGCCTACCACAGAAGACAACCATAAAAACAACACATGGTGAACCATCATTGTCATACAAAATGCATAATCATATTATGTATCATATATGTGTTTGGAGCCCATCGCTCTAAATACATACGACATGCCCATAGCATGTTGCAAAAATCAAAATCAAAGGGACCCACATGTCCCTATATCTAGTCACTGTCCGACAGATCCTTCGCCAAAGGCTATGCTCCACCTGCATTTAGATCACGTATTGTCTGACTAGCTATCGCCACGCACCGCATGATACCTCGCCACTTTGAGGGAAGGTCGGTGCACTCATCTGTGTACCAATCCTCTAACTCATGCCATCCATGCTCTAAAAATTTTGTTAAGAGTACATCAAACCTGCGATGTAGATCAACGAGCAGTGCATTATCCTATGGACCCTGATGTGATGATGATGTCCCCTTATCTGCAACCCTAGGTGTTGCGGCTTGGTCTGCATATCTTGCCGGTTTTACTGGTGCTATGTCTGCATACCATATATTTTACACTCAATACCATATACATGTGATAAAAATATAAAATGCACCATAAAAATAGCAACCTAACACTTACCGTCTGGTCCCCATGTTTGCCCAGGCGGAACTAGAAAGTCAGGATCTCCCTGGTAGTTCATTCCGCTATAAGGGTAATCGTAAATATAGAGGGGCATCTGATGCCAATGTGCGAAAAAATCGGGTCGGAACACCCATCTGACTCCCTCTCCTCTCCGCAGTAGCTTCTCCGAGCAGCACATCCTAGGCTCCTGTGGGCCCCCATCTTGGATATGTACATGGGTAAAGATGGTGGGTATCTTCTCAAAGAAGAATGCACACAATACTATACCAAAAGCATAGTCACAGTTCGACTACCTCCTACAAATACTTAACTGTCGTTTCACTGACAACAACATCATCTGGGCCCACCCATAGTAGGTCCCAGCCAAAAAAATCTCAATCAACATCATCTGCCCACCACTGATGTGGTGGAACACTTGGTTGCCAAAGACCTAGAATACAACTACGACAATAGCTCGTGTCTCTAGCCTCTCTAGATCACTAATCGGGATAGTCGTACCGTTGACACGAACACCCCATTGACAATGGCGCTCCACAAACTCAGTAATGTTCCTCCCATGAGGTAACACCGGATGAATATCCCCCACCACTCTGAGGGGAGGTAGTCTGATCAAGAAATAAATATCCTATAATGTGAGCTCAATCTTGTGCCCCTGCATGACAAAGACCTCCTGGTTTGGATCCCAATAGCTCAGAATTATTGATAGCAAGGGCTTACCTACCCTCATCAGTGGGTTCTCTACCAACTTGAGAACCCCATAACGAGCCAATTCCCCTTTAACCCCCTGATCCCTCTGGATCTCAGATCGAAGAGTATCCAAGTCTCATTCACGATATTTGATTTTTAGCTTTGCCATGCCTGCAAAACACCACATGTATTGCCAGTTCGGAGAAGCAAACACTGGTCTACATTGATCAACCTACAACCTCCACCAGGCTAGTAGACCAACCCTCTTTTCAGCCCCAAATAGCAGTTTTTTTCTCATAAAGTGTGAGCTCATAGGTTTCTAGTTGTTTCTTGCAAGCCATATCACACTCCTGGGCCCAAAATGTGTGATGTGACTGTGAAGAAGAGTAGGGGTCTTCCAGGGAGCTGCCAGGTGCCATAAATCAGGAAATAAACCACTGAAATTGGAGAGATGAGTAAGGCCACCTACCTGAAAGTTGCAGATCTTGATTCCAATGGTTGGTTTGTCCACTATGATCTCCACAAGATTTAGGGCCTTTTCCTCCTCTCCAAATTCACCACAGCTCACTTAGAAAATGAATTCAAGTTGGAGGGAAAACACCCTTTCATAGAAAAATCCTCAATTTCTTCTGTCGCCCATTGTGACCAAACCATAGCTCAGTTTGAAAAACCATCAACATCGTTGGAAATATCTCATCGAGCTCTTTAATGGGTCTTCCTCAAATTTTGATGATTTGATACTTCACCAGAAATTCATTTTTCCAAGAAGGGTCACTTCGTCACCTCTCAAAATTGAATTTCTTCATAAAGAAACATTTGTAGTTTGAGGTCCACCTCCTCTTAATACTTGTTATACCATGTGTCTATTTTCATCATGAGTAACCATCATTTACTCATTTTTTGATGGCCCCCACCGGGCCTAGTTCTGTGTGGCAACGTCATCGAGTCACCCTTGTTCAGAGCATCTGCGATGAGTCACTCGTGCATCCATGGAGTCTGTTTTACATTCCATTATATCATTTCAGTGTATTCCATCCATATTTGCATACCATTCATCTTGTGTTGCTCATTTTGGCCTCCAGTCATACTGTCACCATCCCCTCCGAAGTTGAGTCAGTCGCTGCCAGGTTAACCATGTACTTTATGCTCTGAAAAGGGAAGTCATTTGTTTGTCCCTCATTCCCACATTTTCTATTATCCCTGGTGTCATTCCATTAGTCACATTACTGTTTTCCCTCATGCCTTAGTTGAGGATCCGTATTGCCTCATCTATTATAGGCCCTATTCTGTCAACGTCAGCTCATTTATTCCAGAAGAACAACCTAGAGGGCGATGTATCTTGGTTCAAACTTCCATTCTTATTCAGTGCCTCAGATCAAGCAGAGGGACTCATTATTTCCCTTTGACTTGGTTTTTTCATGTTCGTGATTCATACACTTGATGGTCCAGTGATGTAGCAGATTGTACCAGTGATTCTCAGGTGTGTGTGAGATGTTTCAGACCTCATGAGGGGTGGCCTTTCAGGTAGCCCCCCACATGCCCGGATGCATTCCTATTATGCTATAGCCTTAGATGCAGTTCCATGAAATTGATGTGTTCGATTCCTACCAATCGTAGTGTTCATAGCATGCATGTCTCCTTTAGATGATCCATTCAATTTTGCAGAGCCATCCCCTGTTCAGCAGGGCTTCTTTGGTTGTTCTCCCCTCCCTCCCACCCATTTTTTGAGGGAAGGGCCACTATATCTCATGTACTCAGATATTATTGTATTTAGTCCTGGCTCATGTTTTTCTAGGTGCATTATGTATATGGGACACATTGTACTATTTTCTGGCTCTGTTATGCCAGCATGTCATGTACCATTCAACATGTACTTCATTTCTCAATTTTATATTTCTGGGTGCGTCATTATTTTTGTACTAAGTTATCTCAGCGGGTATGGGTATGCCTCCCCCATCTCATTGAGGTTTTGTACCACAACATAAAAGGAGACTTGCATTTGTGTCGCCCCCTCTGTCCCTATCCTCTTTCACTTCAACTCTATTGGTCTCTTTCTCTCTGACTCCCCTATGTTGTCTAGTGATTGTGTCTTTACAACGTACTTCGGTCATATGTTTTGCTCCTAACACTCTTACATTTGGGGGCAATCTGTTATCACCAAAAAATTTATCATCTAGCCTAATTTACTAGATGGATCGAAGTACAATGTGTAAAGCCAATTTTACCACAATAAAATTGCTTTTTTCTGTGAGAAATTACTTAATAAACCACCTTTGTTAAGTAATTTATAATTAAACTCATGAAGAATAATTAAATAAATCACTATTTATTTGATTTTCTTCTAGGAATAATTAATTAAACCATTGTTCAATTATTATTCCTTGTCATATTTGACCCAATTATGAAAAATAAACAGATAAATCATTACTTATCTTATTTTTCTAAGAATAATTAATTAATCACTAATTAATTATTATTCTTTGTCAAATTTGACTAAATACCTTGGGAATAATTAAATAAATCATTATTTGTTTATTATTCCTTAACCAATTTCTTGAGATGATAAATATATCATTTATTTATTTATTATTTCTAAATAAAAGTTCAAATACTTTTTCCCTCCTAACCAAATATAATAAAATATTACAAGTATTTATTCCAAGAATGGGGTTAATAATAATTTATTATTACTCATTATTCGAGGATAACTCAATATTTTGTTATAAATAGAAGGGTTTTCCATTCATTATTCACTTTTGATCATTTTCATCGTTGCACTCATTGTTGTAACTCTAATTATTTTCATTGTCGCACACCATATTTTTGATGGGTTTACACATTATAGAGGAGAAAGACTCTACACAAGCTGAAGACATTTGAGGATAGCCAAGAACCCATCCCATAGAGGGGGACTGGTAACATTTATTTTTTCCCTTCATAGGTGTTATAATAAAAAACTGTTCTTTGTATATCTAGTTTCCATTGGATGATTGGAGTTATTACTATTTCTTTTTGCTATTTAACTATGATTGTGGCATGGATCAGGACTTTGGTAGGTTTTTTTTTTTCTATCAATTGCTGCAGATCTACAATGTTTAGCAACCATTTATATTGTTGATATTGTTTGTCATCCACAATCTTAAGTGGGTTCTTTTCATACATCTTTGAGAATAAAACACTACAACAATATATATATATATCCTTGAAATAGCTATGACTAATGGGAAATATATATTTTTTGTCTCCTGCGGGCATCTAAAGATGAAGATTCAATACTTTGATTAGGTTTCTCCTTCTTCATTACTGCTCACAATACTAGAATATAAACAATGTGTTCTTCCATTCAAAAATATGAAAATATATATAGATTACATATATTTGCAACATTATATTATTTTCTGAAACTATGGAACGACCATCACTGCATATACAAATGGACCAAGTCTTAATTATAATCCAATGAAATGCAACATATATTATTGGTGATACCCACACAACAATTCGTGGTGAAGGACATTGTGATATCGAGGGAGTCTTCAAATATTCGCTAGAGATTGCCTCATGTTATTTGTAACACTCACATTACACTCATCAAACTTCACAATGCCAACACCCAACAACAATGCCAATGCCAACACTCAACACCAATGGCAACACCAACCAATAATCACAACTAAATGGAGGGATGTATAAACACAAGTAAACTTAGGTTTAGTTACAGCAAGGATAATTTTAGGGGCGAATGTTCGCCCTTTAGCGAAATTAAGGGGTTTTAAATTTTTAGTGGGCGAATATTTTGTATCATAGTACATTTTTACAAATCACCTCAAATAGCCCACCTTATTTTAAGGGAGAGGGTAAAAAAGGTAAATTTAGCCCTTGAAATTAGGACTTACAACCTTCCATTCGCCCATTTTCAAGAATAGGTTTTATTTAAGTGAATCCATTCGCCCATTTTCAAGAATAGGTTTTATTTAAGTGAATCCTATGGGCCAAATACCATATTTATAAAAGAGGTATGGTAAATTAATAAAAATATAAATAAATGAGAGGTATGGTAAATAAATAAAACATTTTTTTATATTTACTCCATAAGTCACCTTATATACATGTAAGGGTGTAAACAAATAAAAATATAAGTAAAGTGGAGGTATGGTAAATAAATAAAACGTCTTTTTATACTTACTCAAAGGGTATGGTAAATAAACTATATGTATCGTAAATAAATAAAACCTCTTTTTATATTTAGTCCATAACCCTCGTTCTATTTATGAAGGCTCGAGAAAGAGGTTTTATTTAAGTGAATCCTATGGGCCAAATACCATATTTGTAAAAGAGGTATGGTAAATTAATAAAAATATAAATAAACGAGAGGTATGGTAAACAAATAAAACATTTTTTTATATTTACTCCATAAGTCACCTTATATTTACAACACTCAAAAAATGAGTTTTATTTAGGTGAAACCTATGGCCAAAATACTATGGGACAAATACCATGGACTAGATTGTTATTAATACCATGCAAAAAACCATTATTAACCGTAATATTAGAATTAATAAAAATAAAAATGGCACATGGTATTGACCCATGGTATTCACCAAAATGGCACATGGTATTGACCCATGGTATTCACCTGGAATGTAGCCTATTTAAATGGGGGAATTAAACCAGCATGTAGCCTATGCTAAGATTCACTAGGACTTTACAAAGTTTTATTATTTAGTGAAAGACTCGCCAAGATCTTACAGGATTTTATAATTGAGTAAAATATTCGCCATGCCTGGTGAGAGATTCGCCAAAAAATTATATATACATATTATATTATTGATAAAATTGCCTTCCATTTTTCCTATATACAATGGAGATTCGCCCATTTATTATATTTATAAATTTAGGGGGGGTTCTTAAAATTTTCCGTGAGTTACAGTATCACCATGGCCTTTCAAGCTGGACATGAGTGATGAAATATTGTCTGCAACCTTGTTACAACATGCGCAATGTGTATCAACTGATGGAGGGCCTCAACTAGTGTGTACAGTGCGTAAAATGACTACATAAATGTTATAGTCAGGTAACAAAAGGAGAATTCGTTAAGGTCGATGTGGATGAATTTATATTTTCCATAACACAAAATGGTTCTACCAACGAAAGGAATGACAGAGGGGCAGGTTAGACTAATGGAAAAGGAGTTATAGAGGAAAAAGGATGCCAAATTTGGGACCTACAAACCTGCGCTCTAATACCATGTCAAGCCAGGTATACGATAACTCCAAAATATTTAAATTTTATATTAAGAAGAACATTAATATATACACATAGGAGAGAGACCCAAAGAACATTAATATATACACATAGGAGAGATACCCTCGGGATTCACGTTCCAAGATCTCTTTATTTTCTTATTTTATATTTACATATTTACACCATATTTTCCCAATCCCAGACTCGGATCAAGTGTCAACATTATATTAAGAACTAAAATCAAAACATAGCAACACATAATAGTATAAATTCAACCCCTAATCTGTGTGCACATTTATTCCATGAAAGCCATGACGCAAGGTAAAAGGGTGATGTGCCATCTTAATCATGTATGGAAGGTGGGAAGGGTGTTATAATGACATGTGTTATATCATATGATATATGTCCAACAACTATATGAGATCAAAAGGAATCCATAAGACTATAAGGTCTTTTTTTTCTCGGGGAGAAAATTCGTAATTTCCATTATATGTTGAAAATTACATGCTGTAGATGCCCATAGGCATATGCATAAGCAATGACCTTGGTCAACTGATAGTACCAAAACAAAAACTATGTAAACCCAGTGGGGTTGCTGTACATCAATAGTTATATATAAAAAAAAATCACTAGAGTGATCACTGTTCAGGAATCCAAAAGTGTTGTATACATATATATAAACCTGTATTAAACCAAAAAATTGCTGTAGTTAGGGGTTGTCTGTCCATAAGACTATAAGGTCATTGGCATCATTATAATCATTGGCATCATATTCATTATCATCATCAACACTGTCATCATTGTTATCGCTATTGTCATCATTAACATTATCATCATAATCACCATTCATGTCATCGTCATCATATTCATCATTTTCATCTTCATGATTATCAACATTGTCGTCAATTATTCATAATTATCAGCTTTGTAAGAAATATCATCAACCCAAAAAATGTGATGAGTGTTAGAAAAAAGTTGTTTAGGACTCATGTGATATATGGATGAGAAATAACAACTCTATTTTTGAGAGATGATGACGATCATCATCACCACCATTATCATCGTCATTATCATTTTTTTCATCCCCATCATCATCATTAATGTAATTTCTATCATCATTTTTGTCATCGTCATCATGGACTGTTTGATAATTTAATTGACCTTAAATTGTTTACATACATTATCGACTAGGGCTAGTAAGTTGATGAAGCGTAAGTGCACTGTATGTGCTAGAAGCCTTTTATTCTAAAATTAAATTGACTTCTTGAGATGCACATGTCTTCTATGAGTAAATTAGTTATTCCTAGAAAATAATATTAACTCTACAATGATGATCACACTCTCTTGCTTAAAAATATTTTTGCTTATAGAAATCTCACACTCTGCTTTGAAATAAAGAAAATATCACACTTCTGTAAATGAAAATTAATTCCACGCTTTGCATAAATAATAATTATACACACGCACTCAATTGCAGAAGAACAAACTACCATTTAATCTCATCACACTTCTATATAACAACAATCATACTTGTATGAAAACAAAATGAAACAAACTCCTACTTAAAATACATTCCACTTGCTTGAATTATAGATCACACATGCTTGAAATTTAACATCCAATTCTGTAAATAAATCCTTTGTCTATAAGAAAGATACAATTTCGTCTAATTGATTAAAGTACAACACTATGTCATTTCTGCTAAAATCTATCCATGTGCATCCAAAATCTATGAAACGAAATGATTAGTAGAGAAAACTTAACTCAAATATGGAAGAAATCAGAATGCAATTACTTAATCAAACACATAGAAAGCTATGAGAATATAAAGACAATTTTTATCTAGTGAAAACGAAATAGAAATCCTTACTTCTCGAGGGGGCCCTCCATGAGAAGTAGGCAATCACGCTATTGATCAAACACTTAACCATGCATGAGAAGACAAAATGTTTCTTTTATAAACAAGGCATTAAAAATAAAGTTTAAATCTCACTGTTGCTTCCTTACTTAACAACTTTTTCATTTTTGCCAAGAGACATATTTATAGAGCTCATAGTAATAAATTGTTCAGAGCTATACACCTACTCCCCATCAACAAAAACTATAATTAACTTGAAAAGATATCATATCATAACTCGCTCATGATTTGTTATTATCAAAGAAAATTATGAGGCATAAATCTCATTCTCGCTAGAATGTTGCTGACTACAAAGTTTGACTTTATCTTTGACCGCATCACCAGGATTTGCTTCCATTGATCTGGTTCACGAGAGTAGGAGGAAATCGTTCAGTGAATCAATTTCCACCTACCCATATATTTCGCTTCCTAGCTGGCACCTTGGAACCCGTCAAACCACAAACTTGGCTGCAAAATCGTATATAAGTTGTAGAATCATCATAATTAGGTAGTTGAAGTAAACATTAAACTAAATAATAAAGAACATTATCAATTTATGAAATACAAGACAAATTGTATACTTGCCATGTCATAATTCTTGTGATTTGATGCCCAATATGTGATTATGAAGGTAAAAAATAAATAGATAGGGTGAAAAAGGGTGTAAAAAAGAAGCAATTGTGAGGCTCAACATTCCCCCACAGGGAGGTCATTGCATGTCCTCACGCAAAATTTAAAAACTAATGAATCCCTCCTATCACTGAACTCGTTCAGATACTTGAGCTAAAACATACAGATTTGTCTTCTTTACCTTCTTCTTAGTGATAATCATCCTTGTTCTTCATCAAAATTTTATACTTGAAACTTATGACTTTTATCTTAAGGGATTTGTTCTTTTCTTTTAGAATATTATTCTTATCATACCATAGAGAAAGATGTAAGAGAATATTGTCATTCTTGGTCCTCTGTATTTCATTCTGCACTTTCAATGTTTCATGTTCCTGTTTTAAGTGCCTGTTTAGTGTCTCCAATTCATAAATTTCTTGTTTGAGAGTATTTATAATTGGAGGTTCTTGTGGACTATCATAATGAATTTATTTTTCTTGATTTGAAGAGGATGCAATGGCCTTTTATGTAGCTCTTTTCTCCAAATATTCTATATAATCATATATCTCCTATTGGACTAGGTCAATTTCAGGTGTTCTTCTTACTGTATTAGCAATTGGTGACAAAATAATTGATGATGGAGCCTTTAGCCCTTCTTATTCTTCCCGATTGAAAAAATCTATGGATTGTCGAGATGATTCCTTCATTGTTTTGTTGAGTCTTGCACTCCTCCCGACAGTGGATGAGGTTTTAGTGAGAGGATTTTTTTTTGAACTTTTGTTTGTTCTATCTTTTCTTGCTCCATTTCCTCTATTTTTCTTCTAGGTATGTTTTCTTCCTTATCACTGGTTTCTCTTCTTCTAACATTATTCTTTTTAATATTTTCTAATACATAAGAAAGGGGAGTTTCATCTTCTGAGGGCTGCTATCGTTGTAGAGGTAGGTCAACTTTAGAGTTTAGAGATAAATTTCTTCTACTTCTCTTTATTTTACTGTTTGGTTCTTCATGTTCTACTTGTTTAAAGTGGTTTATGACTAGAAAATTTTCCCAATCATTTCCTATACTTTTGAGGTTGTCACCAATCAACATTTTTATCAGGCCGTGATGATACATGGTATTTTCAATAGACTATATTTTTCTCTGAGTATTACTGGTCATTTTCTTCAGACTATTGATTAAGAAATAAGGAAAATTAATTTAATTACCCTCAAGGAAATGCATCATCAAATGTATATGGTATAAAAACATATTGTTGAATCTACCTTCACTAGTAATAAATTTTTCAATGACCAATAACAAATTTCTCCGTTTTCTTTTAAGAGTTGTACTTGGGATGCCTTTCTTAAAGACTGAAGTGTCCATACCTGGGTTTTTGAGAAATTTTCCCCATTCATTTCCTTCAATTCCTCTATTTTTTAACCATCTTTCACCAACCCTAGGTAGCACAGTTATTTTTTCCATGAAAGATTTTGTCACTACTATTTTCACATCTCCAATTTCTGCGTCAACTCCATCAATTTCTTGGGCAAAGAACTTTGTTACTTCTATGTTATAGCCATTAAATTTTTCTACAAATTCCATCCATTATACTTGTTGTAACATCTGTCTAACTTGTGGACAAACCTCCATGAATTTCTTCCCATCTGGCTCCGTCCTCACAATAACCCCCATGTTGGTGAAGTCTCAACCTGCAATTTCTTCTTTTGACAAGGTTATGGAGTGAAAATGGCTTTGGAAAACTGAGTATGGATGAGAGTATAATCATCAATGGAAATGAGTGAAAAGGATTTTGAGAAAACAAAGCATGGGTGAGGGCAAAATTATCAGGGTTTATGGAGTGGAGTATCTGCACAATGATGAGTGATGAATGGGATTACAACCAACTTCGTTGATAAGACATAGTATTTATAGTTAAATTTGAAGTTGGAATAGTAATGATTACTTCAAATGGTGATAGCAATGTCTATTTTATTTCATAATCTAATGTTTCTTACCTTTATTATTTAATATAATATTTACATACCTTTGGATTTATGATTCTAATGCTTTGATTGACCTTTGTAGATTGTCCTTGGATGCCTTCAATTGCAAGCTTGATCATTTTCTTATGCCAAGATCTTCAATTGTCCCAGTTGGTCCCTGTCAATATCAGTTGCAAAATTTTGTTAAAGCTGCAAAAACTCAACAATTCCGTAGCTGCTTATTTTGAAAAGAAAAATAGGGTTACAAAGAAAATGGGATTAGAATAGGGTTTAAAAAGAAAATCTAGGGTGCCAAGAGTACTTGGTTTTCATCCTAAATTTTCTGTATAAACATGCCAACAGTGTTGGTTTTCATGTTTATATAGTGTTGTTAAGGTTGTTGATATTTAGGATATTTTCCATAAGGATTTTTCCATCCTAGTGCCGAAGGTTGATGCCAAGATTTCCAAGGCATGGGTGCAGTCCATTTGTTTTGTGATGGTTGTGAAAATGCTTAAGTGTTAAAACCTTGGGTGATATTTGGTTGTGAATTTTGCAACGATGTCTTAGCAATAAAACAAAGGGGATATACTTTATTTGGTATTACTTCCTCTTGATAAACAACTTTAATACCTGGTATTGAAGGACATTCCTTTCTATCATGATTTTCTGCACATATAAGACATGTTTCTACATTTTTTAAGTCAAGAGGGCATTCTCTTAGAGCATGTTTTTTTCTACATTTGGGACAAAACATTGATAATGCAACATTTTCAACCTTTTGATTATTTTTCGCTTTAAGGGTATCTATTTGTTCACTAAGAGTCCTCAAAATTTTTGTTTTAAAGTTGTCAAGAAAATTTCCTAATTCAACTCTACTTACTGTCCCAGCTGCAGATTTATTAATCCTATACATGAGAGAGACTCTTGGATTTTTCCTAGTTCTTGCCTTACCTTTGAAATGTGTATGCATAACTCAAAAAATTCTCCAAATGGTAACTAATAAATATCTACCTTACCCATCAAATTGTGAAGATCAATCCACTCATCTCTGATGGATTTTAATAAGAGAGCTTTCAAAGTTTCTTCATCTAATTCATGCATTTTAGCCCTTTTAACATTCTAAGAAAACCTTTCAATGAAATATTCAAGATTTTCATATTCATTTTTCATAATTTTAAAGACTTCATCCTTAAGATTATGGGGCATACGATAGTCCTTATATTTCTCTAAGAATGTAGTTTTCATTTCTTCCCATGTTCTTATAGAACTTACTCCTAAGCCCATGAACCATTTTAATGTTGCATCCTTAAGAGTTGCTGGAAACAATTTCAACTTTTGAGTGTCAAGCAAGTAATCATAAGATCTACAAAAGACTTCAAACTCAAAGATAAATGTTTCAGGATCTTCACTTCTTAATCAATGAAAATTTGGAAGGATGGAGGGTGAGATGTTTTTCATTGTAGTTGTTGTATCTTCATCGAGGATAGGAAATTAAAAAGGTTTTAGATCTCCTCTACCTCCTCCTCTCCCTATTCCTCCACCTCTTCCACCTCTACCTCCTCCCTTATTTCCTCCTCTTCCTCCTCCAATCCTAGGTTGTTCAACATTGATATTACGTACCTCTCCTTCCCCTTCTCCAACCATTGTAAATTCTTCAGAACTAATATAGGGTTCTAAAATTGGGTTTTCTAATTCCTCTTCTACTTCTTCTATCAATGGTAAGTTAAAATAAGTTTCTTCCTCCTATTCTTCAATAGGGATTTTTAGTTCTTGTCCTAGAAGTTTCTCTCCAGTTGAAGATAGGAAAATTAATGCTTCTGTTGGGGATGTAGGTTCCTCTTCTTCTAATATTGCTTCAGTTGATGAGGTTGGTGAATATCTAGGTTGGATTTTGAATATAAGTACCTCACGAAGTTTATGTTTGCCTCCAAATGATGGAATATGAGTTTGAGTGTTTGGTGTGGCACTACTAGGTCACAGTGGGGTGAGTGATGATGTTGGAATTAAGCTTTTACCACTACCTACAAATCTAACCCTAGAATATCTTTACCTATGCATATAAATTTTGTTTATTATTATTTTTTAATAAAAATAAAAGACTTTTATATACACTTCCCCGATAACGATGCCAATTTTTTTTACAATTTAATTGACCTTAAATTGTTTACATAAATTATCGACCAGGGCTAGTAAGTTGATGAAGTGTAAGTGCATTGTATGTGATAGAAGAATTTTATTCTAAATTAAATTGAGTTATTTAGATGCACATGTCTTCTATGAGTAAATTAGTTATTCCTAGACAATAATATTAACTCTGCAATGATGATCACACTCTCTTGCTTAAAACTATTTTTTCTTATAGAAATCTCACACTCTGCTTTGAAATAAAGAAATTCTCACACTTATGTAAATGGAAATTAATTCCACACTTTACATAAATAAGAATTATATACACACTCTCGATTTCAGAAGAAAAAACTACCATTTAATCTCATCACACATCTATATAAACAACAATGATACTTGTATGAAACAAAATGAAACGAACTCCTACTTAAAATACATTCGACATGCTTAAATTATAGATCACACATGCTTGAAATTTAACATCCAATTCTGCAAATAAATCCTTTGTCTATAAGAAAGATAATTTTTTTTCTAATTGATTAAATTATAAGATTATGTCATTCCTGCTAAACTCTATCCATGTGCATCCAAAATATTTCAAATGAAATGATTAGTAGAGCGAACTTAATTCAAATTTGGAAGAAATTAGAATGCAATTACTTAATCAAACAAAAAGAAATCTACGAGAATATAAAGACAATTTCTATATAGTGAAAATTAAATAGAAATCCTTATTGCTCGAGGGGGCCCCCCATGAGTGATCCGGGTCCGGGTGTGACAAAGGACCCTTCCAAGTCCTTTTACTTCTGTGATGTGTTAAATTGCATTTTTAAAAGAACATAAATGAATACATATGCATGTTGTAAAGAAGAAGGAACATCACAATCATCAGCAACATAAAACTCAATACGTTGATAACAGAGTTTGTCCAGGAGGGACTACATCTTCGGGCCTCAGTGTCAAGATGGTGTAGGCTGCTGCATTAAGTGCTGCTAACAGTGATTATGTACATAAGAGGTAACGTCGCTATCATACAAGGAAAATGCCCTCACGCAGGAGTGTCTCCAAGAGATGTTCCGCTACCGGAACTCTAAGTCAAAAAGGACTCCTATTAGTATGACACAAACTCATGCATGATGATAATGAACATCCCACCAACATGGCATAAAATGGATTTCAATGCAATCATACATGGCGACACATGAGTATCCCATCAACATAACAACAAAGGGATCTCAAACAAAACATGACGAATCATGACAACAAGTACATCCCACAAATGATTCTGCATCACATCAAGCAGGAATCATGAGACACGTAAGAAACAAGATCCCACATCAAACATCAAAACAGGGATCTGTGCAGCACAATGCATAGCAAAAAGAAGTACATGAACACACTGCATATACCTCACATCCTGAGGCCATCTGAAGAAAAGGATGTCAAACTACTGAAGCTGGTCGTACCATCAATCTCGTGGTGTCGAATCTCATGGAATGACTTCTCGCACGTTGAATGCTAACATCTACACTCCACATTGAAAAGTGGCTGAAAAATGAAATGAGAAAATGAAAAATCTAAACGCAACATCAGATTTGTGGCCTCAAATATTGCAAAATCGATTGTCAAATTTCTGAATTCTGAGAAAATGGAAATTTGAGGCTTAAGGAATATTTTAGATTCCCCTAAGATTCGTCAAAGATTCCCTCCTCCGGGTCCTCTGAAAATTTGCTGCTCAGATTAGGAAACTGACTGCTCCATCGGGTTCGTGTCGCTGAGAGGTAAAAGATCGACATAAAATTTGTCCAATTTGGACACTGCAAAAATTTCACCCTCCTGAGAATTTCGCCCAATCATGGTTCCGCTTGTATTTTTCTCAGGTTGATGGTTCCATCCTGCATTAAAAATTAATTAAAAAATGCCTCGGTTTTTGTGCACGCTCCTTCTCCCGGGCGCACTGACAAATGAGGTTTTATATAATTTTTTAGACGGATATTACAAAGACAAGGTCGTTGGTGGTTAAGTCACCATATTAGGCGCGTGGAGGTCAAGGTATCAAATCCTGCCCCCACCATATATAACAAAACCTTTTTTTTATAAAACACGCATGAATTCTTTTTTGTTTTTAAAACAAATTAGGCGCGGATTTTTTTAAACGAAATACGGTTGGGGGTGCATTTAATGTGGTGTGTTTGTTTTATTTGTTGGGCTGCCCGTGGTGCGGGCTGACCATGTGGCTAGGCGGGTTTGATTCCCATCGGCACATTTATATTGATGGTAACGTTGGTGGGGCGTGGGCCAGGTCCACCGGAGGTAGCCTGCCCACCACCCTTACATTAATGTTTAATATGATGTGGCATTTGCTGGAGGGTTCGACAGGGTCATGGCCGCCGGCCCATATTAATTAACATAAAATTTTCTATGGTGCAGTGGGGGGCGGGGGGGCGACGGGGGTCATGGCTCGTCGACCATATTTAATAAAATTTGGTTAACATAGTTTTGGGGGTGGTGGCCTGCCACCACATTTATATATATTTTTTGTTATTTAAAAACAACTAGCCATTTTTGAAGATTCAAAAAATGACCTAAGGAGACAAATTAATTAGGCCAAAAATTCACCCAGAATTTGGCCAAGGCTGGCTGGATTTTGTCCAAATTGCTGCCTCCTTAAGCCTGCCTAGTCACCCAAGTCAACCTGAAATTTGACTACTCCTAACTTTCACATACAGACTCGATTTAACGAACCGTTCACACCACCACGATCAGGATGACAAGATCTCTGCTCTAGTCTTGGTTCAAAAGCATTCTAATCGCTTTGATTTTTGAGCTTCCATAAGCCCTCTTTGTCCTATGTGTGTCCCTAGAGCCACCTCGATCAACGAGAATTAGGAAATCACTCTATTGATCAAACACTTAACCACGCATGAGAAGAAGAAATGATTCTTTTATAAACAGAGCATTAAAAACATAGTTTAAATCTCACTATTGCATCCTTACTTAACAACATTTTCATTTCTGCCGAGGGGCATATTTATAGAGCTCATAGCAATAAATTTTTCAGAGCTATACACTTAATCCCTATCAACATAAACTATAATTAACTTGAAAATATATCATAACATAATTTTCTCATGATTTTCTATTATCAAATCAAATTATGAGGCACAAGTCTCATTCTCACTCACATGTTGTTGACTACATAGGTTGACTTCATCTTTGACCTCATCACCAGGAACTTCTTCCATTGATATGGTTCACGAGAGTAGGAGGAATTCATTGAGTGCATCAATTTCCACCTACCCATATATTTCACTTCCTAGCTGGCACCATGGAACGTGTCAAACCACAAACTTGGCTGTAGAATCATATATTAGATGCAAAATCATTGCAATTTGGTAGCTGAAGTAAATATTAAACTAAATAATAAATAACATTATCAATGTATGAAATACAAGACAATTGTTTACCTTCCATGTCATAATTCCTGTGATTTGATGCCCAATGTGTGGTTATGAAGGTCAAAAATAAATAGATAGAGTGAAAAAGGGTGTAAAAAAGAAGCAATTGTGAGCTCAACATGGACATCATGATCGTCGACATCATTATCATCATTCATGCCATTATTATTGTTGATGACTACCAAGATGACAATGATAATAATGATGATCGGGTGATGATGGCTTGGATGATGATGCCAAAGATAATGATTATGATTATGACAATGACAACATTTAAAATTGGGAATATTTTCTAAGGTCATTAGCTCATCATCATCGTAATCATTGTCGTCATTATCATCATCATAGACATTGTCATTGTAACCACCATCGCCTTTATCATCATAATCATCATTCACATCATTATCCTCATCTTAATTATCTCCTTCGTAATTATTATTGGCATTGTCATTAGTTGTTCATAATTGTCAATGTCATAAGAAATACCATCAATGAAAAATATTTGATGAGTGTTGGAAAATGGATTCAAAATCAGACGAAAAAATGGGTGCAACAATGGATGTAAAATTGGTTGCAAAAGTGGATTCAATAGAAGTAGATGAAAAACAAGACACAAAACCCGATATAAAAGTGGTTGCAAAAAAATGCAAATGTAGATGCAAAAGTGGAAGCAAACATGGGTGCAATAGTAGGTGCAAAACTTGGCTCAAATTGTGGTGAAACAAAAGTGGACACAACAATGGATGCCAAAAAGGAATAAACTTGGATGCAAAAAGGAGGTAGACTTGGATGCAAAATAAGATACAAGAAAGGTTATAAACATGGATGCAAACATGGGTGCAATAATGGACACAAAATTAGATGAAAAAGTGGACGCTGTAGAAATTGCCACTGTAGATCAACAAATTATGCAATATTCTAAAGCAAAATACAAGATCTACTTCTACAACAAACTTTGGAGAAGCTTAAGCGAATATGAGAAAGATCAATGAGAACACATATAACTGAGAATGAGAAATCAATCACACTTAACACAGAAGAAATAACCCGAGAAAATCCTCAGCCTAAAACCCCAATCTCTGTATTATCATACAAGTGGAAATCTTGTTCAAGTTACAAAAAGAATTAGCTCTCAAGCTATCTTGCTCTCTCTACAATCAAACAATACTGCTCATAGATAGATATAAGGCTCTCACAACCTTCTCCTCTGTCCTCCAAGCCTCCTATTTCCTTGTACAATTTTTCCTGGGGTCTAGTGCTTCCACTTGTGTGAATTCCCACCTCACACAGCTCACTTGGCTCAGAAATAATTGCACAAACCTGAAGGAGATAAATCCTTCTGCATGGATGAGTTTCCTTTATAGGGAAAATTCATCCAACTGATAGTACACTGTCCCTCCTCTGATCTCAACAGGGTCTTTGTCTGAACCAACATGCATGAGTTATTTATGAGAGAATATTAAGTTATCTGAAGTGTAACTATTACATGCATGCAAGCATTAACTAACTGAACTCACAATTAATTCAACAAACTATTTGAATTAATCTAACTGGACTTGACTCAATTAACTGAGCCAACTAATTACAACTCAATATTACAACTCATCCTTATCTCTTTAACTGATGTATAAATTCCTCAATCAATGGAGAAACTATTACATGTCCCCACATAGACTTCATGTTTGATTTTCTACAACTAATTAACTCATGGTGAATTAATTAATTATTTTACAAACAACTGCTAAGATCAAATTCGAATTTTACTTCACTATTTTAGTTCAGGGACTAACTAAAATAGGAATCTATCCCAAACTACTATTTTTAGCAATGCTATTTATAGCACTTCCATTTTTCATTCCTTGCTACTATGTCCAACACTGGTACCCGAACTGCTATTTATAGCAGTGCTATTTTTAGCACTTCTATTTTTAGCATTTCTTGTTGCTATTTTCAACACTCCCTCTCAACAAGAAAGGCATTCAACTCAAACTCGACCCTGAACCTTTGGAATGTTCTGCA
This sequence comes from Pinus tabuliformis, assembly GCA_031772625.1. Taxonomy (NCBI): domain Eukaryota; kingdom Viridiplantae; phylum Streptophyta; class Pinopsida; order Pinales; family Pinaceae; genus Pinus; species Pinus tabuliformis. Next base: position 712,340,409 of record CM062819.1, on the reverse strand, counting down.
TGCAACACTTCTCCCAAATGTGGTTGCTCCAGCAACTCTAGAAGCAAAAAATCTCCCAACTAACCTCTCTGTTGGGCTAGAAACATCCTCTGATGCTGAAGCTCCATCTGCCATTGACAAGTGCTCCCTCTCTGACCTCTGAGCTGCTGCAACACTCCATGCATCTCGCACCATTGCACACCTCTCTGTGCCATCCTGCATTGGTGCATCACTCTGTGCCTCTCACATTGTTGTAGCTTGCTAGCTCTACACTGTCTTGGGATTCCTACACTGTAGCTCTCTCTGCCACTCTATCTGCATCTGTCTCTACCCACTTAGCCAATCCTGCTACTCCTCATCGGGGCTCCCGTAGCAAGGTCTAATCGAAGAGGTTAGGTACCTCAATGATCCTGCCCCTATTCCAGCCTTCTTGGGACTGTCACTCCACATCGCCCCGCCTCCGACTTGGAGGTATGGCTGCATGTGATCCCTTTACCCACTTGGCTCAAAATTTCCCCCTACTGGAGGTCTCTGCATGAGTGGATGCCTCCACTCTCTCTCCTCTAGGCTTCCCCAGTTGTGGCTGCTCCACAACCTCCTGAAGCTGCTTCACCAATCATGGCTCCTACACAATCGTCTGAGACTTCTCCTGTGGCTACATGCTGAGAGGTAATGTAATCTCCCTTTCAACCACCAAGTCTTCATCAGTTGCCTTGCTCCTCAAGGATTTGCATGCATCTTGAACCTCAAGAGCATACAGGTTCTTGACGTGTGAACCAATCTACTTCCCCTGTCTCGTGGTGATGTATCGAAGGAAAACCTTTCCCTTACTGAAGACTACATCATAGCCCTTGTCTTCTAGCATGGCGATCGACACCAATTTTTTTTCAGTCCTGGTACATACTTGACATCGGTCAAGGTAATGCGATCTCCATGCTCCCTCTAAAAAACAACCATGCCTACACCTGAGACACTATGCTTTTCATCATTACCCATCGCTATGAGTATCTGGAGATCTTTCTCCTCCAAGGTACTTGTTGTGGCCACAACCACCACCATATTAAAACTTGCCTTAACAACAATTTTTTATGGGTCCCCCTAGATGTTTGATCGTCCACCTCTCCGAATGATCCATTTTATCCCAAAGAATTTAACTCGTTGCCAAGTCAAATATTTAATTCGTAATGGTCAAGACCCACCTTTTGATAAATCTTCGTTGCATAGTTCATTCTTGGCCCAGTTCAGCCCTTCATTCATTCCCTCCATCAAACTTTTCAATTTTCATATGCATTCATGGCACTTCTATGCTCACTCGCATAATCACCTCCACCCTCACTTCTATCACACCTTATTTTGTTCTAACTCTTTATAATGAAAATCCCTCACAAAACATACATAAATCCCTTTTTGGGGCTTATCGCAATTAACATAATGCATGCCATAAGGCTCTGGACCTGACGGCGTTATAAACCACAATATATACATTTTCGGGTCCGAAAACCCCGTCACATATCGCAATCGGCCCAAGTCCAAGGCATATGCGTACATGGTGTGCTGCTACCCTCTGGACCCAATGGCCTTATCAACCGGAATACATATATCTTCGGGTCTGGAGCATTTCGCATATCGTAATCGGCGGGGTCCCAAGGCTTGACCATAAGGTGCGTAGTGATGTGGCGGACCCGCCGATCTTATTAAGCATATCATATGATATATCGGGTTCGGAGTTAATCGCTTATCGCTATCAGGAGGCACAGGGCTTATATATATGGCGCGCTACCATCTACCAGACCCGATGGTTTTATCAACCACGATATATATATATATATATGTATATATATATATATATATATATATATATATATATATATATATATATATATATATATATATATATATATATATATATATATATATATATCGGGTCCGGAGCATTTCGCGTATCGCAATCGGCCCGGTCCAAAGTTTTATATAAGGCACGCCGTTGTTTACTGGACCCGACAATATTTATAGGCTACAACATATAATATTTGAGGTTCGGCTTGGGCGATTGACTCAGGTTTTCCTGTGTATTTCTTTGTTTTCCAAATTTTCCGAAATTATAATGGGATCAGGTTTTAGTGTAAAGGGCAAGCTTGTGGACTCCTGATAGTGCAATTGCGCATCGGGGCAGTGGAAGGCATGGGTCTTGTGACCTGAGAGGGGGCCGATACCCGATTGCGATGAGAGGAAGCCCTTGGAAACTGTGCCAAGCCTATGCTTTGAGTGGGAAATTGTATGTTGACTGTGTTTTATGCATAGATCCTTTTCACACTTGTTCCCACAGTTATAAAAGTTAATGGAAGCAGCGTTTGTGTTTCATGTGAATATCTCTGTTATATCGCTCACAATTATGAAGCTAATGATAGCTATCTCTGCAGGTGAGAGGTAAAGGATGTAGGAGGGGATATGAAGAGCCATGGATGTAGAAACGCTACATTTAAGGGTCTGGCTGCAAGCATTCCGGGTCGGGAGCCCACGCGTTGCCTGTGCATTCCGTAAGCAGAGCTGTCCCGGTCTTCATTATGGGGAGGCAACACACAGTCACCCTTTTTTCCAACATCTGTTCTCCTCCTCAGGAAAGGAATCGACCCAAATGTTATGCCTTCTATGTGCCATTGGTCACACTAATGATCCTATCTCTATGTACTCGATTGGCATATCTGAAACAGTGGGAGGATGAAGAGGCAAGGTGACCTCAGCTTGTTGGCAGTTTCACCAACCTGTCACATCTATACATACCGATCTGTGTAACGACAAGAGGCAGGGAAAGGTCAGGGAAGGCTGAGGGTCTTTCGGGGCCGCATAAGTATTACCTCTGAAGAGGAGAAAGGGATTTTGATTTTTGGGAAGAATAGTGTTGCTTTATTGTGAATGAGAAGGATTGTTTTTAGGGGAAGAAGGAGCCATTAGTTTGAGGACTGATTGTATTGTTTTGGATCAAAGTGTTGTTACTGGCATGAATGTAAATGTGACTTGTATTTATGCATATTGATGACTTACAGTTCACTGTTAGTCGTGTTAAATTGAATGTGATTCAGTTTCATGGTTAACTTGTGAATGGTCTTTGATTTGAAACTATATTAAACATCACATGCAATTTTAATTCCATAGAAGAATGTGGATTCATATATGAGTGATTGGATTGCAATTTAGCTTTAATACAGTCTTGTCCAGCTGTGAATTCAATGATTGATTCATTTGGACTTGAATCTATGCATGATGTTTAACCTTCTTTATCACACTCTTGTCAAACATATATATGATGTTTAAACCTCTGTATCATGCTCTTGCAGTATAGATTAGAGTAGTTAGAAGCAGTATAGATAGGATTTAATACATTTTAATTTTGTTGATTTAATTGAAGTCTTCTTCCCAGAAGCAATTTTTCAACATGTCCAAGTGGTTTACGGGGTCCCTTAAACCCGTCGGAGCTAGCCAATCCAAACGAAAGTAGGTCTAATTGGGGCTTGCGATTGGGTTAGTTCCCCTTGTTGGCATAGTGCACATTAGCCATGTCAATAGTACTGAACAAACTCTTGTCGCCGTCATGTGGAAAGAAGCTCCACTGTCAAGAAACCAACCATTTCCCACCATGGATGAAACCATGCATGCAAAAAGTGTGAAATCCAACTCGAACTGTGAGGCCAGTGCCTCACCTTTTGATCCTTCCATGGATCCCTTCTTGGATTTCCTCAGTGGACAATTTGTAGCAAAATGGCCCACTTCATGACAATGAAAGCATCGCACTTTCGATTTGTCAAACTTCTTCCCACCATGGAAAGAACTAGATTTGGGATGAGAATCCTTCTCCTTCCCTTTCTTTGCCTTACTCGCTAAGGCACAATTTTCTTCATCTTCCTTGGATGAAGAAGATCCATCTCTGGTGCTTCTCCGTATCTCCTCCTGCATCAGATCTGACCAAAGTCGTTCCCAATTTGGCAGTTTCTCTCTTCTGTTTACCAAGTCTTGGTAGCTATGCCAGCTCTTAGGAAGACCGAGGAGTGCAAGACTCACCATGTCATCATCAGCGGTCATGATCCCTACACTTCCAAGCTCATCCCTGTAGGTGGTGAGCTTGTTTAGATATGTAGAGATCATGTCGCCCTTTTCACACTTGATCTTCCGAAGCTTGTATTTCAGCGCCAGCTTCCTCTGATCGCTGCTATTCTGATATAGATATTTCAATGTCTTCCACATCAAAAATGGTGTCTCCTTCCCATGGAGACTCAAGACTATGTGGTCTCGAACTCCCTCCAAAAGGATTCTCATTACTCTAGCCACACATTTCTTCCATTCCGCCAATTGAGTAGCATTAGTCGGCTTGGGGACTTCTTGATCAATGAACCCCTTTAGACCATTATCCTCTAATATTGCTTCCATGTGATCCTTCCAGGCTATATAATTCAAGCTGCCATCAATGGGATACTCGAGTCATAAACCGCTGAACGCCATTGGTGAAATTGAGATGTGATAAGAACTCGATTTATATATTCAGGAACCACAAACTTTGAACTTCTCCCTTCTTGTATACTGTTCTTCTCCTTTGATCACCTTTGCTCCGATACCATGTAGAAATTCCCACTGTAGATCAACAGATTATGCAATATTCTAAAGCAAAATACAAGATATACTTCTACAACAAACTTTGCGGAAGCTTAATCGAATATGAGCAAGATCAATGAGAACACATATAACTGAGAATGAGAAATAAATCACACATAACACAGAAGAAATAACCCAGGGAAAGCCTCAGCCTAAAACCCCAATCTCTGTATTATCATACAAGTGGAAATCTTGTTCAAGTTACAAAAAGAATTAGCTCTCAAGCTATCCTACTCTCTCTGCAATCAAACAATACTGCTCATAGATAGTCAAAGGCTCTCACAACCTTCTCCTCTGCCCTCCAAGCCTCCTATTTCCTTGCACAGTTTTTCCTGGGGTCTAGTGCTTCCACTTGTGTGAATTCCCACCTCACATAGCTCACTTGGCTCAGAAATAACTGCACAAACCTGAAGGAGATAAATCCTTCTGCATGGATGAGTTTCCTTTATAGGAAAAATTCATCCAACTGATAGTACACTGTCCCTCCTCTGATCTCAACTGGGTCTCTGTTTGAACTAACATGCATGAGTTCTTTATGAGAAAATATTCAGTTATCTAAAGTGCAACAGTTACATGCATGCAAGCATTAACTAAATGAACTCACAATTAATTCAACAAACTGTCTGAATTAATCTAACTGGACTTGACTAAGTTAACTAAGCCAACTAATTACAACTCAATATTACAACTCATCCTTATTTCTTTAACTTATGGATAAATTCCTCAATCAGTGGAGAAACTGTTGCATGTCCCCACATAGACTTCATGTTTGATTTTCTACAACTAATTAACTCATGGTGAATTAATTAATTATTTTACAAATAGCTGCTAAGATCAAATTCGAATTTTACTTCATTATTTTAGTTCAGGGACTAACTAAAACAGGAATATATCCCGAACTGCTATTTTTAGCAATTCTATTTATAGCACTTCCATTTTTCATTCATTGCTGCTATGTCCAACACTGGTACACGAACTACTATTTATAGCAGTGCTATTTTTAGCACTTCTATTTTTAGCATTTCTTGTTGCTATTTTTAATAGATGCAATAGAAGTAGGTGCAAAAGTAGATGTAAAATGAGATGCAAAACTTGATGTAAAAGTGGATGCAAAAACATACACAATATTCGATGCAAACTTGGACACAAAATAGGATGCAAAAGTAAAATCAAATGTGGGTGCAATGGGAGGTGAAAAATGTGGCACAAATTGTGGCACATCAAAATTGGATGCAAAAGTGGATGAAATAGTAGACAAAAAAGATGCAAACTTGGATGCAAAACAAGAGGCAAAAAAATGAAGCAAAGGTGGATGCAAACATGGGTGCAAATATGGACACAAAATTGGATGCAAAAATGGATGCAACAGAAGTAGATGCAAAAGTAGATACACAAGAAGACACAAAACTTGATGCATAAACTTGACAAAAAAGTGGATGCAAAAGTGGATGAAATAGTAGACAAAAAAATATGCAAACTTGGATGCAAAACAAGAGGAAAAAATGAAGCAAAAGTGGACGCAAACATGGGTGCAAATGTGGACACAAATTTGGATGCAAAAATGGATGCAACAGAAGTAGATGCAAAAGTAGATACACAAGAAGACACAAAACTTGATGCATAAACCTGAAAAAAAAGTGGATGCAAAGAAAGATGCAATATTTTATGGAAATTTGGATGCAAAAGAGGTCGGAAATGTGCATGCAAAAGTGGAAGCAAACATGGGTACAAAAGTAGATGCAAAGCATGGCACAAATTGTGGCACAACAAAAGTGGATGTAAAAGTGGATGCAATGATAGATGCGAAAAAAGAAGCAAATTTTGATGCAAAAGAAGATGCAAAAAGGGATGCAAAAGTGGATGTAAACATGGGTGCAATAGTGGATGCAAAATTGGATACAAAAGTGGATGCAACAAAAGTTGATGCAAAAGTAGATGCAAAACAAGATGCAAAACTTGATGCAAAATTTGATGCAAAATTGGATACAAAAAAGGATGTAAAAATACATGCAAAAGTAAATGAAAAATTAGATGTCAATGGGGATGTGAACGTGGTTGCAAAGTTAGAAGCAAAGGTGGGTGCAAAGGTAGGCACCAAACTAGGTGCAAATTGTGGCACAACAAAAGTGGATGCAATAGTGGACACAATAATGGATGAAATAGAAGATGCAAATGTTGATGCATAAAAAGATGAAAAAGTGGATGCAAAAAAAGCAGATGCAAAAATAGATGCAAAACTAGGCATAAACATCGATGCAAAACTTGGTGAAAACAGGGATGCAAAAAAGGATGCAAAAATTGAAGCAAAAGAGGATGCAAAAAATGATGAAAATTTTGATGCAAGTGTAGGCGCAAAAAAATGGATGCAAAAGTAGGTGAAACAAAATTAGGTGCCAAACTTGATGCAAAAACTGGCACAAAATTTGGTGCAAAGGATGGTGCGAAACTTGGTGCAAAACCTGGTGCAACACTTGGTGCTAAAATTGGTGCAAGACTTCGGGAAAATCTTGGTGCAATTTTTGCATCACATTTTGCACCATATTTGATAAATAGATGCAAATATAACCAAAAATAGGCTCTAGATGCAAAAAAGGAAGCAAAAAGGGATGCTAATCACAGGGTTTTGTTGTAGTGTAAGTGTATTAGTTTCATGTGTTCTTCACCAGAATCGTGCGATAGTCTACTTATTTCCATATATAGTAATGCAACTACTTTATGTTTTAATGAAATATTCTCATCCTTAACACTCTAGATATGCATTATATCTAGACATATTTAAGAATGTAACTTAGTTGTTGCATGAGCATTTCATACTATCTATTTTTGAGGAGTTACTTACAACCCACCTATACTACTATTCCAAATATTACAAAACATAACCTTCAAGATAATGTCAACTAGGAAACAAAGGTATTACCTAAAATATAGAAAGTACTATTTATTTTCTCTATAATCAGACTCATTCAAGCATTCACCTTAGAATCCATGAACTTAGGTCAATTGACACATACATGCCTCTCTATTTATTTTGAGGAAATATTTGGGTAGATCCACCCAAAGGGATCACATCCCACTGGCTTATTAATAGAGCCTAAACCCAAGTGTTGGAAATAATACTGAGAGGGGGGGTGAATCAGTATTATCAGATCAATATATCTTTTTCTCTTTCCATATTAAGATTCATATGTGATGCAACAAGTATATATCCATTAAACATATGATTCAGTTAGTTGATCTCTAATGAGTGCATCAGAACATTATTAACCATATGAGCAGTAAACCAGAGAAGTAAAATAGAACAGATCATCACACACAAGAAGCACACATGAACACCATAATGTAAGGTGGAAACCCAATGTGGGTGAAAACCACCTGCTGCAAGTCGTCTCAATCTTCTTTAATAAGAAATACCTTTTACAATAGTTCTGTACTGGTGCAGAATTATACCAGTACACAGGCTTCTACCTGCAGAAGGCTACAACCTTCTCTCGTTCTCCAGACTCTCCTGGAAGGGAGCTACAACCCCTTTTTCGCAGGCTGCTACCTGCTGAGATGCTCCAACCTTTACTTGTTTTCCAGCTGCTACTAGAAGGGAGCTACCACCCCCTTTGGCTCTTGTACTAGCTGATGTACTAGTACGTAGGTGCGGACCTACCGAAGGCTACAACCTTCTCTTTCTTCCTCCAGGTACCACGTTTCATAAATTTTCAGACTGGATACACCTGAAGCACAACGCATAATCTGAAAGGCCATGGTTCATCCAATTTTCATACTGGACCCATAAATATCATTGAAGCACATAATCAATCAATCTTCTGAATCACCCAATCACCAGATCAATACATATACAAGGATAATATGAGTGTTAGCACCCAGATCTAGTCCATAAGATCACATAAATATGATTCATTATGATCCTGATCCAATATTAGTTCTCATCCATCAATACTGAAGCTAAACACAATCAACCAAACAGGATATGCAGAATACTGACACCTTTAAACTGTCATCAGAACCCATCAACAACCAGAACCACCTGTGACTTCAAATATCATAGCTCAAATTGTATACACTACTACAATGAACCAAACCTGCATATATACGCGCTTACACCAAGGCCAACCCACGTACAGATCTATAAATATTCAAACATGACTTGTAGCGATTTCAAACTTAAGTTATACCTAGTTCAGATCTTTACAAGCGTCAGTATACAGATCTAGAATAAGCATAATCAACTATATAGAGATAGTTCATTTCAAACCATTTGATCCCGATCTATCCTTAGATCTTGTTCTCCATCAACCGGTGAGATCCCTCTTTAGCTCAGATCCAGATCTGCACCATAACCCAATCACAATATTCCAGATCTAGATATTCAATAATTCAGATGATGCTTTGTCAAATGATCTCCTTCCTCTTTTATAGCCTTAGTCATTTCTCAATACCACGGTCCAAAACCATAGGATCAAAAAACTGTTGGACTAATACCATGAACCAACCATGAAAGGCGTGAGATCAACACTTTTGGATGCAATACCACGGGCCAAAACCATAGGATCAAAAACTGTCGAAATAATACCATGAACCAACCATGAAAGTGCGTGAGATCGACACTTCTAACGAGGTACCATGGTCCAAAACCATAGGTTCAAATACCAAGGACTAACTACCATGGACCAAAGGTAAGTTCTCCAACATATACACGCTTTTCCTTGCATGAAAGTGCGTGAGATCAACACTTCTGACGAGGTACCATGGTCCAAAACCATAGGTTCAAATACCAAGGACTAACTACCATGGACCAAAGGTAAGTTCTCCAACATATACGTGCTTTTCCTTGCATGAAATACCAAGGACTAACTACCATGGACCAAAGGTAAGTTCTCCAACATATACACGCTTTTCCTTGCATGAAAGTGCATGAGATCAACACTTCTGACGAGGTACCATGGTCCAAAACCATAGGTTCAAATACTAAGGACTAACTACCATGGACCAAAGGTAAGTTCTCCAACATATACGCGCTTTTCCTTGCATGAAAGTGCGTGAACTTTTTCTCTACATGAAATAAACTTTTCTCTGCATAAAAGTGCGTGAACTTTTATCTGCATAAAAGTGCGTGAACTTTTCTCTACATGAAATAAACTTTTCTCTGCATATAAGTGTGTGAACTTTTCTGCACTATAATTTATCGTCTGAGATGAGTGGGTTGCCATCAAGTACAACATATGTATCATAATGCCAACAATCTCCCCCTTTGGACTTGATGGCAACAACAAGCAATCACTCTCCCCCTTTGACATCAAGGGCAAAGGGTTATGCTCCCCCTAAGAACATGCTCCCCCTGACTATAAACCAGATCTGCAAAGAAGAACCATAATCCATGACCATGAAAGAGATAGAGACGTATTGCAGCAATATTCAGACCAGCATCCATGATCTCCTTCTGTACTTCCTCCATAATGCCAACAATGCATGATATGCTCCCCCTGAACCTGTTGAAATCTCTGAATGAGCTCCCCCTTTGTATATGCCATGGTGCACCAATCTGTCCATGCTTTTTCTGAGAACATGCTAAAATCTCTGCTCTGCTGAAATATGCTTGTTCATGCTCCCCCTGACTGTTAAGCAAGGTTTGCAAAAAGATGTTCTACAAGAAGTACATGACTCTATACATCATAAATGACCTTCCTATCACCAAATACTCATACATACATCCATATCCCAACCAAGTGGGGATATACCAGAAAATGACAACCAAGTACATTACATCATTCATCCCAGGCATAGTGGGGAAACCAACATAGGCTGTTACATGACCTTGATATGACTGAAATATTTCATCAAATGGCTACAATAGATAGAGACACACTATTACATCATGAGTCTTGATATGACCTTTACATCGAATGATATACATGACATTTATAACAGAGACCAAACACCTAAATAAGATCATGATAAACATCAGCAATGACACTGAATGATCTGTTCCATAGCATCTATCACCAGCAACTTGTATTAGTGCATGAATCATCAAGGTATGTCCGTATCAACTCATCCTTTTGAATAGAATTCTGTATATACAGAATCATTCTATCATATGTGAGAAACACCATAGCCATCCAGATCTGCATGGACCAAGTATCATCAATTGGGAATATCAATCAACATATGTACGAAACAACCTATCATCATATAGGTAAGAACTCATCATCATCATGTCTCCAACAATGCAACATTGAATAATCATCCATGTATCCAGCCAACAATCCTCATCCATATATGTGCCAAGAACAATAGGAATCCTGCATCATAACTGTAATATATGATCTTTATGCATATGACGACAACAACATATGAGTGACTCATCATCAAGTAAAGAAGATGTGAATTCAAGCTATGTACTTCTCCTTATCCTTATGAAGATCACCATGTAAGCACCATTAGAGAATCAACCACAAATCTGATCTAAATATCAACTATGTAACCCCAAGAATCATCTGAACAACTCATAACCATATCATAGCAAGATGAATCATTTATCCATATAGGAATCATCACCAAGGACTATTAACCATAATGCCAACAATGCATTAAGAGCATATGCTCCCCCTAAACCTGTGCCATCTGTCAGATCTGATCATGCATATTAATCAGCAATATCAAGTTAGAACCAAAATACTTCTGACCATCATATCCACACATCATTAGCAAATTGCAACCATTATCAATTAGAGCAAAACTGATCCTTTTCTTGAATCTGTCCCTACTGCCTTTCTTCAAACAATCATATACGCGACTATGCAGTAACAAATTCGCGTATATATGCAACTTTCCTTTATCAAGCTTGCGTAGGAGATTGAAGTTTTACACTTCCGGCTCCCTCTGTTATGTCTGTATAATGTGTTGTGCCGCCACTTTCTGACTGAACTTCCTTTTTCTTCCATATCTTCAAGTGTGATGATGTTTTCTCCTTTTGGTGTGATGTCCGTGCTTTGTTCCTGCATTCCTTTGCTATATGTCCAAGCTTGTTACATGCATAAAATCTTACATGTTTCATATTCCTTTTGTAGCAATCAGCAGCTTTGTGACCAAACATATTGCAAGCAAAGCAATATCCATTAAAGTACCTTGATTGAGATGATATGTTTGTTTGATGATCTTGAAACCTTCTTCTTCTACATCTGGTTGTAACATGTCCAAGGTTATGACATACATAACATTCAACATTATTCATAGGAGGAGTAAAAGATTTTCTTTGAAGAATTTCTTTCCTTGGTTGATGATGAGATTGACCTTTCATCTCTCTTATCTCCTTGTTGATCATTTTAGATTTCTCTTTAGAGTTCCTTGCCTCACCTTGTGAACTAGATTCACCTTCAACAGATTCATGAAAGCCAAGACCAGTTTTGATAGCAGGAGATCTTTGACTATTAAGAATATCATCCAAGACTTTAGTACTATCTTGAAAACGCAAGAGATTATCCTTTTCTTCTAATTTACTTTTCAAGATATTTACCTCAACTTGAAGTTGTTCTTCTTTTTCTAGATATTGCTTCTTCATGTCTTCTTCAACTTTCCTTTCTTCTTCCAACTGATGCTTTAGCTTGAGAATCTCCTTTTCTTGTTCTTCATTCAGATCCTGTTGCATTGGACGAATTCTGAAGGCACATTCTAGCTGAGATTTTAAGCTGATAACTTCGTTTCCCTGTTTTTCAATGTCTTGGACTAGATCTTTATTCTGCTTCTTTGATTCTTCAAGATCTTCCTTTAGAGAGAAGATCATGGCTTCAAGACTTTCATAGTAACTGGATCTATCTCTGAGTTTCTTGATGGTTGTGTTCTTTTCATTGACTTAATTTCTTAGAGATGTTGCTTCAACCTGCAACTTTTGATATTTCTCCTTGAATAACTCTCGTTGAGCCTTTTGTCTAGTAACAACTTCTTTGAGGGCACCACTCTTTATGTTCATAAGTCTTTCTTGTTCACTAATTTTGTTTGTCAGCCTGTTAAATTATGCTTCTATTTTATATCCTTCTTCCTCACCCATAAGAGAACATTTAGTTGTTTCGTTATTACTTCCATCTTTTCCAAATGGATAGATAGCTGGAACATCAGAGGATAGCAAATTCATACCTGATAGTTCATCTTCATTCTGAAATGATTCCGAATCTGAATCTGAATCTGAAGAGCTTCTTATACCTAATCCCCAATCGATTCTCCCACTGTCATAGTTCTTCCGAGATGTCTTCTTCTTCTTATGAGCTTTCTTCTTAAGCTTCTTTCCCATTGTTCCACGGATCTCCTTCAAGCGATCAAGCTTCTACCAAAGGACCTGCTCTGATACCAATTGTTGGAAATAATACTGAGAGGGGGGGGGGTGAATCAGTATTATCAGATCAATATAACTTTTTCTCTTTCCATATTAAGATTCATATGTGATGCAACAAGTATATATCCATTAAACATATGATTCAGTTAGTTGATCTCTAATGAGTGCATCAGAACATTATTAACCATATGAGCAGTAAACCAGAGCAGTAAAATAGAACAGATCATCACACACAAGAAGCACACATGAACACCATAATGTAAGGTGGAAACCCAATGTGGGTGAAAACCACCTGCTGCAAGTCGTCTCAATCTTCTTTAATAAGAAATACCTTTTACAATAGTTCTGTACTGGTGCAGACTTATACCAGTACACAGGCTTCTACCTGCAGAAGGCTACAACCTTCTCTCGTTCTCCAGACTCTCCTGGAAGGGAGCTACAACCCCTTTTGTGCAGGCTGCTACCTGCTGAGATGCTCCAACCTTTACTTGTTTTCCAGCTGCTACTAGAAGGGAGCTACCACCCCCTTTGGCTCTTGTACTAGCTGATGTACTAGTATGTAGGTGCGGACCTACCGAAGGCTACAACCTTCTCTTTATTCCTCCAGGTACCACGTTTCATAAATTTTCAGACTGGATACACCTGAAGCACAACACATAATCTGAAAGGCCACGGTTCATCCAATTTTCATACTGGACCCATAAATATCATTGAAGCACATAATCAATCAATCTTCTGAATCACCCAATCACCAGATCAATACATATACAAGGATAATATGAGTGTTAGCACCCAGATCTAGTCCGTCAGATCACATAAATATGAGTCATTATGATCCTGATCCAATATTAGTTCTCATCCATCAATACTGAAGCTAAACACAATCAACCAAACATGATATGCAAAATACTGACACCTTTAAACTGTCATCAGAACCCATCAACAACCAGAACCACCTATGACTTCAAATATCATAGCTCAAATTGTATACGCTACTACAATGAACCAAACCTGCATATATACGCGCTTACACCAAGGCCAACCCACGTACAGATCTATAAATATTCAAACATGACTTGTATCGATTTCAAACTTAAGTTATACCCAGTTCAGATCTTTACAAGCGTCAGTATACAGATCTAGAATAAGCATAATCAACTATATAGAGATAGTTCATTTCAAACCATTTGATCCCGATCTATCCTTAGATCTTGTTCTCCATCAACCGGTGAGATCCCTCTTTAGCTCAGATCCAGATCTGCACCATAACCCAATCACAGTATTCCAGATCTAGATATTCAATAATTCAGATGATGCTTTGTCAAATGATCTCCTTCCTCTTTTATAGCCTTAGTCATTTCTCAATACCACGGTCCAAAACCATAGGATCAAAAAACTGTTGGACTAATACCATGAACCAACCATGAAAGTGCGTGAGATCAACACTTTTGGATGCAATACCACGGGCCAAAACCATAGGATCAAAAACTGTCGAACTAATACCATGAACCAACCATGAAAGTGCGTGAGATCGACACTTCTGACGAGGTACCATGGTCCAAAACCATAGGTTCAAATACCAAGGACTAACTACCATGGACCAAAGGTAAGTTCTCCAACATATACACACTTTTCCTTGCATGAAAGTGCGTGAGATCAACACTTCTGACGAGGTACCATGGTCCAAAACCATAGGTTCAAATACCAAGGACTAACTACCATGGACCAAAGGTAAGTTCTCCAACATATACGCGCTTTTCCTTGCATGAAATACCAAGGACTAACTACCATGGACCAAAGGTAAGTTCTCCAACATATACACACTTTTCCTTGCATGAAAGTGCGTGAGATCAACACTTCTGACGAGGTACCATGGTCCAAAACCATAGGTTCAAATACCAAGGACTAACTACCATGGACCAAAGGTAAGTTCTCCAACATATACGCGCTTTTCCTTGCATGAAAGTGCGTGAACTTTTTCTCTACATGAAATAAACTTTTCTCTGCATAAAAGTGCGTGAACTTTTCTCTACATGAAATAAACTTTTCTCTGCATAAAAGTGCGTGAACTTTTCTCTACATGAAATAAACTTTTCTCTGCATAAAAGTGCGTGAACTTTTCTCTACATGAAATAAACTTTTCTCTGCATATAAGTGCGTGAACTTTTATGCACTATAATTTATCATCTGAGATGAGTGGGTTGCCATCAAGTACAACATATGTATCATAATGCCAACACCAAGTACGTCAAGGATAATTGACCCCGTGACCTCCCTTTACTCAGGTGCTTTAGCAATGGGAACTTGACCAATTGAGATAACCCTCAAGGCTTTTTAAATTTTATACTAGTAATTTACATATATTGTTGAACATTCATCACATCACTTGCAGGAATTGAACTTGAGTGGGGATAATTCCATTCCTTGCTCCCAACCATGCAAGATAACTGCAATTGACTCATACATTCCTCTTTAGGAATAACAAATTCACTTAATAAAGTTATAAGCTTAGAAAATTTACTCGTATTTGCATGCTACTTAACCTTGTTCTAATTTTTCTTGCTATGTTTCGTTAGGAATACAATATACCACCCTTGATGGAAATTGTTACATTAGTTAGATTCGTTTTTAGCAGTCATTTGACAATTACATTTTTGTAGTCATATTTATCACCATAGATGAAAGGTATATTAACTTTCAAATATGAAAATCCTAATGAAAAGAATGAGATTTTTAAACTCATGCAATAAACACCACATACAATGAATAAGGGTAATTGTCATCAACCATTAGGCTTCATTTTTTTTGTAATTACCCATCTCAACAAGTCATAAAGCACCACTTTCAAACATGTTAGAGTTTCTGATGGTTACACATCAATGATTTCCTTCACATAGATTCACAATACCAAGGGGAGGTTCATTATGAACATAACATTTAGTCATGGACATAGCCTTTACCTTACCAAGATAGTTTATCAATTCCAAACACAATTCCAAAGGATTGAAAATATGGCCAAAACCATATACTCATATGAATTACTTGAATTTCTTGTACAACAAATTAGAGGGATTGACCATAAAAAATTTCAAAATTACTGATCTATTCATTAAGCACAAAGAACTAGTCATAAAGGATCTAGCCTTTGCACAAGTGAAAGTTATATTTGAAAGAGACCCTACTATGACATTATTTTAGGAAATTCTCATAATTATTGAAACAATCACTTTTCTTTATATAACCCCAAGTGTTGTAACCAACGCTCTATCCTTGACCCATGAAAATATATATGTTTGGATAATTTTAACTTTGTGGTCCATTTCTTTCCTGTTTATGTCTAGTGCTTAAACCACATGTTTGATATCACTCTGTAACACACAAAAATCCTTAAACATTATTAGGATGGTGGGCTGTATGGGAAATTTCACATTCTCCATAAACACTCTTTCCTTAAACACACTGTACCAATTACCCTTTTGGGGCTTGTAGGTCAATCTTGATCCTTGAGAGCGTTCCAAGGCTTTATTCTTACTCAAGTTTGAGCTCGAATTTGTGGATTTCCAAATTTGTAAGTTGGTAAAAGAATTAATTAGGCACCAAAAAGGTGGTATCTTTCGATCACCAAAGGCTAAAATTTGTCAAGGCATTGAAAAGTTGAGTTCTTTCAACGTTCCAAAAAGAAAATTATATCGGGCCATTAAGAGAGTTAGATTGCATGCCAAACACTAGATGATTTACATCACCAATGTCAAACTCTCATTTCATCTCTAAGGGATGAGTTTCAGTAAAGCAATAATAACAAGTTTCCTTTGGGCACCAAAATGCGATTTTATTTCAAGTGCTAAAAGAATATTCTTACACACGTCAAATGGAATATTTATTCAGCTTCCAAACAAGTCTTGAGGATTTTTCCATGTAGGATTTACCACATCACTGACAAATTAGAGAAAATTTAAGGTCTAAAATGGGCCTCCTAAGGAATATTATAAAATAACAGTGGAGATAATAAAATAAGATTAGATTACCTCATCAAGTTTTGGAAGGAAAAAAATAAAAAAACTTATTTTTGACTTATCTCCAAGTATGATTTTACTCAAATTTCGAGCGGGAGCACTCGTTGGATGCATAATTTAAATTTGCATCCAATGAGTACTCCTGTTCAAATTTGAGTAAAATCATAGGGAGATAAGTTGAAAATATGAATTGAAAAAGTAGTTTTATTTTTTTTAATTTTTAATTTTATTTTTTTAATCTTTTTACTATTTTACTCCAAAAATGGTGAATCATCCCCCATGGTTGACATCATCATATTAAATCCTATTGTTTCTTATAAAGTTGATTTTTGTTGTATTTCTTTATTTTGAGGCCCATTTTTTACCTTAAAATTTCTCTAATGCATCATCAACTGTATGTTGACACCAACATTGACTGAAGTTTTCATCATCATTCGTACAATTACATGTTAACATCTGTACAAGTTTTCATCATCATTCATGCAATGACACATCATATTCCATAAATGTACACATTAGTATTTTTTTATGGTCAAATCATTGGTGTCAAACCCATTTGGCTCCTTGCATTCTTACAATGCTTATTTCCTTAGAGTGTATCACACTAATAGTTCATTTGGTGCAATATGTCACTCTAATATTCTCCTTGATGTGATAAAGTGAGGTAGGAAAAAGTCAATACATCATTAGAGATAATTTTTCAATGTGATAAACATTATGTCACACAAAATATTTTTGTTGCAATACATGAAACTTTCATTAAGTTTTCTTGGAATTTTTCTAAGTGTTGAAGCCTTTTCACACACAAAAACTTCGTCATATGTGATATATTAAATTGTAAAAATATTTCAGTGCAATATATTGCACCCCATATTTTTCCCTAGTGCGATAAGTTTATTGCACCCCATATTTTTCCTTAGTGCGATAAGTTTATTGTAGAAATTTATTTTTAACTCATTTGGTATATTATAGCATACAATGTCCTAGTGTCATACATCACACCCCAAATATTTTCCATGGTGTGGTAAAAGAAACTTCCTTAGATGACAAGTTCTTCAATTACCTCCTAATTACTTAACAAATAATTGAGAACTTATGCATTTGATTATCAATCCCATGTTCATATGGACCTAATAAATTGTCATGCATTGTATATGTTAGTACAAATTTGTTAAGTGTCAATGAAGCTATAGTATCCTAAAGGAGTGTTTCAAAGCAAAATATGAATGTTATTTTAAAATTCACACTAACATAATTGAAATAACACATACTTCTACCTAATGGGCCAAGGAAGCTTAACATTCTGATCTGTAAATTGATGTGGGTATTCCACTAGAAGAATCGTCATGATAGATCTGATAAAACTATATTTACAAATCCAAAATCTACACTATTATGGTTTTATTTCTCTTTATATTTTTGGTTTTGTAGATTATTGTTAATTGATTTTGCATGAAAATTAAAATTATGCATAAAATAGAGAATAACAAAATAAAAACTCAAAAAACCATGATTTGCCACAAAATATAACCCGGGAAATACTTTTGGGAGAAAACCCAACTAGAAGGTGAAGTTTCTTTGCTCTCTTTCTATGAATAGAAAATCACTGCATAGATAAAGAAGTAAGACTTATGTCCCATGGGATACTATAGTGCAGAAATCATATATATGTGTTCTCTCCCTATCCTTCTCGACTGTTTTCTTTTTTATTGAACAAGTGTACTAAAAAAGAATATAACCCCTTTTCCTGCTAGTGGCCTAGTTATAACAGAATCTGATAGCCTACTAATGGTTGAGTGTTACTAACTCAACTGTTAACCACGGTTACAATATAGAATCTTCTAGTGCATTCTTCATCATAATCATGTGGATAGCCTATAAAAACACTAGGTTGATTTTACACATAAATAAATTAAGCCAAGGTCACGGGATACATATACCAAGATGAATGAGGGGATAAACATTATAGTGTTATAGTGGACAAATCCCTCTTGCTGATAAGAGTGATATTTCCCTATATCCTACACAGAAACTAGAAAGAAATAGACAATTGAAATGATGCTTTCCCTAAGTTTATGTCATTTGAATTATATATATAAAAGATGGTAAATAAGCCTCTTACCTATTTGTGAAATGCTTGATGAAGATCCCTTGTTGTGTCTCGATGCAACCTCTCAATGCTTGATAAAACCTACAACCATAAACATAAGAAGGATCAAAAGCATATGCGACATAATAATTCAAACAAACTTAACCTAATGATCAAGGAGATTAGGAATTGAAATTTCTTTAATGAACATCTAAAGAATTATAGACCATTCATTCTGATAATACAATTCAATGGGGAAAATCATTCATTTGTATTAATCGAAGATAAAGAAGAGCCTTACAACCTTTTCCTTGATGTAGTGAGGTTCCTCCTGTTATCACAAAATCAACCCCTGATAGGCTGTTGATCAGGTGGACCTTGAGTAACTCTTTCAAACCAACTTTTGGCTGAGGTTTAGCCTCCTCATCCTGAGAGGTATCTCTCAAAGGGTTAATGATATTGATTTAAGATATGGATAGATGGCTAAATCTATGGTTTGGGATTTTATATGTTTATAGGTTGAAAGATGGAGACTTGCTACCATTATGCTATGGAGTCAGAGACAAAGATAAGGATAACAAATAGCTCTTCTTATAAAACTGAGGCTTGTATATACTTTAATGAAAGAGTGACACATTCAGGAAAGTCTCAATAACTTGAAGTTCATAGGAGTCAGAGCATGTGGGCATGAATTCTAAGTAATGATACATCAAGGTATTCAAAAGGAAAGAACTTAAAGTGATTGATCAGAGTTTAATACCTAAAGGAAGTCAGAGCATGAGTAACCATGAATCCTGTGTAATAAGTATTAAAACATTGAAGAAAAACATCCAAAGATAGGACCCAAGAACTCAATTCACCATAGTTTAACACTTAAAGGAAGTCAGAGCATGGTCCTCCATGAATTCTGAGTAATAAGCATTAAGACTATGGAAGTAAAACATATCAAAGATAAAAGATAAAGCTCACTAAAGTACACTAAGAATCTCAGCTTCAGAAAAGTCCAACTGCTTCTGTATATATCAGTCCCTGCACAACATTTACACAAGTAGTATTTTTCTATAACCCTTTCCAACCCTTGTTACATTCGATTTTATACAATATATAGAGTTCATTGCAGGACTTATATTCCTCCTCCAGCATGAGGGGAATTCGAATTCCTCCTAATTTGACACCTATTGACACTTAAAACAAACTATTAATTACAACTAGAAGTTAACTAGCAGTCCTAGTGACCTAATACAAATAGGAGTGTAACTCCTTATTATGAGTAAACCACCTCAACTAAACATTAACTGCATTCTTTGACAACTGTAACCTCATGAAGTCAAATTTAATGAAGCCTCCCACGTTATCACCTAACTGTTGATGACAAACACTAGAAATTAGGGAACATGTTTCCCTGTTTTTAGGTTTAAGATCCTTGAAAGTTGGCACGTGGGATAGAGCCTTTATCTCCTCATCCATGAGACATTTTACGAAAATGAAGGAGGTTTTTGTAGTCCATTTTGTCTAGAACGAAAACCTCTCCTGGTTGTTTAAAAAATTTCTCTAGATGTTCAGAATATATCCTTGAAAAACACGTGTAAAACAGGAAAAATCCATTCTATGAAATTAGGGTTTCAAAGAAAGCTTAGTATCTCCCAACTGAAAAAAATTATGAAGAAAGTGAGATACGTTAGTGTAGCTGGAGAGCTTATGAAGAAAAAACTCATTCAAAATTCCAAAATACCTTTTCCTGTGACCAAAAACTGTCTTTGAATATCAGGTGCAAACTGGCAAATTCTGGTTTGTGAAAAACTACACCTACAGCAGTTTCGTAGTGCAATTTTAACAATAAATTCCTCCCACCTCAGAACGAATTTGAAGAAACTGAAAGAGGTTTTTGTATATTAGTATGTTAGAAAGAAAAGCCTCTTTAAGTTTTTGAAATTGAGTTCTCAGTTTCTCAGGAGACCTTCTGGAAGTTGACTAGTAAAAGTAGGAAACAAATATTTTTATGCTGAAACAGGCTGCTTCAAGGGTTTCGTAGCGCGCTACGAAAACTCCTAGTTCAGAATCCCTGATTCAATAGCGTAGCCAGTGAAAATTCTGGGTTTTTCACTACGAAAACACCTAGAGTTAGTTTTGCACTACGAAAACCTTGACATAAGTTTGACACATGGAATTTTAGGTGATGTGGGACCAGTGATGGGCAAGAACGGAGTGTTGACCCTATTTGACCATACCAACAAGACTCTTTTCTAAATCTTAGACACTAAAGTGACCATGGAAAGACTAGACCAAGACTAACACCAATCCTTTGGAATCTTAGTGATGTCAAAACACATGGTGAGGCTTTTAGGACATGGAATGAGGCTGTGAAACCTTTTTTTTGGAAAAGAGAATGACACTTATTGAGATGAGATGACTCAAAACCTATAAGACTATGACTAGAAACAAGGAAAACTTTCCAAAGCTTAGAAACAAAAATTTTAGGGTGATAACAGTGCCTCCACTAGGGATAGTGTGCCCATGTGGTATACTAAGAACTTGTAGCTCCATTGCCGCTATCCATGTTTTAGAATAAAACACTGAACTTCTGCCCAATTTTCTCCTCAAACCTTTAATGATTTCTGAAAGAATAATTCAATACTGTACCTACTGAAACAGATGCTCAATCAACCTACCCTGAGCTTATTTGCACATTCCTACCTACCCTATCAGCTGCAATCTCCACTTGTAGCTCAAGGAACATGAAACTTCCAATGAAGCTAGTCGTCGATCTGATCTCACACTTGAATCTCTTGACTATGCTTGAAGCAAAAATAAACCAGATATTGAAATAACCAAGGCAGCATGAGGTGTAACTGTTCTTCAAGATGAAAATATAACTTGAAGCTTGAACAGTAAATATTTTCCATGTAGTCAGCTCTAGGGTCAAAAAAAACATGGTTAGTTTGATGATTCTCATAACATTCTATATCTTCAAACAACTGATCCTCAACTACACAACAATTATTTGATATGCTATCAAACTGCTTTTCTGGATGATTCCCACAAAAAACGTAATGATCATTCTTTGATGTAAGCTACTGCAAGGAATTACAAAAATGAACAACCTTTTCCTCTGCCTGAGGGTTATAAAAATTTTCTTCCAGCATTTCTTCTTGGTGTTTGTAATCATTTTCATACTCTTTATGATCAAAAGACTGGCAAGTTTGCTGCATCTCTACATCAATCTCGGAGGATGTAATATGATTTTCATAAGTAAACCCCTGCTGACTTTCATGCTGCATTTCATGGGATGTTATACTTTCTTCTTGGTGTTGAAATGTATTGTTATGAAGAGCCTCTAGAATTTCTTCATCCATAAACTCATCATCATCATAAAAATCCTCCAAATATTGAATAAAAATCGTAGAATGTTTACAACAATCTTTGACTAGCAATAAGGAGGGATGACACTCTTTATACATGTCATAGAATACATCATGGAAATCAACAAGAGAATATAATGAACCATTTTCCAAGATTTTATACCAAGACCATGCTTTTCCTTCTAAAGTGGTCATAAACATCCTCATGAGACAATCTTCAGGGAATTGAACCTTAAGACTGCATAAATGCATATGGAACCTAACCAAATGAAGAGCAGCATTGTATTTCTTTTCATGTTTGAATATTGGAAGATCATCTAACCAATCAACCTTTGGCATAGGATTTGGAAAACCAGGGATATGAGACCGATTCATAGGGGCATGCTTGGCATTCATTCTTGCAATGGAACTCATTTTGAAACTTCATCAAGCTACTGATCTTCTAGCAGTAGAGTCACCTTCAAATTTGTTATTTGATGTGCGGAGTCACCAAGGTAGTTTTGCAGCCTCAAAAAAATGTCTGAGCTCCTGCTACCTTCAGAAGTTCAGCTTCTTGATTTCGGGAATGAATAGACTTCAGGCTCCCGGTAGACGCACCAAGATGTTATCACAAAATCAACCCTTCATAGGCTGCTGATCAGGTGGACCTTGAGTAACTCTTTCAAACCAACTTTTGGTTGAGGCTTAGCCTCCTCAGCCTGAGAGGGCTCTCTCAAAGGGTTAATGATATTGGTTTAAGATATGGATAGATGGCTAACTCTATGGTTTGGGATTTTATACGTTTATAGGTTAAAAGATGGAGACTTGCTACCATTGGGCTATGGAGTCAGTGACAGAGATAAGGATAACAAATAGCTCTTCTTATAAAATTGAGGCTTGTATATACTTCAATTAAAGAGTGACACATTCAAAAAAGTCTCAATAACTTGAAGTTCATAGGAGTCTGAGCATGCAGACATTAATTCTAAGTAATGATACATCAAGGTATTCAAAAGGAAAGAACTTAAAGTGATTGATTAGAGTAATAAGTATTAAAACATTGAATAAAAACATCCAAAGATAGGACCCAAGAATTCAATTCACCATAGTTTAACACTTAAAGGAATTCAGAGCATGTTCCTCCATGAATTATGAGTAATAAGAATTAAAACTATGGAAGTAAACATATCAAAGATAAAAGATAAAGCTCACTAAAGTACACTAAGAATCTCAGCTTCAGAAAAGTCCGTCTGCTTCTGTATATATCAGTCCCTGCACAACATTTACAAAAGTAGTCTTTTTATATAACCCTTTCCAACCCTTGTTACATTTGATTTTCTCCAATGTATAGAGTTCATTACAGGACTTATATTCCTCCTCCAGCATGAGGGGAATTCGAATTCCTTCTAATTTGACACCTATTGACACTTAAAACAAACTATTAATTACAACTAGCTGTTAACTAGTAGTCCTAGTGACCTAATACAACTAGGAGTGTAAATCCTTATTATGACTAAACCACCTAAACTAAACATTAAATGCATTCTTTGACAACTGTAACCTCATGAAGTCGAATTTGATGAAGCCTCCCACGTTATCACCTGACTGCTGATGACAAACCCTAGAAATTAGGGAACATGTTTCCTTGTTTTTAGGTTTAGGATCCTTGAAAGTTGGCACGTGGGATAGAGCCTTTATCTCCTCATCCATGACAGATTTTATGAAACTGAAGGGGGTTTTTGCAGTCCATGTTTTCAAAAACAAAAACCTCTCCTGGTTTTTTAAAACACTTCTCCAGCTGTTCAAAATCTGTCCTTGAAAAACACGTGTAAAACAGGAAAAATTCGTTCTCTAAAATTAGGGTTTCAAAGAAATCTTAGTATCTCCCAACTGAAAACACTTATGAAGAAAGTGATATAGGTTATTGTATCTGGAGAGTTGATGAAGAAAAACCTCCTTCAAAATTCCAAAATACCTTTTCCTGTGACCACAAACTGTCTTTGAATATCAGGTGCAAACTGGCAAATTCTGGTTTATGAAAAACAACACCTACAGTAGTTTCATAGCGCAAGTTTAACCATAAATTCCTCCCAACTCAGAACGAATTTGAAGAAACTGAAAGACGTTTTTGTATTTTAGTACGTTAGGAAGAAAAGCCTCTTTTATCTTTTGAAATTGAGTTCTCAGTTGCTCAAGAGAACTTCTGGAATTTGACTAGTAAAAGCAGGAAAGAAAGATTTTTATGCTGAAACAGGATGCTTTAGGGGTTTCGTAGCACGCTACGAAAACTCCTAGTTGAAAATCCCCAATTTTGTAGTGCATCCAGTGCAAATTCTGGGTTTTTCACTACGAAAACACCTAGAGTGAGTTTTGCACTACGAAAATCTTGTCACAAGTTTGACACATGGAATTTTAGGTGATGTGGGACCAGTGATGGGCAAGAACGAAGTGTTGACCCTATTTGACCATACCAACAAGACTCTTTTCTAAATCTTAAACAGTAAAGCGACCATGGAAAGACTAGACCAAGACTAACACCAATCCTTTGGAATCTTAGTGATGTCAAAACACATGGTGAGGCTTTTAGGACATGGAATGAGGCTGTGAAACTTTTTTTTTTGGAAAAGAGAATGACACTTATTGAGATGAGATGACTCTAAACCTATAAGACTATGACTAGAAACAAGGAAAAATTTCCAAAGCTTAGAAATAAAAATTTTTGGGTGATAACAATGCCTCCACTAGGGATAGCGTGCCCTTGTGGTATACTAAGAACTTGTAGCTCCAGTGCCACTATCCATCTTTTAGAATAAAACTCTGAACTTCTACCTAATTTGCTCCTTAAACCTTTAATGATTTCTAAAAGAAGAATTCAATACTGTACCTACTGAAACAGATGCTCAATCAACCTACCCTGAGCTTATTTTCACATTCCTACCTACCCTATCAGCTGCAATCTCCACTTGTAGCTCAAGGAACATGAAACTTCCAATGAAGCCAGTCGTCGATCTGATCTGACACTTGAATCTCTTGACTATGCTTGAAGCAAAAATAAACTAGATACTGAAATAACCAAGGTAGCATGAGGTGTAACCATTCTTCAAGATGAAAATATAATTGGAAGCCTGAATAGTAAATCTTTTCCATGTAGTCAGCTATAGGGTAAAAAAACACATGGCTAGTTTGATGATGCTCATAACATTGTATATCTTCAAACAACCGATCCTCAGCTACAAAACATTTATTTGATATGCTATCCAACTGCTTTTCTGAATGATTCCCACAAGCAATGTAATTTTCCTCATTATTATGATCATTCTTTGATGTAATTTGCTGCAAGGAATTACAAAAATGAACAACCTTTTCCTCTGCCTGAGGGTTATAAAAAATTTCTTCCAGCATTTCTTCTTGGTGTTTGTAATCATTTTCATACTCTATGATCAAAAGACTGGCAAGTTTGCTGCATCTCTACATCAATCTCGGAGGATGTAATATGATTTTCATAAGTAAACCCCTGCTGATTTTCATGCTGCATTTAATGGGATGTTATACTTTCTTCTTGGTGTTGAAATGTATTATTATGAAGAGCCTCTAAAATTTCTTCATCCATAAACTCATCATCATCATAAAATTCCTCCAAATGTTGAATAAAACTCATAGAATGTTTACAAAAATCTTTGACCAGCAATAAGGAGGGATGACACTCTTTATACATGTCATAGAATACATCATGGAAATCAGCAAGAGAATATAATGAACCATTTTCCAAGCTTTTATACCAAGACCATGCTTTTCCTTCTAAAGTGGTCATAAACATCCTCATGAGACAATCTTCAGGGAATTGAACCTTAAGACTGCGTACATGCATATGGAACCCAACCAAATGAAGAGTAGCATTGTATTTGTTTTCATCTTTGAATATTGGAAGATCATCTAACCAATCAACCTTTGGCATAGGATTTGGAAAACCAGGGATATGAGACCGATTCATAGGGGCATACCTGGCATTCATTCTTGCAATGGAACTCATTTTGAAACTTCATCAAGCTACTGATCTTCTAGCAGTGGAGTCACCTTCCAATTTTTTATTCGATGTGTGGAGTCGCCAAGGTAGTTTTGCAGCCTCAAAAAGATGTCTGAGCTCCTGCTACCTTCAGAAGTTCAACTTCTTGATTTCAGGAATGAATAGATTTTAGGCTCCCGGTAGACACAGGAAAATGTTATCACAAAATCAACCCCTGATGGGCTGTTGATCAGGTGGACCTTGAGTAACTCTTTCAAACCAACTTTTTGCTGAGGCTTAGCCTCCTCAGCCTGAGAGGGCTCTCTCAAAGGGTTAATGATATTGATTTAAGATATGGATAGATGGCTAACTCTATGGTTTGGGATTTTATATGTTTATAGGTTGAAAGATGGAGCCTTGCGACCATTGGGTTATGGAGTCAGTGATTGAGATAAGGATAACAAATAGCTCTTCTTATAAAACTGAGGCTTGTATATGAAAGAGTGACACATTCAGGAAAGTCTCGATAACTTGAAGTTCATAGGAGTAAGAGTATGTGGGCATGAATTTTGAGTAATGATACATCAAGGCATTCAAAAGGACAGAACATAAAGTGATTGATCAGAGTTTAATACCTAAACGAAGTCAGAGCATGAGTAACCTTGAATTCTTAGTAATAAGTATTAAAACATTGAAGAAAAACATCCAAAGATAGGACCCAAGAACTCAATTCACCATAGTTTAACACTTAAAGGAAGTCAGAGCATGTTCCTCCATGAATTATGAGTAATAAGCATTAAGACTATGGAAGTAAAACATATCAAAGATAAAAGATAAAGCTCACTGAAGTACACTAAGAATCTCAGCTTCAGAAAAGTCCAACTGCTTCTGTATATATCAGTCCCTGCACAAAATTTACAAAAGTAGTCTTTTTCTATAACCCTTTCTAACCCTTGTTACATTAGATTTTATCCAATATATAGAGTTCATTACAGGACTTATATTCCTCCTCCAGCATGAGGGGAATTCAAATTCCTCCTAATTTGACACCTATTGACAGTTAAAACAAACTATTAATTACAACTAGCTGTTAACTAGCAGTCCTCGTGACCTAATACAACTAGGAGTGTAACTCCTTATTATGACTAAACCACCTCAACTAAACATTAAATTCATTCTTTTATAACTGTAGCCTCATGAAGTCAAATTTGATGAAGCCTCCCACGTTATCACCTGACTGCTGATGACAAACCCTAGAAATTAGGGAACATGTTTCCCTATTTTTAGGTTTAGGATCCTTGAAAATTGGCAAGTGGGATAGAGCCTTGATCTCCTCATCCATGACACATTTTATGAAATTGAAGGATTTTTTTGTACTCCATGTTGTCTAGAACAAAAACCTCTCATGGTTTTTTAAAACACTTCTCCAGCTGTTCAGAATATGTCTTTGAAAAACACGTGTAAAACAGGAAAAATCCGTTCTCTGAAATTAGGGTTTCGAAGAAAGATTAATATCTCCAAAATGAAAAAACTTATGAAGAAATTGAGATAGGTTATTGTAGCTGGAGAGTTGGTGAAGAAAAACCTCCTTCAAAATTCCAAAATACCTTTTCCTGTGACAAAAAAATGTCTTTGAATATCAGGTGCAAACTGGCAAATTATGGTTCGTGAAAAACTGCACCTACAACAGTTTTGTAGCGCAAGTTTAACCATAAATTCCTCCCACCTCACAACGAATTTGAAGAAACTGAAAGAGGTTTTTGTAGTTTAGTTTGTTAGGAAGAAACACCTCTTTTATTTTTTTAAATTGAGTTCTCAGTTGCCTAGGAGACCTTCTGGAAGTTGACTAGTAAAAGTAGGAAACAAAGATTTTTATGCTGAAACAGGCTGCTTCAGGGGTTTCGTAGCGCGCTACGAAAACTCCTAGTTTAGAATCCCCAATTTTGTAGTGCAGGCAGTGAAAATTATGGGTTTTGCGCTACGAAAACACCTAGAGTGAATTTTGCACTACGAAAACCTTGACACAAGTTTGACACATAGAATTTTAGGTGATGTGGGACCAGTGATGGGCAAGAACGAAGTGTTGACCCTATTTGACCATATCAACAAGACTCTTTTCTAAATCTTAGACACTAAAGCGACCATGGAAAGACTAGACCAAGACTAACACCAATCCTTTGGAACCTTAGTGATGTCAAAACACATGGTGAGGATTTTAGGACATGGAATGAGGCTGTGAAACTTTTTTTTTGGAAAAGAGAATGACACTTATTGAGATGAGATGACTCAAAACCTATAAGACTGTGACTAGAAACAAGTCAAACTTTCCAAAGCTTAGAAACAAAAATTTTAGGGTGATAATAGTGCCTCCACTAGGGATAGTGTGCCCTTATGGTATACTAAGAACTTGGAGCTCCAGTGCCGCTATCCATCTTTTAGAATAAAACTCTAAACTTTTGCCCAGTTTTCTCCTCAAAACTTTAATGATTTCTGAAAGAATAATTCAATACTACACCTACTGAAACACATGCTCAATCAACTTACCCTGAGCTTATTTGCACATTCCTACCTACCCTATCAGCTGCAATCTCCACTTGTAGCTCAAGGAACATGAAACTTCCAATGAAGCCAGTCGTCGATCTGATTTGACACTTGAATCTCTTGATTATTCTTGAAGCAAAAATAAACCAGATACTGAAATAACCAAGGCAGCATGAGGTGTAACTGTTCTTCAAGATGAAAATATAACGGGAAGCCTGAACAGTAAATCCTTTCCATGTAGTTAGCTATAGGGTCAAAAAACACGTGGTTAGTTTGATAATTCTCATAACATTGTATATCTTCAAACAACTGATCCTCAGCTACACAACATTTATTTCATATGTTATCCAACTGCTTTTCTAAATGATTCCCACAAACAATTTAATTTTCCTCATTATTATGATCATTCTTTGATGTAAGCTGCTGTAAGGAATTACAAAAAGGAACAACCTTTTCCTTTGCCTGAGGGTTATAAAAAATTTCTTCCAGCATTTCTTCTTGGTGTTTGTAACCATTTTCATACTCTTTATGATCAAAAGACTAGCAAGTTTTCTACATCTCTACATCAATCTCGGAGGATGTAATATGATTTTCATAAGTAAACCCCTGCTGATTTTCATGTTGCATTTCATGGGATGATATACTTTCTTCTTGGTGTTGAAATGTATTGTTATGAAGAGCCTCTAAAATTTCTTCATCCATAAACTCATCATCATCATAACAATCCTCCAAATATTGAATAAAACTCGTAGAATGTTTAAAACAATCTTTGACCAGCAATAAGGAGGGATGACACTCTTTATACATGTCATAGAATACATCATGGAAATCAGCAAGAGAATATAATGAACCATTTTCCAAGCTTTTATACCAAGACCATGCTTTTCCTTCTAAAGTGGTCATAAACATCCTCATGAGACAGTCTTCAGGGAAATGAACCTTAAGATTGCGTACATGCATATGGAACCTAACCAAATGAAGAGCAGCATTGTCTTTCCTTTCATCTTTGAATATTGGAAGATCATCTAACCAATCAACCTTTGGCATAAGATTTGGAAAACCAGGGATATGAGACCGATTCATAGGGGCAAACCTGGCATTCATTCTTGCAATGGAACTAATTTTGAAACTTCATCAAGCTACTGATCTTCTAGCAGTGGAGTCACCTTCCAATTTGTTATTTGATTTGTGGAGTCACCAAGGTAGTTTTGCAGCCTCAAAAAGATGCCTGAGCTCCTGCTACCTTCAAAAGTTCAGCTTCTTGATTTCGGGAATGAATAGACTTTAGGCTCCCAGCAGACGCACCAAAATGTTATCACAAAATCAACCCCTGATAGGATGCTGATCAGGTGGACCTTGAGTAACTCTTTCAAACCAACTTTTGGCTGAGGCTTAGCCTCCTTAGCCTGAGAGGGCTCTCTCAAAGGGTTAATGATATTGATTTAAGATATGGATAGATGGCTAACTCTATGGTTTGGGATTTCATATGTTTATAGGTTGAAAGATGGAGACTTGCTACCATTGGGCTATGGAGTCAGTGACAGAGATAAGGATAACAAATAGCTCTTCTTATAAAACTGAGGCTTGTATATACTTCAATGAAAGAGTGACACATTCAGGAAAGTCTCAATAACTTGAAGTTCATAGGAGTCAGAGCATGTGGGCATGAATTTTGAGTAATGATACATCAAGGTATTCAAAATGAAAGAACTTAAAGTGATTGATCAAAGTTTAATACCTAAAGGAAGTCGGAGCATGATTAACCATGAATTGTGAGTAATAAGTATTAAAACATTGAAGAAAAATATCCAAATATAGGACCCAAGAACTCAATTCACCATAGTTTAACACTTAAAGGAAGTCAGAGCATGTTCCTCCATGAATTCTGAGTAATAAGCATTAAGACTATGGAAGTAAAACATATCAAAGATAAAAGATAAAGCTCACTGAAGTACACTAAGAATCTCAGCTTCAGAAAAGTCCAACTGCTTCTGTATATATCAGTCCCTGCAGAGCATTTACAAAAGTAGTCTTTTTCTATAACCCTTTCCAACCCTTGTTACATTCGATTTTATCCAATATATAGATTTCATTACAAGACTTAGATTCCTCCTCCAGCATGAGGGTAATTCGAATTCCTCCTAATTTGACACCTATTGACACTTAAAACAAACTATTAATTACAACTAGCTGTTAACTAGCAGTCCTAGTGACTTAATACAACTAGGAGTGTAACTCCTTATTATGACTAAACCACCTCAACTAAACATTAAATGCATTATTTGACAACTATAACCTCATGAAGTCAAATTTGATGAATCCTCCCACGTTATCACCTGACTGCTGATGACAAACCCTAGAAATTAGGGAACATGTTTCCCTGTTTTTAGGTTTAGGATCCTTGAAAGTTGACACGTGGGACAGAGCCTTTATCTCCTCATCCATGACACGTTTTATGAAACTGAAGGAGGTTTTTTTAGTACATGTTGTCTATAACAAAAATTTCTCCTGGTTGTTTAAAACACTTCTCCAGCTGTTCAGAATCTGTCCTTGAAAAACACATGTAAAAGAGGAAAAATCCGTTCTCTTAAATTAGGGATTCAAAGAAAGCTTAGTATCTCCCAACTCAAAAAACTTATGAAGAAAGTGAGATAGGTTATTGTAGCTAAAGAGTTTATGAAGAAAGACCTCCTTCAAAATTCCAAAATACCTTTTCCTGTGACCACAAACTGTCTTTGAATATCAGGTGCAAACTGGCAAATTCTGGTTTGTGAAAAACTGCACCTACAACAGTTTCATAGCATAATTTTAACCATAAATTCCTCCCACCTCACAACTAATTTGAAGAAAATGAAAGAGGTTTTTGTATTTTAGTATGTTAGGAAGTAAAGCCTCTTTCATTTTTTGAAATTGAGTTCTCAGTTGTGCAGGAGAACTTCTGGAAGTTTACTAGTAAGAGCAGAAAAAATAGATTTTTATGCTGAAACAGGCTGCTTCAGGGGTTTCGTAGCGTGCTACGAAAACTCCTAGTTCAGAATCCCCAATTTCGTAGTGCAGCCAGTGCAAATTCTAGGTTTTGCGCTACGAAAACACCTAGAGTGAGTTTTGCACTACGAAAACCTTGACACAAGTTTGACACATGGAATTTTAGGTGATGTGGGACCAGTGATGGGCAAGAATGGAGTGTTGACCCTATTTGACCATACCAACAAGACTCTTTTCTAAATCTTAGACACTAAAGTGACCATGGAAAGACTAGACCAAGACTAACACCAATCCTTTGGAATCTTAGTGATGTCAAAACACATGGTGAGGCTTTTAGGACATGGAATGAGGCTGTGAAACTTTTTTTTTGGAAAAGAGAATGACACTTATTGAGATGAGATGACTCAAAACCTATAAGACTATGACTAGAAACAAGGCAAACTTTCCAAAGCTTAGAAACAAAAATTTTAGGGTGATAATAGTGGCTCCACTAGGGATAGTGTGCCCTTGTGGTATATTAAGAACTTGTAGCTCCAGTGCCGCTATCCATCTTTTAGAATAAAACTCTGAACTTCTGCCCAATTTTCTCCTCAAACCTTTAATGATTTCTGAAAGAAGAATTCAATACTACACCTACTGAAATAGATGCTCAATCAACCTACCCTGAGCTTATTTGCACATTCTTACCTACCCTATCAGCTACAATCTCCACTTGTAGCTCAAGGAACATGAAACTTTCAATGAAGCTAGTCGTCGATCTGATTTGACACTTGAATCTCTTGACTATGCTTGAAGCAAAAATAAACTAGATACTGAAATAAACAAGGCAGCATGAGGTGTAACTATTCTTCAAGATGAAAATATAACTGGAAGCCTGAATAGTAAATCTTTTCCATGTAGTTAGCTATAGGGTCAAAAAACACATGGTTAGTTTGATGATTCTCATAACATTCTATATCTTCAAACAACTGATCCTCAGCTACACAACATTTATTTGATATGCTATCCAGCTGCTTTTCTGAATGATTCCCACAAACAATGTAATTTTCCTCATTATTATGATCATTCTTTGATGTAAGCTGCTGCAAGGAATTACAAAAATGAACAACCTTTTCCTCTGCCTGAGGGTTATAAAAAATTTCTTCCAACATTTCTTCTTGGTGTTTGTAATCATTTTCATACTCTTTATGATCAAAAGACTGGCAAGTTTTCTGCATCTCTACATTAATCTCGGAGGATGTAATATGATTTTCATAAGTAAACCCCTACTGATTTTCATGCTGCATTTCATGGGATGTTATACTTTCTTCTTGGTGTTGAAATGTATTTTTATGAAGAGCCTCTAAAATTTCTTCATCCATAAACTCATCATCATCATAACAATCCTCCAAATATTGAATAAAAGTCGTAGAATGTTTACAACAATCTTTGACCAGTAATAAGGAGGGATGAAACTCTTTATACATGTCATAGAATACATCATGGATATCAGCAAGAGAATATAATGAAACATTTTCCAAGCTTTTATACCAAGACCATGCTTTTCCTTCTAAAGTGGTCATAAACATCCTCATGAGACAATCTTCAAGGAACTGAACCTTAAGACTGCGTACATGCATATGGAACCTAACCAAATGAAGAGCAACATTGTCTTTCGTTTCCTCTTTGAATATTGGAAGATCATCTGTTATGAAAACAACTCAAGAAAATATAGAAAAGATAGATCAACGCTTTAGAATTCAGCCTCTTCGAGGGGGCAACCTCCTTTACATTACATAAATGAACAATTCTTGGATGATACAAATGAAAAGACCTCCTTTCTATATATAGGAGTCTAAGGGGTCATAACATAATCAAAGCCGACATAACAATAATAATGTAAGGGCACAATAATAACAATAGTGGGCTTCTATGGGGCACAATAGTAACAATATGGGCACTACATGGGTACATCAATATAATAAGTGGGTTATACTAATAACAATTAAGGGGTTACACTAGTAGTATAGGGGCCTAACATGCCCCTCTCCTTCAAAAAGCTTTGTCCTCAATGCTTGAGTAGTTCTTGATGCTTCTGTATAAAATTCTTGTCCTCCCATGTGGAATCTTCGGCGGGTAAGTTCTTCCACTTGATGAGATACTCTGAAATTGATCGATTTCGTAGCTGTTGGATTCTTGTTTCTGTGACTACTCCAGGTTCTAATATGATTTTTCCTTCCTCTTCAATTTCTAGCAATATTGTTTGAATTGGTATCTTTTGCAACTTTTTAATATGTGGCCATAATTCTTTGTCCTTCTTCCATTCATCCCTTTCTTCGTTTATCCAATCTGGTTGGATAATATAAATAGCACAAAACAATGCTTCCACATCCTCATCCTTGAAGAGTCTTCCCATTTGGTAAGGTCGCCATTTTTTAAGTGCATGTAGTATTTCCAACATTTCCTTCTCATAAATAGCTTGCTTGAGATGTAGCAGTAAAAATAACCAATCACCTACATCAAAACATTTTTCACTATGATGTTGATCTACCTGTTGTTTCGTCTAATTTTGCACCGAAGTGGCGTTATCCTTTAAAAGTTGGAGAACTTGTTGTTGATGCTCGATGTGATCTTTCACTGCTTGAACCTTTTTCTTCTTGATATGTCCTTCTATCTCTAGAGTTTGAGGAGTGGTAATTTCTTCCAATCCTTTACAAGATATGGTCGGATTCATTTCTTGATGCTCGATGTGATCTTTCACTTCTTGAACATTTGTCTTCTTGATATGTCCTTCTATCTTGATAGTTTAAGGAGTGGTAATTTTGAACAATGAATTACAAGATATGGTTGGATTCATTTCTTCTTTCTCGATGTGATCTTTCACTTCTTGCACTTTTTTCTTCTTGATATGTCCTTCTATCTTGAGAGTTTGAGGAGTGGTAATTCTTGCCAACGCTTTACAAGATATGGTCTGATTCATTTCTTCTTTCTCTGGGGTGGGGTCCTGGTGTATATCTTCTTCTTTTGATGTTTGTTGATCCTTTTCTTCCTCCTCTTCATATTCTATGTAAAATAATTTATTCTCAACACACTTATGACCTTTAGTGCATTTGCTATCACAATTGCAACAAAGCCCTTTTTCTCTTTTTTCTTCCAATTTTTGTGGTGTAACCCTTGCAGGTTGTGGAAGGCTAAGAGAAACAACACTTCCATCTTTATAGTTGTGAGTGGTATGCTTCCTGGTTGCCATAATTTTGCTTTCCATTTTTCTTGCTAACCTGAATGCCTTCTCTAATGAATCAGGTTCCCAAAGGCGAACATCATGTTGGATATTATCCTTTAAAGACCCTATGAACACATCAATCCTATGCTCCTCTGGAATATCTTTTACCCTTATGTTCAATTTTTGAAACTCCTCAATGCGCTCCATTATTGAACCCTTTTGTTTGAGACTTATCAATTGGCTAAAAAAAGTGTTGCTTTTTGTATCCTCATAATGTGCTATCAATTCTTCCGTAAAAATTGCCCAAGTGATAATTTTTTTACGAGAGCAAAGCCATTGATACCATACAAACTGATTTAGTTCCAAATATAAAGTTTCCATACGTACCTTTTGTGTGTTTTTCACATTATTGAGATCGAAGAATTGCTCCATCTGTAATATCCATGTGGCGGGATCCTTGCCATCAAAATACCTCATATTGATTTTTGGAATATGATGAGTCTTCGATCCAACATTAGAGTCTATGGAATCATGATTAACATTTCTTTTGTTCTCATCACGAGTTTCCTTTAGTACCCTTTCACCCTTAGTGAACATTTCTTGTAGCAACTTATTCATATTTATCTTCAATTCGTCCATGTCTGTTTTCAGATCTATCTTCAAATCGTCCATCTTAGCTTCTACGCCTTTATTTAAACCATCCATCTTAGCTTCTACATCTTTCTTTAAACCATCCATCTTAGATTCTGTTCCTTTTTGTGCAAGTGACAATTGTTGCACTTGGTCTCGTAATTTTGATATATCATGTTGCATTTCTTCCTCTTCTTCATGGGTCATGCTAGAGCTTTCAGGTTGCCCACTAGGTGTTTGCATTTTCTTTCCTCGGGGCATCAATTACCAATAATAATGCTTTACGATGCCCTTTGAATTCCTTCAAACTAATTTTTCAAACCAATCTTATGCAAAAATTTAAAAAAAACTACACACCTTTTTTTCACTTTGTAGGAGCTCGATATTGCCTCTGATGTATCTCTGTACTTTCTGATCATCTAGTTTTGAATTTGTGACATGCAGTATCCCTTTGTGTCCTCTTTCCAATGCCACAAGTCTGACCCAAATTGGATTCTCTATGGAAGAGTTATGCGAAATCTCCCACAGTGACTTGATTATAGACTAGTTCAGTAGAGCGAACTTGTACGACATGCCACAAGTCACTGTTTCGACCTTTGGATCTGAAAATTGCATACAAGAAACTACAGTTCGTCCTCTTTCTGTACCTTCTTACAAAATTTCAATTTGATCCCTAGAGAGAAAGTTATGATGATTTTCCTCAGGTCACCCATTTGGAATGTAATTCAGGAGTCTGCAAAATGACCAAATTCCTCAGATCATATCTCCGCAAATATAGTGCGAAAAGATCTAAAATTTGGACCCGAGGTTCACTGAGATTTATTCACAAATGGGTTTTTTTTGCAACTTCTGAAATATCGCATAAAAAAAGTTATAGCGAAAATTCCACGAAGACCTGTCTGGAGCAGCGAAACCCTAGAATCCAAAGCTTTGATACCAAATGTTATGAAACCAGCTCAAGAAAATATAGAAAAGATAGATCAACGCTTTAGAATTCAGCCTCTTCGAGGGGAAACCTCCTTTACATTACATAAATGAACAATTCTTGGATGATACAAATGAAAAGACCTCCTTTCTATATATAGGAGTCTAAGGGGTCATAACATAATCAGAGCCGACATAACAATAATAATGTAAGGGCACAATAATAACAATAGTGGGCTTCTATGGGGCACAATAGTAACAATATGGGCACTACATGGGTACATCAATATAATAAGTGGGTTATAATAATAACAATAAGGGGTTACACTAGTAGTATAGGGGCCTAACATCATCTAACCAATCAACCTTTGGCATAGGATTTGGAAAACCAGGGATATGAGACCGATTCATAGGGGAATACCTGGAATTCATTCTTGCAATGGAACTCATTTTGAAACTTATCAAGCTACTCATCCTCTAGCAGAGGAGTCACCTTAGAATTTTTTATTTGATGTGTGGAGTCGCCAAGGTAGTTTTGCAGCCTCAAAAAGATGTCTGAGCTCCTGCTACCTTCAGAAGTTCAGCTTCTTGATTTCGGGAATGAATAGACTTCAGGCTCCTGGCAGACGCACCAAAATGTTATCACAAAATCAACCCCTGATAGGCTGCTGATCAGGTGGACCTTGAGTAACTCTTTCAAACCAACTTTTGGTTGAGGCTTAGCCTCCTCAGCCTGAGAGGGCTCTCTCAGAGGGTTAATGATATTGATTTAAGATATGGATAGATGGCTAACTCTATGGTTCGGAATTTTATATGTTTATAGGTTTAAAGATGGAGACTTTCTACCATTGGGCTATGGAGTCAATGACAAAGATAAGGATAAAAAATAGGCTCTTCTTATAAAACTGAGGCTTGTATATACTTCAATGAAAGAGTGACACATTCAGGAAAGTCTCAATAACTTGAAGTTCATAGGAGTCAGAGCATGTGGGCATGAATTCTGAGTAATGATACATCAAGGTATTCAAAAGGAAAGAACTTAAAGTGATTGATCAAAGTTTAATACCTAAAGGAAGTCGGAGCATGATTAACCATGAATTGTGAGTAATAAGTATTAAAACATTGAAGAAAAATATCCAAATATAGGACCCAAGAACTCAATTCACCATAGTTTAACACTTAAAGGAAGTCAGAGCGTGTTCCTCCATGAATTCTGAGTAATAAGCATTAAGACTATGGAAGTAAAACATATCAAAGATAAAAGATAAAGCTCACTGAAGTACACTAAGAATCTCAGCTTCAGAAAAGTCCAACTGCTTCTGTATATATCAGTCCCTGCAGAGCATTTACAAAAGTAGTCTTTTTCTATAACCCTTTCCAACCCTTGTTACATTCGATTTTATCCAATATATAGATTTCATTACAAGACTTAGATTCCTCCTCCAGCATGAGGGTAATTCGAATTCCTCCTAATTTGACACCTATTGACACTTAAAACAAACTATTAATTACAACTAGCTGTTAACTAGCAGTCCTAGTGACCTAATACAACTAGGAGTGTAACTCCTTATTATGACTAAACCACCTCAACTAAACATTAAATGCATTATTTGACAACTATAACCTCATGAAGTCAAATTTGATGAAGCCTCCCACGTTATCACCTGACTGCTGATGACAAACCCTAGAAATTAGGGAACATGTTTCCCTGTTTTTAGGTTTAGGATCCTTGAAAGTTGGCACGTGGGACAAAGCCTTTATCTCCTCATCCATGAAACATTTTATGAAACTGAAGGAGTTTTTTGTATTCCATGTTGTCTAGAACAAAAACCTCTCCTTGTTTTTTAAAACACTTCTCCAGCTGTTCAAAATCTGTCCTTGAAAAACACGTGTAAAACAGGAAAAATCCATTCTCTGAAATTAGGGTTTCAAAGAAAGCTTAGTATCTCCAAAATGAAAACACTTATGAAGAAAGTGAGATAGGTTATTGTAGCTGGAGAGTTTATGAAGAAAAACCTCCTTCAAAATTCCAAAATACCTTTTACTGTTACCACAAACCGTCTTTGAATATTAGGTGCAAACTGGAAAATTCTGGTTTGTGAAAAACTGCACCTACAGCAGTTTCATAGCGCACGTTTAACCATAAATTCCTCTCACCTCACAACGAATTTGAAGAAACTGAAAGAGGTTTTTGTATTTTAGTACGTTAGGAAGAGAAGACTCTTTCAGTTTTTGAAATTGAGTTCTTAGTTGCTCAGGAGACCTTCTGGAAGTTGACTAGTAAAAGTAGGAAACAAAGATTTTTATGCTGAAACAGGCTGCTTCAGGGGTTTCGTAGTGCGCTATGAAAACTCCTAGTTCAGAATCCCAAATTTCATAGTGAAGCCAGTGCAAATTCTGGGTTTTGCACTACGAAAACACCTAGAGTGAGTTTTGCACTACGAAAACCTTGACACAAGTTTGACACATGGAATTTTAGGTGACGTGGAACCAGTGATGGGCAAGAACGGAGTGTTGACCCTATTTGACCATACCAACAAGACTCTTTTCTAAATCTTAGACACTAAAGCGACCATGGAAAGACTAGACCAAGACTAACACCAATCCTTTGGAATCTTAGTGATGTCAAAACACATGGTGAGGCTTTTAGGACATGGAATGAGGTTGTGAAACTTTTTTTTTGGAAAAGAGAATGACACTTATTGAGATGAGATGACTCAAAACCTATAAGACTATGACTAGAAACAAGGAAAACTTTCCAAAGCTTAGAAACAAAAATTTTAGGGTGATAATAGTGCCTCCAGGGATAGTGTGCCCTTGTGGTATACTAAGAACTTGTAGTTCCAGTGCTGCTATCCATCTTTTAGAATAAAACTCTGAACTTCTGCCCAATTTGCTCCTCAAACCTTTAATGATTTCTGAAAGAAGAATTCAATACTGCGCCTACTGAAATAGATGCTCAATCAACCTACCCTGAGCTTATTTGCACATTCCTACCTACCCTATCAGCTGCAATCTCCACTTGTAGCTCAAGGAACATGAAACTTCCAATGAAGCCAGTCGTCGATCTGATCTGACACTTGAATCTCTTGACTATGCTTGAAGCAAAAATAAACTAGATACTAAAATAACCAAGGCAGCATGAGGTGTAACTGTTCTTCAAGATGAAAATATAACTGGAAGCCTGAACAGTAAATCTTTTCCATGTAGTCAGCTATAGGGTCAAAAAACACATGGTTAGTTTGATGATTCTCATAACATTCTATATCTTCAAACAACTGATCCTCAGCTACACAACATTTATTTGATATGCTATCCAACTGCTTTTCTAAATGATTCCCACAAACAATGTAATTTTCCTCATTATTATGATCATTCTTTGATGTAAGCTGCTGCAAGGAATTACAAAAATGAACAACCTTTTCCTTTGCCTGAGGGTTATAAAAAATTTCTTCCAGCATTTCTTCTTGGTGTTTGTAATCATTTTCATACTCTTTATGATCAAAAGACTGGCAAGTTTGCTGCATCTCTACATCAATCTCGGAGGATGTAATATGATTTTCATAAGTAAACCCCTGCTGATTTTCATGCTACATTTCATGGGATGTTATACTTTCTTCTTGGTGTTGAAATGTATTTTTATGAAGAGCCTCTAAAATTTCTTTATCCATAAACTCATCATCATCATAACAATCCTCCAAATATTGAATAAAAATCGTAGAATGTTTACAACAATCTTTGACCAGAAATAAGGAGGGATGACACTCTTTATACATGTCATAGAATACATCATGGAAATCAGCAAGAGAATATAATGAACCATTTTCCAAGATTTTATACCAAGACCATGCTTTTCCTTCTAAAGTGGTCATAAACATCCTCATGAGACAATCTTCAAGGAACTAAACCTTAAGACTGCGCACATGCATATAGAACCTAACCAAATGAAGAGCAGCATTGTCTTTCTTTTCATCTTTGAATATTGGAAGATCATCTAACCAATCAACCTTTGGCATAGGATTTGGAAAACCAGGGATATGAGACCGATTCATAGGGGCATACCTGGCATTCATTCTTGCAATGGAACTCATTTTGAAACTTCATCAAGCTACTGATCTTCTAGCAGTGGAGTCACCTTCCAATTTGTTATTTGATGTGTGGAGTCACCAAGGTAGTTTTGCAGCCTCAAAAAGATGTCTGAGCTCCTGCTACCTTCAGAAGTTCAGCTTCTTGATTTCGGGAATGAATAGACTTCAGGCTCCTGGCAGATGCACCAAAATGTTATCACAAAATCAACCCCTGATAGGCTGCGGATCGAGTGGACCTTGAGTAACTCTTTCAAACCAACTTTTCGCTGAGGCTTAGCCTCCTCAGCCTGAGAGGGCTCTATCAAAGGGTTAATGATATTGATTTAAGATATGGATAGATGGCTAACTTTATGGTTTTGGACTTTATATGTTTATAGGTTGAAAGATGGAGACTTGCTACCATTGGGTTATGGAGTCAGTGACAGAGATAAGGATAACAAATAGATCTTCTTATCAAACTGAGGCTTGTATATACTTCAATGAAAGAGTGACACATTCAGGAAAGTCTCAATAACTTGAAGTTCATAGGAGTCAGAGTATGTGGGCATGAATTCTGAGTAATGATACATCAAGGTATTCAAAAGGAAAGAACTTAAAGTGATTAATGAGAGTTTAATACCTAAAGGAAGCCAGAGCATGAGTAACGATGAATTCTGAGCAATAAGTATTAAAACATTGAAGAAAAACATCCAAAGGTAGGACCCAAGAACTCAATTCACCATAGTTTAACACTTAAAGGAAGTTAGAGCATGTTCCTCCATGAATTCTGAGTAATAAGCATTAAGACTATGGAAGTAAAACATATCAAAGATAAAAGATAAAGCTCACTGAAGTACACTAAGAATCTTAGCTTCAGAAAAGTCCAACTGCTTTTGTATATATCAGTCCCTGCACAAGATTTACAAAAGTAGTCTTTTTCTATAACCCTTTCCAACCCTTGTTACATTCGATTTTATCCAATATATAGAGTTCATTACAGGACTTAGATTCCTCCTCCAGCATGAGGGGAATTCGAATTCCTCCTAATTTGACACCTATTGACACTTAAAACAAACTATTAATTACAACTAGCTGTTAACTAGCAGTCCTAGTGACCTAATACAACTAGGAGTTTAACCTCATGAAGTTGAATTTGATGAAGCCTCCCACGTTATCACCTGACTGCTGATGACAAACCCTAGAAATTAGGGAACATGTTTCCCTGTTTTTAGGTTTAGGATCCTTGCAATTTGGCACATGGGACAGAGCCTTTATCTCCTCATCCGTGACACATTTTACGAAACTGAAGGAGGTTTTTGTAGTCCATGTTGTCTAGAACAAAAAAATCTCCTGGTTTTTTAGAACACTTCTCCAGTTGTTCAGAATCTGTCCTTGAAAAAAACACGTAAAACAGGAAAAATCTGTTCTCTGAAATTAGGGTTTCAAAGAAATCTTAGTATCTCCAAACTGAAAACACTTATGAGGAAAGTGAGATAGATTATTGTAGCTGGAGAATTGATGAATAAAAACCTCCTTCAAAATTACAAAATACCTTTTCCTGTGACCACAAACTGTCTTTGAATATTAGGTGAAAACTGGCAAATTCTGGTTTGTGAAAAACTGCACCTACAACAGTTTTGTAGCGAAAGTTTAACCATAAATACCTCCCACCTCAGAACGAATTTAAATAAACGGAAAGAGGTTTTTGTATTTTCGTATGTTAGGAAGAAAAGCCTCTTTCAGTTTTTGAAATTGAGTTCTCAGTTGCTCAGGAGATCTTCTGGAAGTTGACTAGTAAAAGCAGGAAGCAGAGATTTTTATGCTGAAACAGGCTGCTTCAGGGGTTTCGTAGCGCGCTACGAAAAATCCTAGTTCAGAATCCCCGATTTCGTAGTGAAACGAGTGCAAATTCTAGGTTTTTCGCTACAAAAACACCTAGAGTGAGTTTTGTGCTACGAAAACCTTGACACAAGTTTGACACATGGAATTTTAGGTGATGTGGGACCAGTGATGGGGAAGAACAGAGTGTTGACCCTATTTGACCATACCAACAAGACTCTTTTCTAAATCTTAGACACTAAAGTGACCATGGAAAGACTAAACCAAGACTAACACCAATCCTTTGGAATCTTAATGATGTCAAAACACATGGTGAGGCTTTTAGGACATGGAATGAGGCTGTGAAACTTTTTTTTTGGAAAAGAGAATGACACTTATTGAGATGAGATGACTCAAAACCTATAAGACTATGACTAGAAACACGCAAACTTTCCAAAGCTTAGAAACAAAAATTTTAGGGTGATAACACCTCCCAAATGCATCTAATCTCCTCCTTAGATGACGGCTTTCTAATCTCAAACTAGCTGCATACATTTATCTTCTCTGAGTTCTGACCTCCTCAATCCCTCTTCCCTCTAGTCATTTTATAGGCCAAGAGGAAGAAGTTTCAGATCCAAAAGAAGAGGGTGAGATCCTCTAATTGAGGTATTAGGGTTCCTTGAGGAAAGGTATTAAGATCCATTATCTGAGCGTTATAGCTCTAATGGGGATCATTGGAAAGCTTTTAGTTGGGATATATTTGACCTATATTTCTAAAATGTAATTTTTTATTTTTACTTTCTTTGATTCACTTGCATGGTCCACAGTGGTAGAAAGAGCCAAGTTTTGCATTGTTCTCAGGGATAAGTTCAGCGAATGCACATAAAATTCTAGGGAAAAGCACGTAGGACCTACTTAACAAAGTATACAAGCTATTTTTCCCAAAGTTCTCATATTCTTCAAGGTATTTTTGGTTGTTTGACCTCTAAGGGAGTTCAATGAAACATGTTCACGGATGGTGAGAAATCCGTTTATATCGATCAAGTGTCATGGTGACAAAATGATGTGTAACAGATTGCCCCTAAAGTGCGAAGTCTGTATAATAAGTTTTAAAAGATTGAAGCGCTTTATCATGCTAAAGATTGGATCAGAGACAATGGTTGGAAACCTACAAGAAACATTCAAGGATTACAATGCAAATGTATATATATAATCATCACTGAGGTAGGCATTTCCATAGTCAGAGTAAAGCTAACTCAATGGATAAGTATGGAAAAAATACAGAATCATATCGATAGTAAACATAGTATGGATGCATCCATCCATTTATGATTTTATCTACATAATCATGAATATAAAATTCCCCACAACCTGGATTGATGAAACTAGATCTAGGGTCTTGATCTACAATACGAATCTATCCATGCGAGTGAATGTCTCAAAGTCGAACATGGTAGAATCCACTTGATTAGCGATAAATTATATGAACCGTTAACAAGAACGAGAGAAACCACCAACTATGGCAATGTCTCTCAAGATACTTCCAGCACAATCTATAAAGTGTGAATAGGTGATTTGAAGTCAAACACTCATAGAATCATTCGATCTAAGGCCAATGATGAGAACTTATTGTCGAAGGTGAGAAACCTACCATTAAGGCATGCAGGCTTCAAGGTACTGAAGGTTTCTAGATCAACTTCCTAGATAATGAGCTGAAGTCGATAGGAAGTGACCCGTCGCAGGAAAGCCTACGACGCGAAACATAGTGTCAAGTTTTGAAAAATAGTTTGCAAGGACTGACTCAGGGATGGCTGACACGATTGAAGGAACATGAACTAAGGTTTAACTTCTCTTGAACACATAACAACACGAAAATTGACTTGGCAGCATTTGAATCAACGATAATACTCAAAACTAGGTGAATACTT
Source organism: Pinus tabuliformis (assembly GCA_031772625.1). Lineage (NCBI taxonomy): Eukaryota > Viridiplantae > Streptophyta > Pinopsida > Pinales > Pinaceae > Pinus > Pinus tabuliformis. Next base: position 712,295,910 of record CM062819.1, on the reverse strand, counting down.
TCAATGGGGTTTGATTAACTGTAAGACAAATGGATTTCCCAACCCAAACACCAGTGTGACGGAGTGTCATGTTCAAGAGAAACATACTTCCTTTATGATAAATGTAAAATGAACACCTTTTCCCAATTTTTCCCCACCATTGCTGGCAAGTACCTCTTTATTTTTTACAAGCTTAAGGAGGATAGCATATGCTTGTCCTGTAAGCTCGTCCTTAAAATGAGTCCATCAAAGTGTTTTTAACAAACCCTAAGAAGGAATGGTTAGGCCTCATTATTCTTAACGAGTCCTATACTATTTAATTTTTACGAGTCTAGTAAAAGGGTAACTTGATGTTGTTTTATTTTAAGAGTTTGAAAAAGACACAAAAAGGAAACTCATTCAATTCTTTTATTGTAAAATTTTGACGAGCCTGAAGAAAGTAAAGCTCAACGCTTTTCACTTTTAGGGATTCAGAAGAAAAACATAAGTAAACTCCATCATGTTCTTTTTCATATGTTTAGTCTCTCAGGTCTGAAAAAGGATAAAATAATACAAGAGAGAACTATATTGACCATGTTTGATCAACATATACCTTTTTCATAAACAATCCTAGCTCAGTCCGTAAAAGGGGTAAAGTTATATCGAGTGGATGGTTGTTCATTTACTTTTACGAGTTCGAACAATCAAGTACTCAATGATCTTTTCATATTTCAAGAGTCTGAAAAGGGCTTAAAAGAGGACTCTATCGTTTGGATTTTTTGTAAGTTTTAACGAGTTCAAAAAAGTGATAAAAATATACTCATCTTATGGACTTTCAATTTAATTAACGGGCAGGAAAAGATGGAAATAACTCGACATTTTCATGTACGTTTTACGAGCATGAAAAGATAGAAAAAGAAGCTCGGGATTTTCATGAGTTTAATGAGTCTTGAAAATAATAATCGAAATGGACTCGAGATAAGTTTCATTTTTACACAAGCTTGAAACAAAGAAAAATTGTGCTTGAGATTAGTTTGCATGCCCCCAACATAATGACTACAAGGGCACATTCCCCCCAAACTTCATTTCATTCACCTAAGTAAACTACAAGTTACTAATAGGTGGATGAAATGAAGGCTTGTTTATGAGATCTGAAAGACTCGACTTAACATTTATGAGATCTAGTTAAAGACTCAACTCAAATAGGGGAGGATTTGTTTCATTTTTTAATGAGCTTGGCATAGGAAAAGAACTATGCTCATAAGGATTTGTTTCATTTTTTAATAAGGTTGACATAGTAAAAGAACTACCCTCATGCACTTGTTTCATTTTTTAACGAGGTTGACATAGTAAAAGAACCATCCTCATAAGGATCTGTTTCATTTTTTAACGAGGTTGACACAGTAAAAGAACTATCCTCATATAACTTTTTCATGGCTTCCATATGGAAGAAACACACGTCAAGGGACACCCCTTGATCATGGCTTCCAAAAGGTATTCATCAGATGGAAGAACAGTTCCCTAGAAGGAACACATGTCAAGGGGATCAATAGGGATAATAAAATCATATTCAAATGCCCCCATTGAAGTTTTGACCATGTCAGTTACCAGATCTAAGTCAAAATAAGTCGAGAAGACAATGAGAGGCTCGCTTACATCGGTAATTGAAAACATGGGACTTTTTGCCACATAATTAACCCGTGATGGGTTAGGTACCACTTCCATATAAGGAATATTCAAGGGTTTCAGATGACTGGTAGTCAAAGCAAGATCAACATATGAAATTTGATCAACTGTCACAATGTTTCCATTGTGAGGGAAGGACATCATGCAAAAGAGTGTTGATATGAAAACTTTCATGGAATAGACATAGTCTCGCTCAAGGAGAAATTGAAATCTAAGGGGCCTTGGACTACCATAAGATTAGTACAAACAATTTTACCTTCCAAGGTAATAGGTATCTTAGGAAGGATCCCTAAAGGTTTACTAATGGTTCTATTTAAAGCTAACAAATTCTGTGTAATAGGCACAAGATGAGGGGAACCCAAAGCTTGCCAAGTAGTCGAGGATAAAATACTGACATAAGCACCTTCATCTACATTTGTACGATGCACATTCTTACCATAAGCCTTCATAATAATTTGGAAAGGGGTGGGAGAAGGGATATGAGTTTTTGTCAGCGTACTCCAATCAAAAGAAATAGCTTCATTACTTGGATGGGGTTCAAATGAAATGCCCCCATGTGTAGAATAATCTAAGATAACATGAAGAACCTGATCGGTATGAAGTTCACTCTCTAAAGGTTGAGTGGGATTGACTGAAGATGAAATCAATTCGACCAATTGATCATCAAATGGTCCATCAACCTGAGTGACACATGTTTCACTCTCAAATGGAAGAGTGGGATTGAATGTACTTGGATTTAGTTCAATCACTTCATCAACTGACGATAGATGTGGAGAATGTTTTTGGTAATTAGTTGGAATTTGTTGTTGTGAAATAGTAATTTTTTCCAACAATTTTGAGGCTTCATCCATGTAAGTGCAAAGGTGACTATGATGAGTCCCTTTGCATAACCTACAAGGAAACCTAACTTTATACCTTTTCCTCGGAATCTGAGAATCACTGGTTCATGGATCAACATTAAGTTGATAAGAACTAGTTGACCATGCTTCTAAGACCTTAGGAATATCAAAACAATTAATAAGGAACTGGTCACCCTTACAAAGCTTGCAAGGGTATTTTTGCTTACGATGCATTAAGGAAGTTTCCTCAAAATTACCAATACATACAACCATGGTTGGTTGGTTGACTACTTTCTTATCTTTCTTCTTCTTCTTCTTCCCTTTCTTCTTCTTCTTAGTCACCTGGTTACTAGCATTAAGGCTTTTACCAAGCAAAGAAGAAGAAAGGGAGGAGGACATGTTGGGTGAAGAAGGTAAAGGGTCAACAATAGGTTGGTGATGTTGAGATGGTGAACTCAGTTGAGGTGAAAAACTCGGTTGAGATGGTATAATTGGAGTATTTGGAATTAGTGAAGTTGAGAATATCCATATAGGTAAACCTATCATGAATCCAGGAAGTGACAATGTAGCCATATAAGGAGGACAAACATTTGAAAAATCAAGAAAAGGATTAGGATTCCCATTAAAAGGGGGGTGTTTATTGGTAACTTCCAACATTGTTTACGTTAGATTTAATCCAAACAATTTTTTATTATAAAAAATAAATAATATTCACAATCCACAACTAAGGTCTTGTAAAAAGTAAAAACAAACAATGGTGTGCTAAAAAATCTAGGCATTGAAACCATACACAATCACCTTTCACAGAGATCAATATTTACTAGTTGGTGATGAAATCCAACGTCGTAGAGATCAAAGTCAAAATATTTATAGATATGAGTGTTTGGAACCAGTGACAATGAAAACCTACTTAATGAAATGATCTGGGGCAAGTAACTTCGTTTATGCCATCTCGAGCAAAGATTACCCTTCAAAAAGTCCAAGTGAGTCTAGCCAACATCTGTTCCAGGTAAAACAAGACCTTCCCTTTACCGTCACCTTAGGTAGATCCCTGGTATTATGGTCACTAAGTTAACCAAATACAACAATTTTACCTGGGGCACAGTCGTAGATCGGACGTACACACAAGGGCAAAGTAACATGCTTAATCCCCTTGAAAGCTCCTCCACGTGATCAATTGGCGGTTTACTTTCAAGTGACCTCAAGTACCTTTAGATACCGTTGTAATATGTGAAAATCACTCTATCATAGCCAATGAAGTGGGTATTATCACTTCACCAGATCTGACATGATCTCATGCTTAAATCATGTATAAGAAGAGCTTCCCAGAGCAAAACTGAAATAATTGGATTTTCTCCCCTACCGCAAGATTCTATTGTTTATCTGTAGCTTTGGAAAGTTTACTCACTTTCCTATTCCAAAGCCCTACACTTAAGCTATTGTGGGTGGTAAGATCCCTAAAAATATAAAATTCTAGATTAATTTTAATTAACGTTGTGTTATTAAGTTGTTATTTACTCAGTAGGTGATGAAAGTGAAACTTATGATATTATGACACGACTCAAAATCCTAATGCAATCGAACATGTAATTTGCAATTTTTTAATTCAATGAAGTTCTAATTAAGAGAAGGCAAGAGTTTCTTTGATTTTTCAAAATGAAATACAAAACTCAAAACTTCACCAATCCTTTATAAGATAGCCAATTTCATTTCCAATGCAATGAACATGTAGAAATAAACTAAGATCCAAATTTTCCTAAAGATCAAACAAACCAAAAATACCCTTTATCATTTATCACTCAAAACTTTTAAACACACAGAAATCAATCAAGAGTTGGAGAAAAATGCATTTTCCCTATGAATGCTTTGATCTGATGATATCAAGAGTGTAATTGCAAAAAATTTCAAGATTGAAAAGAAACAATTCCTTCTATCATTAAAAAATGACAAAAATTCTTCACAAAAACATTAAATCTCGAGAAACCCTAATTTGTAATTACACAATAAATTGATCACAAATAAGAAAGATTAAGAAGTACACTAGTGCGTTTGATAGAAAAAGACAAGGATACAATAACCTTAAGGATAACCTATCTCTTTTTTATCAATGAGCAAACTAATTAGACAAAACCCTAATCAGTTTTTGCAAAAGGGACTAATTCTCAAAAAATCTTAACAAAGCACTCAAACGAGTTCAGAAGAGATGTTAAACAGTCTAAACAAACATAATGACACTTCCAGAAATCAAAATTTAGATCATGGTTGAGAGAAAAGCTAAATTTTCAAAAATTTCAAACGACTACACGGGTTAACAGTGTAACACAGTGCGCATGCGCTTTGTTGCTAAGTGAACAACAATGCAGAAATGTGCTCTATTGGTAAAAAAAAATAACGCAGGGATCATAAGCCCAAGAAAAAAAACCAAACAATCAACCATACAGATATGAAAATTCATTATTTTATGAAGACTCTGGTGAAGCTAACCAAGAAGGATTGGAAAAAAAACTAAGGAAAAGGAAGAGAACAGTAACGTTTCCCAGCGGAGTCACCAATTTTTTATAGTGGACAAATCCCTCTTGCTGGCAAGAGCGATCTCCCTAGATCCTACACGGAAACTAGAAACAAATAGACAATTGAAATGAATCTTTCCCTAAGTTTATCTCATTTAAATTAAAGATATAAAAGATGGTAAACGAGCCTCTTACTTGTTCGTGAAATGCTTGATGAAGATCCCTTGTTGTGTCTCGATGCATCCTCTCAATGCTTGATAAAACCTGCAACCATAAACATAAGAAGGATAAAATACATATGCGACATAATAATTAAAACAAACTTAACCTAATGATCAAGGAGATTAGGAATTGAAATAGTTGTAAAGAACATCGACCATTCATCATTCTGATAAGACAATTAAATGGGTAAAAGCATTCATTTGTATTAATCAAAGATAAAAAAATATCCTTACAACCTTTACCTTGATGTAGTGAGGTTCCTCCCAAATACATCCAATATCCTCCTTAAATGATAAGATTTCCAATCTCAAACTAGCATCATCAGTTTATCTTCTCTAAGTTCTGATCTCCTTAATCCCTCTGTCCTCTAGTTCTTTTATAGGCAAAGAGGAAGAAGTTTCAGATCCAAAAGAGGAGGGTGAGATCCTCTAATTGAGGGATTAGGGTTCCTTGAGGAAAGGGATTAAGATCCACCATCTACAGGTTATAGCTTGAACAGGAATCCCTTGGAAGCATTTAGTTGGAATATATTTGACAAACTATGTTTTTAGAATGTACTTTTTTATTTCTACTTTCTTTGATTCACCTACGTGGTACACAATGGTAGATAGAGTGTAGTTCTGCGCTGCTCTCTGGGATAAGTTCAGCGAATGCACAAACAATTCCAGGGAAAAACACGCAGGACCTACTTAACAAAGTATACAAGTTATTTTTCCCAAATTTCTCATCTTCTTCAAGGTATTTTTGGTTGTTTGACCTCTAAGGGAGTTCAATGAAACATGTTGACGGATGGCGAGAAACCCGTTTATATCGATTAATTGTCATGATGACAAAATGATGTGTAAAAATAGCGGGAATCACCTTTGGTTTATTATTGGCTATGGAAAATGAAGGAAAAAGGAAGGAAATTGAAGGGAAAATGAAACAAAAGGAGAGGGAGAACATTTTATGCCTCTCTTAATTACTCTTGGTTACTCTTATCACTCTTAGCTACTCTTTGTCATTCTTACACTCTTACACACATATAGAATTATTGGATATTTTTAGAATTCACTTAGACATAGAGGCATTCTCATATGGAATTTGAGAGAGAGAGCACTTAGATAGAATCAAGAAATAAAGCAAAGGAATTTGTAGGAAGAAAAGAAGAATGTTGGAAAACTAGCTACAACAGGAGGATATTTCAGGTAACATGTTGCGTGTGTTATTTCATTGCTGAGACTTGAATGCATGGTGCATGCATTTGGTCAGTTGGTTACTTTAATGTTTTCATTATCATGGGATTTGCGTAGATTGACAGTGGTTTTAGCCTTTCCTTGCCATTTCCTAGATAGCCATGATGTAGTGGGATCTATACTTTGATTAGCTTTTGGATGCTCAGTAGACATTATATCCTAGTTGAGGTGGTCTCGGGAAAATTCCCAAGGGTCGAGGGTGGAGCTAGTGTTTCTCTTGGAACTCTTGACGAGTGGGTGGAGACAAGAAAATTTCTCTAGGTATGGTGAAGAAAGTCGGATGCATCCAAGCCTGTTTTGGTATTAGTGATTTTTGGACTGGTTGAGGTGAATTCACTGTGGTTGGGGAATGAGGTGGTGTGGCCTTTGGATTCCCTGGTTGGTTTTATTTTGGTTTATCCCATGTGATCCCACATTCATGTTTGGAATATGGAATGGGGGTGATTGGCTGAAAGAGAGGTTTGGTTCAATCCAATCTATGGTCAGGTGGTTCATCAAAGTCCTTGACTTGGTTAGATTTATGCATATATTATTGTGTTTTATTTTCTTATTGAATACCAATGAGAACATGTGGTAGTTATTGTGTTGATTTTATGACAATTTTGTCTTGAATTTATTCTAGTTAAATGTTGGTTATAAGAATGACATATTTTTATTGTATAATGTGCTCTTGCTATGGATCTTACTTATGTCTTGATAAGTTACTGTATGGTTATATGAATGCATGGGCTAACAAGTGTTTGATGCAGCTAGTTTGAGAGGGAATTGAACCTTCTTGATAATTATCTGATGAAGTTAATAAGACAATGAATAGATATGCATTCATTACTCGTGGTTACTATGTCTACCATATTCTTGACAAAATGTTTATCATGCATTTGAAATTTTTTGACAAATATCTAGCCTTTGTATTTGTCATACATACTTATTATCATCTTATATTGAATTTTGGAAAGTTTTGGTTGGTTTTGGGTAGCTGGCCTGTAGCTAGCCCTGAAAATCTAGAATTGGGTTACTAGTCACACCCTCTAAATTAAGATATCGTGGCTGCAACCACATGGAGGAAGGATTGTCCATGCAGCTAGAGATTTCTGACCACATGCACCGCTTGGAATGCATGCAACTAGGATGTAGGGTCAAGAAAAAAAAAGTTCTAGCCCATGGAAAGAACATTAACAAATGTTCTCTCGTATCTGGGTGATGTGGTGTTCCTTGGAGGTTGCAATATGTTTCCGGTTAGTAGACTGCACATCCATAACTAGAAATTGGATTTATGGTCATTTCACAGTAACTCTAAATTCATGTTTACCATGGAGATCTTGTAAAAGTGAGTAAATGTGGGATGGGGTGGTTGCCAGGTGGTATCAGAGTGAGGTTGCAACACCAAACCTCGAGGTAAATGTAGATTGTTATGCATGCATGTCAATTGTCTATATGTTTATCATGTATTCATGCTAGATAATTATTGTTTTGGTTATGATATCCATGTATGAGATAGTATGCTTGTGATGTTATATTGTGCTAATCAAGGTTGACATGTGTAGATGCAATAACCTCCCTTGAGATACACTAAGGTATGGTTTTGATTATGTTTTACTTAGCTAACAATGGCATATTGAAGGAAATAGAAGGCCAAGAGATGAAGAAAAAAATATTTGAGTACAACTCATATGACTCTTTGTACAAGCTGGAAGAAACATTGGTAGGATGGGAGAGATTAGTTGAGCAAGCAGGGAGAGGGATATCCTCTTTTTTGGTAGATACATTTAGAAATTTGAAGGCATTAATTGTTAGTTGCAAGGCAGACAACGAGAAGTTGATTGAGGCACAGGAACCGTTTAAGAGAGCTTAAGAAAAGTAAGTTGAGGTAAATGCAGTGATTTTTCAAAGCCTTTTATACTTGTAAAGATAGGGACAACTAGGGATTAGTCATGGAGATGGCAAGGAAGAAAAGACTAATGATGCAGATGGGAGTAGGTCTTAGAAAGGGTACATGATAGAAAAATATGATAGAGTGAAGGGTGGAAGATCCTAGGATACACCTAAGAGGAGGGCTAGAACTCATGGATTTTATTCTAGCTTCAGTTCTGAGAGACATCACCACCATCACTGCTAACATCCTTATAAGAGGAGTGGGAAGCAGTACTTGCTAGAAGAATTCAATAAATCCAAGCCTCCTAGTTTTAATGTAGATATGAAGAAATTAAAATATGAAAAATCATGGTTTCTTGGGATGAAGAAATTGTTTAGATTGCATGATTATTTAGAGAACATGAAAGCTAAGATAACTACCTTTAGTCTCAAGGGAAAAGAAGATATCTAGTGGGAATATGTTGAGCATGTCAGAGGAATTAGAGAGGAGGAGATGATTTGGGATGAGTTTGAAAGACTCTTAAAGAATACGTACTTGTCTGATAGATACTAATATAGAAAGGCCAAAGAGTTTCATGAGGTAAAGATGGGTTCCGTGACAGATAAAGATTATACAACAAAATTACTAGATTTTCTGAGATATGTGCCCTATCTCAAGGATGAGAAAGTGAAGATCAAAAGGTTCATCAATGGATTTCCCTTACCATTCAAAGATAGGATTTAGTTTGATGAGCCTCGGTTAATGGAGGAAGCCATCATAAATTTAAAGCATTGTTATGAGAAATCAGAGTGCAAGCCTGAGTTGAAGCATGATTGGAAAGGTAATGAGAAGACTAAAGGAAAATGGGTCAAGAAGCGAGGAAGATATTAGGATGAAAGTGACAAGGAAAATGAGGCACCTCATAAGAAGTTAAATGAAGTTGAGAGAGGACATGGGTCTCAACCTGAGGAGCAGCAGAATAAAGGCAATGACAGGAAATCTTTGAGGCATTGGACCTATGGTGGAGACCATCGCAGGAGAGATTGTTCATCGCACCAAGATGGTAGGCCTCATATTTATAGTGCCTAGGAAGCGCAAATAATTGGGGATGTACGTTAGAGTATTCCTCAGATCCATGCAATAGTGGATAACAAGCATTCAGATCATCATGTCCATTATTTAGATGGAAGGTAAGATTTGTGATCAATTTGTTCCTATTTTGGTTGAATCTCGATCAAATTATAGCTATGTTATTCCTAACTTGGTGGATCATTGTCAATTGAATAAGGAAGTGCATGAAAAATCTTGGTTGGTGTAGTTGGCTACAGGGACCAAGAGAGGAGTTCAATATTGGGTGAGATCTTGTGCATTTGAGCTTAATGGCATGACTACATCAACACATATAAATGTTCTAACTTTGAGTTCATATAGCATGCTTTTGGGCATGGACTGGTTATTCTTTCATAGGACCAAGGTAGATTGCTATGAGAAGGCCATTAAGTGCTTGGATGACGATGGAGAAAAGAAATTATTGCAAGGAAAGGTGAAGCCTACATTAGTGAGAATGGTTACAACTATGCAAACTAAGCGTAACCATAAGAAAGGGTGTGTATTGTTTGTGGTTCATGTTTCCAGTTACAAAGGGAAGGAAGATGAGAATGATGAAGTATATTGTCTTGCAATAGTTTTAGGATGTGTTTCCAACAGATATTGTAGAGTTGTCACATCATAGGGAGGTGGATTTCTCTATTGAGATGGTACCAAGAGCAACACCAACATCTAAGGCACCTTATAGGATGGGTACTCCAGAGTTGGTGGAACTGATGTTGCATCTTAAAAAAATTATTGATAAGGGATACATAAAGCCAAGTGTGTCTCCTTGGGGAGAACTAGTTTTGTTTGTAAGGAAGAAGGACAATACTCTTAGATTGTGCATTGATTACAAATAATTGAACAAGGTGACTACCAAGAATAAGTATCCATCTTCATGGATTGATGATTTGTTTGATTAATTGAAGGGAACAATAGTGTTTTTGAAGATTGATATGCGATGAGGATATTATCAAGTGTGCATCAAAGAAGAATACATTCTATACAAGGTATGGGCACTATGAATTTGTGGTGGTTCCTTTCAGTCTTACTAATGTTCCAACCAATTTCATGTGTTTGATGAAGAATGTGTTGTGCCCTTACCTGGATAAGTTTGTGATAGTATTTCTTGATGATATATTGGTATATTCAAGGAATAAGGAGGAGCATGTGGGGTGATTGGAAACAATGTTGATATTATAGAGAGAGCATAGGTTATACACTAAGCTCAGGAAGTGTAATTTCATTCAGTCTCAAATTCACTACTTGGGACGTGTTGTTTCCAAGGAATGGATAATCATGGTTATAGAAAATACTAAATCTATCATGGAGTGGCCAACTCTAGGAAAGGTCGATGAGGTTAGATCATTCATGGGACTAGCATGTTACATAGGTGGTTCATAAATAAATTCTCCAAGATTGGATACCCTATTACATATTTGCAAATGAAAGGAAATAAGTTTGAATGGACAGAGGAGCGTGCAACTAGTTTTGATCAATTAAATAATTTGCTTACAAATGCTACATATTTGAAGATTATGGATCTAGATAAGGAGTTTTTGGTTTGTACACATGCTTGCAAGGAAGGAATTCGTGGAGTCCTGATGTAGGAAGGGTAGGTGGCTTGCTATGAATCAAGGATGTTGAATGAACATGAATAGAACTATGTGACTCATAATCGTGAGTTGGTATCTTTCATTCATGCATTAAAGATGTGGAGACATTACCTCCTTGGAAAAAGGTTCATCTTGATGAGTGATCATAGTGAATTGAGGTACTTGTTTGACTAACTCAATTTGAATGTAGGGCAAGCAATATGGTTGGCTACTCTTAGTTTTGATTTTGAGATAAGGTACATTAAAGGCAAGGAAACTCGGGTTTCGAATACGCTCAGTAGGAGAGTGCAAGTGAATCATATTTGAGTTGTGAGCTCTTATGGGACAGATTTACAAAAGAAGATCCTACATGTTGGGTAGCATGATGAAAAGTAATAGAAGATGAAGTAAAGATTACAATAGCAAAATGAAGGTGATAGGGATGAGGAGTATCACCTCAAAACTAATGGCCTGGTCATATTCAAAAGCAGGATTTATGTGCCAGAGAGTGGTGAGTTGAAGAGGTTTATCTTGAGATAGTTTCACATCAAGCCATATTAATGCTACCGAAGATATCAAATGACTTCGACAACTATCAAGAATTTATACTATTGACCAAATTTGAAGAAAGAAGTGGTTTAGTTTGTTTCAAGGTGCTTGGACTGTCAATTGGTAAAAGTTGAATGCAAGAATCTAGTTGGTCTATTGAAGCCTATTCCGCTTCTAGAATGGAAATGGGAGGTCATTTCCATGTACTCCATTATAGGGTTTCCAAGGAAATGTAAACTGCATGATTCCAGAATGGTTGTGGTTGATAGGTTGAGTAAAGTAGCTCACTTCATTGCAGTGAAGTCTACTAATTTCGCTAGTGAGGTAGCTTAGATATTCATCAGGGAGATAATGAGGTTGCATGGAGTTCCCAAGAATATTGCATCAGACAAAGATGCCAATTTCATTTCTAATTTTTGGAAGGAGTTGTTTACATGCTTGGGAAAAGAGTTAGATTTTAGCACAACTTATCATCTACAAAAAACATGGGAAGACAAAGAGGGTTAATAGGATTCTTGAGGATACATTGAGGATGTACATCATGCATCAGTAGAGGAAGTAGGAGGAATATCTTCCATTGGTGGAGTTTTCTTATAATAATTGGAATCAATAATCCTTGAAGATTATTCCATTTGAGTCTCTCTATGGGTGAAGTTGTGATACTCCTATCATCTAGAGCGATCTAGTGAACATGGTGTTGATTGCACTAGATATGTTGGGAGAGATGGAGTAGGAGATGTAGGCTATTAAAAGCAATTTAAAGGTAGCATATGATAGGTAGAAGAGTTATGTAGATCACCATAAAAAATTCAAGGAGTTTCAAGTTGGGGAGCATGTGTACTTGCGCATCAAGCCCAAGAGGAGCTTCTTGAGGATTGGTTCATGTGCCAAATTGTCACCTCGCTTTTGCGGGCCATTTGGTATCCTTTAAGAGGACTGGACCAGTTCCATACAAACTTGCACTACCTCCATGAGTGAAGGTCCATGATTTTTTCCATGTTTCATTGCTTAAAATATATGTACAATATGTTGACCATGTGATTGATTGGTATGTATTGCAGGTGGAACCAGAGGGAGACTTCTAACTACAGCCACAATGAATATTGTAGCAGAAACAACTCATGCTTTAGAACTGAGCAATAGAGTAAGTTAAAGTATAGTGGAAGCACTTTGGACTTGATGAAGCTACATGGGAGATGGATGACCAAATGTGGATGATATATCCCTCCTTAATTTCTAGTTGAGTAAATGTGTTTGGTATATATTTATATATGCATATGTGTATTGTAAATATTGCATAAAGTTGTGTTATAAAGCTCCAATAAGAAGCATGCTGGTCATGGTTTTCAACAGTTTGTCATTCTAAATACTGCATCAAGCCATTTTGTAATGCTCTATTAGTAGTATGTTTTTTTGTTCATAAGTGTCATAGAACATTAAGGATGGTGTTACCCCAAAGGGGAGGGGTTCATAACAACCTCAGGTTGATTTTCCATGTAAAAAAATTAATCCAAGGTCATGGGACATGTATTCCAAGCTGAATGATGGGATAAACATTATAGTGGCCATCACTTGTGTTTTCTTATTGGCTATGGAAATTGGAATTGGCATTGGAAAAGGGAAAAGGGTAATAAATGGAAATTAATTAAATAAATAAAGGAAAATGGAGAAAAGGAAGATGAAGAGACAAGAATATGCATGCAAAGGAAAATTAGGGAAATGGAAGGAAAAAGGAAACAAAAGTAGAGGGAGAACATTATATGCCCCTATTAGTTACTCTTGGCTACTCTTAGCACTCTTAGTTACTCTTAGTCACTCTTACACTCTTACACTCTTACACATAGAGAATTCTTGCAACATTCTAGTGTTCACTTGGACATAAAGGCATTATAATTTAGACTTGGAGAGAGAGAGAACTTAGATTAATGCAAGCAAGCAAGCAAAGTAATTCATGGGCAGTGAAAAAGAAGGTTGGAAGAGTAGCTACAACATGAGGATATTGTAGGTAATAGGTTGCATGTATGATTTAATTACTGAGATTTGAATGCATGGTTCATGCATTTGGTCAGTTGGTTATTTTGTTTTCATTTGCATGGTATTTACTTGTATTAACATTGGTTTCAACCTTGCCTTTTGATTTCCTAGATAATCATGATGTAGTGGGTTCTATTATTTGATTAAGATTTGGATGGTTGCTATACTTTGGATCCTGGTTGAGGTGGTCTTGAGAAAAATCCCAAGGGTCGAGGTTGGATAGGGAATTTCTCCTGGAAGTCTTGACATATGGAAGGTTATAGGAAAATTCCTCTGGGTACGGTGTAAAAATTTGGACACATCCAAGCTTGTTTTGGTATTAGAGATTTATGGATAGGTTGAGATGAACACTATGATTGGGGAATGAGGTGGTGTTTCCTTTGCATTCCCTATTTGGTTTTCTTTTGGTTTATCCCATGTGATCCCTCATTTGTGCTTGGAATATGGCACATGGGTGATTAGATGAAAGGGAGTTCTAGTTCAACCCAATATATGGTTAAGTGGTTTGTGGAATTCCTTGACTTGGTTTAATTTATGCATACATTATTGTGTTTCATTTTCTTATTGAAGACCAATTGGAACATGTGTTGGTTATCATTTTTATTTTACGACTAGTAAGTCTTGAACTCATTTTGGTTATAAGCATGGCATATTCTTATTGCATAATATTCTCTTGTTATGGGTCTTGCTTATGGCTTGATAATTTGTTGAATAGTTATATGAATGCATGGGATAACTAGTGTTTGATGCAACTAGCTTGAGAGGGCATTGAGCCTTCTTAATAAGACTCTAATGAAATTAAGAAGATAGTGAACATATATGCATTCATGACCTATAGATACTATGTTTACCATATGTTTGACGAAATGTTTATCATGTGTTTGGAAAATTCTTAGCAATATCTAGCCTTAGTATTTACCATACACACTTATTATCATCTTAGATGGAATTTTAGAAATTTTTGGGTTGTTATGGGAAGTTGGCCTATAGCTAGCCCTGAAATATGGAACTAGGCTACTAGGTTCACCCTTTGAATTGAGAGATCTTGGCTACAACTGCATGAAGGAAGGCATGTGTGTGTGGTTGGAGATTTCTGACCGCATGAAAAAATTCATATGAGTGAAACTGGAATGTAGGTTTATGAAAATAAAATTTCTAGCCCAGGGAAATAATATTAACAAAGGTTGTCTAGTATCTGGGTGATGTGGTGCTCCTAGGATATTGCAGTATGTTTTCGGTTAGTATACCCTACTTCCATAACTATAACTTGGATGTTGAGTCATATCATAGTAAATATTAGCTCATGTTTACCCTGTAGCAGTTGTAAAAGTGGTTAAATATGGGATAGGTTGGTTACATATCCCATTTTCCATGAATAATGGGGAGTGGCATGGCATCCTCTCGAATTATGGTGGACAAAACAGAAAGGTCAACTTCTAAGTGGCAAAATTTTTGCATACAAACTCTGTTTGAGGAGCTTCTTGCACTGTTGGAAAGATATTTATGTGTAGAATATGCAAAAAATGTCTGGGAATAAAAAAAAAGTTTTACCTCTAAAAATGTCATTTTATTCCTTAAAATTCTCTCAGAAGGTTTCAAACCCCAATTTGCCAAACTAGGTCTTGCTGGTGTTAGTGTCAGTATTTGAAGCCTTCCTCAAGTGATCAAACATGCTCTTACAAAGTGGTTTTAGGATTTTACAGTCAAATTTTGTCATTTTAGTGAGTTTTCAAGTAAAATTTGGTCTCTAGGTATTAGGTCTAGGGTTTGTTTTCACTCCTTCCAAAGTTTTCCAAATGTCGGTCCATGTCACCATTCAGCTGAGTGTACCATCATTCAAAGAGTGGTCATCATCATTTTAGGTTCCAATGGGTCATTTTACACCTTGTTCATGTTTCAGTTGTACTAGGTAAGGCTCATTTCCCTCTCTTAGGGTTTTGAAGGTAATTTCTCTTGGATGGTCAAATCGTCAGCAAAACTTGTATCTTGATGTTCATACACCTTCCCATATCCTTAATATATCTTATTAAACACTTCCCATCACCGATATCCCTCAAATTACTCATTTTCCCAGAAACCCTAGTTTCTTGCTACAATTTGACAACTTTCTAGGCTAGGCCTGTGTTTTGCCCTTTTGGACCCTTTCCCCTCAATCAATCTTTGAAATTCCACTTTCCCCTACTTCCTAACATCCCTCCCTACTTCCCAATTTTTTTTCAAGAATTTAGAAGCCCCTTATCCCCTTCATTTCACTTCATTTCGACAAATTCCCTGTTCCACACATCGGGATAGGTTTTACTAAAACTGTGTTTCTGAGAAAGAAAAGATGAATTTGGAAAAAGTGAGAGAGGTTTTTTTCCCTTAGTGACCAAGAATAAAAGCCTCTTTCAGTTTTTACACAGTTTTCATGGTTTCGGAGAAATGTTGAAAACATCATTTGCCTCAGGAGGATTGATGCACTTTCGGAGTTACCTTGGGAAAATCAATATTTCTCCTAGCTTGGTTGGCCAAATGACTTTCTTGATGAGTGAAATGATAACTAGACACAAATATGTTTCCAATGAGTTATCATAAGTTCAATTTGGAGTTGAGGAGACCTTCAAAAGTTGACTGCAACAACACGCTGCATTTAGGCAGCTTCATTTTGCACATTTTGACCAGTCTTAGGAGATTGGACTTTTGACAAGGCAAATGACCTCCAAATTGAAAAATTCAAGTTGTGTTGGAAAGTAGACTCAATAATATTTCCAACAAGCTATCACATGCCCAATTTGGACACCGGGAAGGCCCTCAAAACTGGTCTGCAAAAAGGCGCTACGCATAGAATTGGTGCTATGCACCTATGGCAGGTTTCTAGTGTAAAATTACACTGGCACTACGCATAGAATTGGCGCTACGCACCTGGCAGCCAAGCCCCAAATCACTCCAAAATCACTCAATTTGCTTCAAATCTCTCAAGTTATCTCTTGGCAAGTAAGTAAATCAATCCTTCTTGTTGAAAAGGGTTTTGCATCAAGTCTTGGTGATTCTTTCACTCATAAAGTTAAAACCCTAGTGTTCACCCAAACTGTCCCATAAAATTGACAAGTTCACCCTCTCATTTGTTTTCCTATCTCATCCATTTGCCCTAAACCCCATTCCCTCATATAAATTTCCCAAACATCATTCCCTCATATATTCTCCCTAAATCCCACTCTTTCATATAAATTTCCCAAACCCTATACATTCTCCTCAAAACCCTACACACTTTATCCTACATACATCTCTCCTACACTATCCCTAAACCCTACTCACTCCCATTCCCTCTCACCTATTCATTCCTAAAATCTCTTCATACTCATCTTTCATCCATCCACCCTATCTCATCATTCACCACAAGTGTTCACAAACAATGAAAAAGGCCAGGTGACTAGGCAACGAAGAGGCAAGGTTAGAAAACAAAAGGCAAAGGAAATTGAGAATCACAAGGAGATTTGTCTTGAGCAGTTAACACAAACCTGGAGAATTTGATTGAGAGGGTTAACAGAGACAAAAAAAAATCTTCGTCACTTAGCCTATCACTACCTAACCCAGAACAAGATTTGTAATGCAAGGACAAAGAGGTTAAAGGCCAAGCTAAAAAGAGTTTTGAGGAGAAAAAAAGAGAAAGATAAGCTCAAGATCTTGGCTAAAGCCTCATTGGCTCATCAAAGCACCTGATAAGGATCACTCATGCCAAATTTCAAGAAATTTGGAGCATTTTTTGTCATTTTTGAAAATTTTAAGGCAAAAACAGGTTTTTTCAACAGGTGCGTAGCGCCACTGGCGCTACACTTTTGATGGAGGCATCTTCTTGAAAAAAGACTTACATATTTGGAATCAGAATGAAAATTTATGTATGCTTAGAAATGGCTGAGAAATTTTGACAAGTTCTGGACCTCCAAAAGGGCAAAAAACACCCAAAAAGTGCCCTCTCTGCCACTTTTTTGCCACACAGGAAGCAGTCTTGGGAGATTCCATTTTGGAGGGGAAAATGAACTCCAAATCCAAAAATTCAAGTTGTTCCAGAAATTAGACTCACCAAGCTATCCAATGAGATATCCTGCACCTGATTTGGACTCCGGGAAGCCTTCCAAAAGTGGCCTGGAAAAAGCGCTACACATATGAGAAATTTTGCCAGTTTTGCATGTTTGTTCAGAATTTCGCCCAATTTAGCTATCAGTGGACTTTTGCTTCTCTATTTGGTAAATTAATGATGTAATATGATGTGATATGATGTACTATGATGTAAATATGATGAAAAATTACTTGAGGGGGTAGATACATTAGTTAGAATTGGTTGGAGGATGAATGAATCAGTTTCCATAGTTTTAGAGGCAAGCTGTTCCACTGCCTATTTTTCAGTTCCCAGTTTAGATGTTGTTGAAACAGCTCCTTGACTCATGGATTCGACCCCTGATGGCTAGCATAGGTGGTTTGATGCCTATATCTTGTACTTTCTTACTCATTTGTCAAGGTTGGACTCTTGTGGATGCATTGAACTACTTTGTACATCAATTCTGCAGTTTGGCAAGGAAATGAACCAGGGTTTTGCAGCATTTTGTGGGATTCTTGTGGTAAGGTGAATTAGTATTGTTTTCTCCTCTATTATTCAGTTTATAATATGTTTATATGTGCCATCATCTCTCTCTTTTTCTACATAACTAAATGAATCAAGATTAAAGGGTGGAATTCATTGATGTTTCAGTGCTCTGTCTTGGGGTTTTTTTTAGTTTTAAATTTTTTCTACTGTTTGAAGAGGACTCATGACACTTGCATGCCCTCTCCAACTCCTCACTAGTATTTAGACTCACCATTACACCTAATTCAAAGTTCTAAAACACTTTCCTACCTTGCCCCACAGAAACCTCTGCAAATCTGAGTTGATTTCCCAAACCCAAAACTGCCTTCCTCATCTGATCCAACAAAAACCCATTAAAACCAATCAAACTCCTCTGAGCATATACCTAGCTTAAAATTAGTATTTACATCAGTCATCTCTAGCATTATTTTCCATATTTTTCTGAGATTGACAAGGAGAGAGCCCTCTCCCGACCTAGTAGCGCTGGCTACCATGTTAAGTGTGGTTTGGTGTTACCCTAGACTTGCCTTCCTTCAGCCTGAGGTAGATCCAGGCACTAACAGCTGGTAAAATGGTCCCATGAGTTGATTCATCCACTTTTTCCATTATGAAAGCACCAAGATGAATGAAAAAAACATAAAATTTAAATCCATATCACATTATAACCTCCATAATTGGTATAATAAGTAAGCTACTTTTTTAAGAAAGGAAATGGCTCAGGAATCTTAATGTTGTAACCCCTAATGCATGTAGAACATCCACACAAGAAGAAAGTAAGGCAACAATAATTCACACAGGAAGTAAAATGGTGACTTGCTTAAGGTTTCTACTGATCTTTATCCCTCCAAAAAAACACGCATATGAATGGTAAAGTGATGACGTTCTCTAATATATGGAATCCAATCCAACAAGCTATATTAAAGATAACATTACACAACTAGGAAAATAGAGTAAGTGAAACATAATATTTATGAAATAGATGAAATGACTGATCAAAATTATGAGTTGTAACTGTATTAAAGAAAGAGGGTTACTTATCAACATCCAAGTTATAATAGAAAAAAAATACTTAATATATTAGTGAGTTACAACAAGAAACATAACTACATAATAGATTACCGAGATGCATCAATAAACACAATTAGTGAGTTGCAACAGTAGAAAGAAATGGAGCAATTAACGAAAATATAATATGTATAAGTACATGAAATACTTGACTAAGGATGGGGCCCTACCTCCTTAGGCATGGAATTGTTTAAGAAATAAATATAATGCCTAAATTAGTAGCACACCATATGCACATTATGGAGCAGGAATGTAACAATGACACAAACATTGTATTAGTAGAAATTCATAATGAAAAATACAATTAATTATCCTCCTCCCTAGGTTGAGTTGAGTAGGTTATTTTTATGTATAACGCTATAGTCTTAATTTGATAAAGAGTTCAAAGGATACTCATGAAAATAGTTATATTCTTATGTTTTTCCTTCTCAGTTGCACCAATTTCACCAAAAAATTAGAAAATACCATACAAATGCTGACTCATTTAGTTTTTATGATAGGTGGTAGTTGGATTGATATTCTATTGCAGTTATCCTTTCCTTATTGGGTAGTCAATTACCTCTTGTAACTTCCTTCATTAGGTGGTCATGATATGGTCAACCTACAATTTGTTGGTGACAAGTATGTGGTTGGAGGTTGGTTGGTTTGCGCTATACCCTCTATCCCCCAAGTTGCAATGATTATCCTTCAATGGTTAATTGGAAATGTGTTGAAACATTTTACTTGGGGTGTTGCATCAATTTCTTGTTGAAAATGGTTGAACTTGATGTGAAAGGTTGTCCAAGTGAAGAAAAATGTTACATAGTCAAATAGCATATTTCAATGCCTTTTCGATGACGTGTGGCATTCCCTATAAATCCTTACCATTGAGGAGATATAATTTATTGAATATATTAATATATATACCCAACCAAAATTTAAGTCAACCCTACCCCTTGACCTCCCACTGGTCTAGTATAAATAAGGTCACCGGTGTGGCTCACTAAGAAAGCAACTTGGTGATGAAGAAATCGAATAAGGTTTCGAATAGACCAATGATTAAAGATAAGTGAAGAGTTCCAATCTTAGGTAAGGGTTATTTGAGGGAAGAGTGATATATAGTAAGGAAGGGGTGTTGAGGTTAAACACAGTGCCAAGATGAGGGTAGAATTACGAATTGATAGGGATAGGCCAAGAAACAAAGTTGAATTAAAGGGTGATAAGGCTGAGTTATAGAAGAACATTGTTGATTTGTAAGAAATATATACAAAGGTAATGATTGTGAATATTTACTTATATCATTTTGTGTCTCTATCATTTTTTAGTGCTAGAGGCCAAGTCTTAGTCACTTTTGTTTGTTGGTTTTGAGAGAAGCCAAGTCCTAGGCCATTAGTTGAATTTAACATTTTTCTCTAGTTATTTTTGAAGGATAAAGAGTTTCCCCTATTCAAGTTGTATGCGACTATTTTACAATGATTTGATGATAGGTTTCATGTTGCTTTTGAGAGGGAGTTGTGGGACAAAAACTATGTCGAATTATAGAATTTTTACAGGGCTGAAATCAGGTCAAATTACATATATATAATAAGACCAAAATCAGCTTAAGTGTAGACCTAAATCTTGTTTTTTGGATCAGGCCATAGACTTGGTTGCATGCATGAGCTTCCTAAGGAACTTGATGTCCATTTCATGGACTTTAATTTGAGTGGCTAGTGTTAAGGAAGGATGTTTCATGTTTTGGATCTAAATACTACAAGGTTGAAGATGGATGTGGTTACCCTTAGGAAGGATACCTGAAGTGATAAGAAATGATTTCCTTTTGGCGTTATTACTACATCCCAGTGGAGGCTGAGACTTGATGATGCTTAATCTGGTATTATTATACTTTGAGGAAGGATTTTATGTTGAAGAGATAAAGCAAATATGGAGAGATAAGCTAAGTTGAAGATTAAAGGCAAGTTAAGAGCAAAGAGTTAGCAAGTATAAAAAGGATAGGCAGTTTTGATAAAGAATTTTTGTTGACAAGTCCAAGGAAAAAGTTAAAAAAGTAGGTTGGTGCCTACAAAATTGCTGATTTGGTGTTCAATAAAAGAGATTGGAGTCTCCTATAGGTTGGTGCTTAATAAGTTATTGAGTTGGTGCTTAGCTAAGGGACTGGAATATATTTTAGGTTGGTGCCTACGAAAATTATAATTTGGTGCTTACTTTTTATAAGGAGGTTTACAAAATATTTAGAAAGAAAAATTGTATAAGTGTTTCTTATAAATATCTATCTTTCATGATTTATCTGCATCAAATGTTTTAAAATCTATTTTTTTTTTAAAGTATTGATGTATTGATTCACTCCCCCACAATACTTCGAAAAATTGGAATCAGAGCATGTCCTTGAGACACATGCTAACAACTAGAAGGTAGACTTTAGAAACACATATGGAAAAATCAAGAAGACGTGAATCAAAACCCTTGAAAGAAGTCTCATCCATAACCATGAATATTGAACCTTGTAAAGAAGACGAATATGATCAGAAGAAACAATCAGATATAGAAAAAGGTTACACCATTGAAATAAAGCTTTGCGTTCCACTAGAATAAATAATATATCTTAAAAAATAAAATGTAAATCTTAAAGAGGATTTAGAAAATCTTAAAGAGATGAATAATGAAATTGATGAAACTGAAGTTGTTCTTTTGAGGATTTAAGAAGAAGAAAAGAGAGAAGATGTGTTGGCAAGTTAGTTGAAGGAAAAGGTTGAGGATAATTAGAAGTTGGAAGTAGAAGTTAATAAAAAATAGGAAGAGTAAGAGTGAAAATTTGAAGAAGTCATCTCCTTGAAAATTCAAGTAGAAGAAGTGGAGAGAATAGAGGAAGTGATGAAAAGTTGGCTAAAGGAAACAGAAGAAAATTATGAGATGCTTGAAGAAAATATTGTCTCATTAAATAATTAAGTAGACAAGCTCAACAATAACTTGAAAATTTCTCAAATCTTTTATTATATTATCAGCAGTCAAATATCACCAAACAAACAAGTTGGCCTTAGTTATGTGGGAAACACTTCATACAAAGAAGATGAAAGCCTTAAGTCACTAGAAAATAAGATTGAAGAAAATCCTGAAGATCATGTTAATATTCTTCAAAGCCCCAACCACAATGAATGTGAGGGAAGAAATCATGATGAGTTTGGAAAAGATACTAACCCAAAAACTATGGTGATGCCGTTAAGGGATCCCTACTGCAAGAAAAAATGAAATAAGAGACAAGGATCAACAAAGAGTTAAATCTTCTCCAAAGAAAAGAATCTTCAGAAGAATTTCTTCATCAACACAATCCTTCTTAGTTAGGAATCAAACTATATTTCTTGGTCATTGTTTTTGAAGTACAAACATTGGACACAAAGAAAGGGATTGTAGAGCCTATGATAAGGATAATTTTAGAGGCACTTATTAGATGCCTAAAAGAAATATTGTATGAAAAAAGCTAGAAATCCTAATGACAACATCAAGAAAGATCAAAATTCATTCACACTGCTATTCAAGCATACTTCAGAATGCTACAAATGCCACAATTTAGGGCATATAACATGTGACTAAAGAAGAATCATGATATGGTTTCCTAAAAAAACCATGGCAGAAGATATTTATACAAAGCATAAATAAAAATACACCAAGGTGTGGAGAAGAAAATAAGAACAACCAAATATGGATTTGAATTCTCAAGGCACATGTATAAACTGTTATTGAAAAATTCTTAGAGTATATGGAAGGTTGAATGCTTTGAGGAAGTTGAGGAAAGGGAAGTATGGACTATGAAATATGACGTTATGATCACCTGCATTGTAGTGAAAAATATTTATAATATATTGAGGATGTCAATGTTGATGTTGATAATTAAAAAAATGTCGAGGTTAACTCGTTGTCAGTGAGCTTTAATGTTACAGAGATTTGAGTGCCAATAGTAGCTACCTTATCCTAGCACTTTTTTGTGGAAATTTGTATTCTATTTTATCAATTTCTGAAATGGAATCCAATATAAGCTACATGTGTCTGGAGTTTTGGGCTTAAATTCATTAAGCAAAGTATCTATACATCAGATATAAAAAAATTACTAAGTGATAATTGCAAATATAGCTGGTGTAGATCTTAGGAAATAATGTCAAATATAACATAAAACAACATTGCGTTGAATTACATTGGAATTTTATCAAACAAAAATTTCATGATTAGAAAATGAACATATCTTCTAATAGTTTCCAAAGAGTTTCAATAATATCATTTTTTTTTCCTAATAAACTTTTGGCTTAAGTTTTTGGATAGTTTTTTTCAAGACATCTATACATGAAATATTTGCATCCATGTCTCTTTAAATGTCAATAAATATAGGATCAAATTGCAAATGGAACTTCCAATAAGATGAATAGAATGTTGTTGAGGTACCAACTTGAAATCCAATTTGGGAAGGTTGGATTCCAAAAATGTTTTTTGATAGTCCATCAAATTTGGTAAGATATGGTTAAATCATCATAATGTTCAATGAGCGATGCAC
The DNA here is from genome assembly GCA_031772625.1 of Pinus tabuliformis. NCBI lineage: Eukaryota > Viridiplantae > Streptophyta > Pinopsida > Pinales > Pinaceae > Pinus > Pinus tabuliformis. The sequence continues at coordinate 712,272,157 of CM062819.1, read as the reverse complement.
TTTGTGGTACTACAAGGACTCTCATGAGGAAAAAATATGGATTCTAACTGGGCCTCTTAGATGGCAATTACATTGGGAATAATATATTATCTTCAACATATGCGCCAAAATATGGAGCCCATGGTTATGCATCCTAGTTTAGTAATTTGCACTTTAATGTAGTCTATTTGAAAAAATATTATGTAGAAAAAATATCAAACCTTGATATATGGAAAAAAGTTGTCATTAAAATAAATAAGGTGAAGTTCACCATAAATAGAACTTTTTGATATGGAATCATCTTGAAAATAATTTGTACAGCGTGGGATTACTTTCTCTTCTAATATAAAGTGGATTAGAAAAAAACATATGAGGTTATACATTCATACATTTATCCATATTCTGAATAAAGGTAATCAATAAGGGATATTATTTCATAAATTAGAGAAGCTCTGTCAATCTCATTAAATACAAAAATAAGGAACCTAATATGAGTGAACTTATTGTAGCTCACTTCCACTGAAAAGATACACTAGATGTTGACAAAAACATAGACCTTTGTGGATGGAAACCTAAAAATGATGTACTGGATCAATGCAACGTACAAGAGATAGATTCTACTTCTTTGAAAGAATTAGGGTCCACCACATCAATGGACCAAAGGAGTGGGAACTTGCTACATTGTGGAGTTAGGCATGTCCAATCTTGAAGACACTATCAAGATATTATTGCATCAACTACAACCACCCTCCAAAATTTTTCCTATGCTTCATTTTGGAGCCTCCCTCCTAAATCATAGCGGCTCATCTCGCACTAACCCAGGTACTTGTGCTTTGATTGAGCTTCATCTGTTGCATTATGGCTTGTTTTTTATTACTTGGTTTACTGTCTAACCCACAAGTCGATCTCTTGAATTTGTTTTCACCTGATTCCAAGCTTGCCTTAGTGAACTGTGCAATCCTTGAGGGAAACTAGCCTTTCTATTAGTGTAGATTTTCCTATAGATTCATAGCTCATGTGATTTCCTAAAACACAAGAGAAGAATCTAATCTACTCTTTATAGTAGAAGCCCATAAATATTGATGAAAACAATAATCAAGAAGAGGAAGATAATCGATGACACATAACACAATATGTATCTGGGGAAATCCACAACTCAAAACCCCTACTATCTATACTGCATTAATCAGAAATCCAAGATGAAAATACAATGCCTGTCCTCACAAGAACAATGCTTGCACAAGTATAATCAACTCTTAGGTCATAAGCTATCTCAATCCAAATCCTTAGCCTATTATGCAGCTCTCAAAGCCCCTATTTCCTTGCATAATTCCTAGGATGAATAACCCATATTTAAAGGGAATTCACGCTTCCAAAAATAGGACCTTCTTTGATTGCATGCATGATATTTACAACTCAGTAAATCATACAACTGATAGTGCATTGTCCCTCCACTCTAGTCTCAATTGGGTTTTTCTCTTAATTGACATGCATGAGTTTCTCATGAGAGAATCTTTGGTTAACTGGAGTAACACTTGTGGATGCATCAGTGCACCAACTGACTGTTAGTCCTCTATTAGTTCCAAAAACAGTTAGAACTAAATTAACTGACCATAACTCAGTAAACTGAGTTATCTAATTACAACTCAATCTAAACTCATATTGGACCCCTAAAATTTAGGTAGAACATATAAAAGACTTCCAAAATACTTCCAACTTGAAATTCCTAAATTAATTAAGTTAATTAAACTTAATTAACTATTTACAAGTTGCTATGAGAATAGAATTACAATTTTAATTCACAATTTATTTCAAGGACAAATTAAATTGGAATTTCTGGATTCTATTTTTAACATTTCTTGTTGCTATTTTCAACACTCCCTCCAAACAAGAAAGGAATTCATCTTAATCTCGATCCTGAACGTTTGGAATGTTCTACATGACACACTTATCTCTAGTGTTGTTACTACAACAACTCCTGAAACTAAAAAAACACCCAACCTGAATCAGTATGATGCATCTGTCATCAAAGTCTCTAACTGCTACCGCCTTTGTTGACTGAACACTCTGCACTTCTGCTAACTCTGCCTTTTTTCACTATTTTCAACCCTTCTCTATGCTCTTCAGTATCTGACTGCTCTAGCCTCATTCACTTTGATCTCTGACTGCATCAATCACCATTGATTCCTCCCGCTACTATGTACTTTGGGCTCCCATACTAAGGTACGATCCATGAGATAAAACCTCTCAATGGACCTTGCCCAATTTCATCCCTCTTGGGACTATCACTTCACATCACCCCAGCTCACACCTGGAGGTATGCCTACATGTGCTCCCTCAACCCACTTGGCTTGAAATTTCCCTCGAATGGAGGTCTTTGCATGAGTGGATGCCTCCACTTGGTCTCCTCTCTGCTTCTCCAATTGTGGCTGCTCCAAAATTGTCTGAGATTGATTCCGAGATTGATTTTCTCTTATTGAGTGGATCTCTCCACTTGGCCTCCTCTTAGCTTCTCCAATTGTAGCTGCTCCACAATTTCCTGAAGCTTTTTTTGAGGCTTCTTCTAGTGTTGTATGTTGAGAGGTAATTTACTCTCCCTCTCAACCACCAAGTATCTAACCTTTTCCTTGCTCCTAAAGGATTTTCATGCATCTTTTACCTCAAGAGCATATAGGTTCTTGACTCGTGCACTAATCTGTTTCACCTGTACCATGGCAATGTGTCTAAGGAAAACCTTTCCCTTACTAAAAATCACATCATAGCCATAGTCTTCCAATATCGTGACTGAAACAATATTCTTCATTAGTCCTAGAGCATACGTCACATTTGTGATCCTAAGAGGGGAGCTAGACTCCCTCTGAAAGGTAACTGTACCAATCTCGGTAGATCTATACCTCTCGTCATCTCCAAACTCTATGCTTTTATTGAGGTATTTCTCCTCAAAATCACTAAATATGTCTATGTTCCCCATCATATGGAACGAGGCACCGCTGTCAAGATACCACACGCCTCCCATGACAGTGTTGGTCATGCATGCAATGACAGTGAAATCAAGTTTGAATTTTGAAGCTAAAGATTCACCTACTACAGCTACTACAAGCTCCTTGTTTCCTTCATGGGAAATTCGTGGCATAGTTCTCATGCTCGTGACAATGAAAGCACTTGAATTTTGACAAGTCCATGTTCCTACCGCCCACTTCACATTAGGAATTCTTTCCCTTGGCCTTCTTTTCCTTACTTGCTAAGGAAAAATCCTCTTCCACTTCCTTGGAAGAGGTCCCATCTCTAGTGTTCCGTCGAAACTCCTCTTATACCAAATCCAACCATAGTCATTCCTAATCTGGTAGCTTCTCCCTCCCATTGACAGAGTCCTTATAATTATGCCAACTCTTGGGAAGTCCTAGAAGAGATAGGATCATCATATCATCCTTAAAAAAAGTGATTCCAACACTTCCAAGTGCATCCCGACAATGGGTGAACTTGGTCAAGTAATTTGGAATTGAGTCGCCCGCCTCCATCTTGATTTTTTGAAGTTTATCTTTCAGTGCCAACTTCCTATGGTCACTGTTGTTCTAGAAAAGGTCTATCAATGCTTTCCACATAGCATACATAGTCTCCTTCCCATGAAGACTCGAGACAATGTGGTCTCAAACTCCCTCAAGGATTATCCGCCTCACCCTTGCCACACACTTCTTCCATTCAGCCAGATCTTTTGCATCTGATGTTGGTGGCTTAGGAATGTCTTGATCAATGAATTCCTTCAATTCATTATCCTCCAACATGGCCTCCATCCTGTCCTTCCAAGCTATGTAATTCGAGCTTCCATCTAAGGCATACTCGAGCCGCAAACCATAGAACACCATCTTCCGATATTGAAGTATGTATTTTAAATTCGAATTTCACCTGTAACCCTAAACTCAAAAACTTAGAAATATCCTCTATTGTACTGTAATCATTTCTGATACCATGTATATTTTCCTGAAGATTCACAACTCATGTAATTTTCTAAAACACAAGACAAGAATCTACTCTACTCTTTACAGTGGAAGCCCATAAAGATCAATGAAAACAGTAATCGATAAGAGGAAGATAATTAATGGAACATAACACAATATGTATCCAGGGAAAGCCACAACTCAAAACCCCTACTATATATATTGCATTAATCATAAATCCAAGATGAAAATACAATGCTTGTTCTCACAAGAACAATCCTTGCACAAGTATAATCAACTCTCAACTCACAAGCTAGCTCAAGCCAAATCCTTAGCCTATTTTGCAGCTCTCCAAGCCCCTATTTCCTTGCACAATTCCTAGGATGAATAGACCATATTTAAAGGGAATTCATGCTTCCAAAACTACGAAATCCAAACATAGGTCCTTCTCTCAATGCATGCATGATATTTACAACTCATTAAATGATACAACTGATAGTACATTGTCCCTGCACTCTAGTCTCAATTGGGTCTTTCTCTGAACTAACATGCATGAGTTTCTCATGAGGGAATCTTCAGTTAACTAGAGTAACACTTGTGGATGCACCAGTGCACCAACTGACTGTTATTCCTCTATTAGTTCCACAAACCGTTAGAACTAATTTAATTTACCATAACTCAGTAAACTGAGTTATCTAATTACAACTCAATCTAGACTCATATTGGACCCATAAAATTTAGGGAGAACATATACATGACTTCCAAAAGACTTCCAACTCGAAATTCCTAAGTTAATTAAGTTAATTAAACTTAATAAACTATCTACAAGTTTCTATGAGAATACAATTACAATTTTAATTCACAATTTAATTCAAGGACAAATTAAATTGGAATTTCTGGATTCTATTTTTAACATTTCTTGTTGTTATTTTCAACACTTAGGAATTGTGCAGTCCAAGTTAACAGTGGGCCTTCAACTCCAAAATTGTGCAGAGCTAGTTGATAGCCATCATTTAGATAGGAAACTCTGCAAATCATGAGAAGCAACCTAGAGCCACTTAGTTAAGAAATTGTGCATAAGCTTCTTCCTTAAAATTTGCTCAGTGCATGAGCCGATGAGTTGCCCAGTCCTTCCCAGAAATGCATAATCTCTCCAAGAAATGCATGGCATATTTTCCTAAAAAGGAAAAACGAAAAAAATTGAAAAGGAATCCCTAGAAAATAGGGATCTATTTTTAGTAGTATGAAGGAGGCACTTGAGTTATTTTGGAAACTGTCGCCAAGTGTTGCTTGTTCCTTGATTTTTGGACTTCATGTCATAAACCCTAAATCGACCAAATCTATTTAATCAATGCTACCAAATCTCATCCTTCAATCTTGGAGCTCTTACATTCCTGAGGAGATCAAGGAACCTTCGGTGTGATTGTCATTGCTTTTTAGGGGTAAGTTTTGATTTTCTAGTCTTTTGTTATTTTCTGTCACTTTTGTTTGTTTAGCATGTGAAAGTGTTGTTTCACTCATATTTTTGAACGAACACGCGTTTTAACTTGTAGAAGTTTTTTTTAAAGTTTTTCATTGCCTTTCCCAAGTGTTGCATGCATCATCGAGTTTTTTCACCAATGGTTGTCATTGTAGCGACTCTCTCCACATGATTCATTTTCCTTCAGTTTGATTGATTCCTGCACTTATTTCACTTGCATGCATCATTCATTTTATAAGCATTCAACATCACACTATCCTTTAGATATGTTTGATTTCACACTCTCCTTGGGTATATTTAGGATTCCTTGGCCTAGATCTCGTTTTCCCGACATGCACTACGTAGTTCTAGAGCTTAAGGCCTTGACCTTAGCTTCTAAAATTGCGTAGAGGTTGCCTGGGCCTAGCTCCAACTATGCATTGTGCAATTTGAGGTACCAACCCCAAGTATTTTCCACTATGACTGCACAATGCGCAGTCTCTCTTGTCCTTTTCCGAGATTGAACTGCACATTGCATAGTTCTAGTTAGCAATAACTTCCCACTGACTACTGGGACTGTGCAATGCATAGTTCTAGCAGGTAGCTAGCCACCTTTGTGAACCAGGATTGTGTAATCCCTCTCATCATTAGTCTGGTTTGTTGCTTGGTCTGTTCTTGATTTTTTTTTTTGGTTTCAAGCTAACAGTTGCATGCCATGAGTGTCCTCCCTGTCTCTAGGTACAACATTTATTGAGAAAATATCTAGCAGTTACAGTTAACATGGCCTCTAAGAGAGCTACATCAAAGGATACTGTCAAGAGTTGTACTTGGGAAGCAGTTGAGCAGGTGTTAATGAACTTGCCATTTTATGTAGACACTCAGTTGTTCATCGAGAAGGGAATCAAGTTGACATGGAAACAAATCAAGGATACTTTTGCAGAGGACTTCAAGGAAGACTTAGAGGATCAACATATTTATATTAGTATCCAACAATCAGGCTTATACAAGTTTGCATTCAAGTACCCTGCCTTCCCATGTGCGGACATCATCCGCTGGATTGTCTCACACACATATCCAAAGACTATGACATTGAACAGATCTAGCGTGGTAGAGCTTGCCACCTTTAGGCCGTGCGGAAATATCAATAGATGTATCATTTACCTCAGCTGATGACTCGCATGGACACACATTTCTATGCCACCCATAGCTTTGTGAACACTAGAGATATTGTCAAGCATTGGGTGAAAGCGATGTCAAAGTTCAGAATGACACTGAATCATGTTTACAAGAAAAATTCTCTCAAGAAGGTGTTGAAGCCTTGAAAATCGTTGCTTCAACATGGGGGAAAACCACCTGGTTCAGACCTTGGTTGGTAGCTCCTTTTTCGTTTGGAGTAGTGGCTCCGACTGGGGATAATGGAACCAGTTTCCCAATCTATTAAATTCTTGTGCTAATGGGATGATATGTGAAGTTTTAATGTAATGTCTAAGCTAAAAGTAATCTAATCTTAACTAACAATCACATGAATTTTATCCTAATTTAAGCACTATCTAATTATAAATATACCGGGGATTTAAATTGATGTATGCGATCTACAATAATATCTGAAAGAAATTGGTAATAAAGATCATTCAATTGTGATGAGAAGTGAATCTGTTTTAAAAATAATCTTTTCGTATAAAAAGTTAGTCGAAACGATTGTGAAAGATATATTGCATAACGAATTATTTATATATTCAACATAAAATATAGATTATCATCATACAAAAGTGCAATAATGGTAATCAAGATTCAGACTTTCATACATAAACAATTCAAGAAGAAATCATTTCTTAATACATAAGTGAAAATGATTACAAGATAAAAGTACCATTTATAATACGTCCTACTCGTGTTTCAGCAATATTGATCTATATTCAGTCCATTCAACACCATCTAAGAGTACAAAAGTGCAATTTCAGTAGAAGATGCTAAATTAGATAGAAAATAAATCTCGTTCCATTAATTTCACTAGAACTTCCTTAAAGGGACAAAAGTGCATGTTTCGAAGACTACTTATGATAAAATTCTGGACCCCTCTCTAAATGCATGACAGGGGTTTAAATACTAAAACTATAAAACCAAAAATAGATTATAACAAAAATAGTTGAGGAGGTTTAAATGACCTGCCTCAATTTGTGCAAAAATAAAATCAAAATGGAAATAAAAAAGGTGACTAACTATCTTGCATTTGATCCTTCAGATCACAAATATCCATCATGCGCTTGAGTTGTGTTGGTTGGCCAACTTCAGCTTTCAACTGTCCAGCGAATACGACATCGGTCAGTGCTGGCGCCATTTTCTCCGTAGAAGTGGTTAGGCATCGTAGGGTCATCCATTGGCTGTGAGGCTTTACCAAATGTTGCCAATATGCCTCCCAGTTTAACCTGGTTGTTTGCCTTATCACTTCTGCTTTTTCTGCTGTTGCCTGTTTCCATTGCTTTTCAAGCTGTTTCAAATTAGGAAGGAAACCTGGAATGGACTTTGCCATAAGGTTGGCACTATGTAAATTCTCATTGATGTTTTCTATGACACTATTTGCTACTATTGCCACGTCTGCTGTTGCCTTTTTTGCTTCTTTAAGCCGAGAATCCCAGCTCGCAAATAGGATTTCCTTATGCGATTCTTCTAGCTTGGGCAGGTCGGCCTTTCTCCCATCTTCTGTATTTTTCCAGGTGATAAAATTAGAGACCTTTTTAAAGATCTCATATATTCAAGTCTCATTTCCATGACTTGACTTGTCCTTTTATCACTTGTTTCGCAATGAGATTTCCTTTATGAAATCTTTTGGCAGAATAATTCTTTCTGGTGCATCAACTGGGAGTTAAGACCAACTACTTCGGTAACAAACTGATCAATTTTTCAATCGTCTTTGTGTCGGATTTTACTTGCTGTAATTGTTGCTCAAGTGACGTTATTTTATCTTCCCTTTATCTAAGCAACATTTGTATTTCTATTGCTTTGTCCCTGGTCGTTGTAGCGTAAGCACCTACAAACTGCGAGAGTCTAATAAGGTTGGCAGATGGGTCAATGGGTGAGTCTTTCCATAGAACACCCATTGGTTCATTTTTAGGGGTAGTAACAGCTATAGAGTCCAATTTCCTTTTGTTTCTTTGTATTTTCACCATGGCCTTATGCTGTGGGCTATAAAACACATCTAGAGGGGAAATTTATTCAATTCTCAAAATTATTTCGGAAGTGGGGGTGGCAGGGATGTGCTCTATCTCTTGTGTATTTACAGTCTCTTCCACTATAGTTTCCAGAGTTGTTTTCTGTTGTGGAGTTTTCAACTCTGGTGCTTATTCCTCTGTGTTGAGAGTTTTATTAAAATTGTCCCACTCTTCCTCTAAGTCAATTACCATGGGTTTTATTGGCTGTGCAGAGGTAGTAGGTATTTTAGCTTGCTTGTCAGCTGAAGTTTCTTTAGCTATCTTCTGTGTATATTGGGTTGTATCCTTTACTGATTCCATGCTTCTGCTTTTCCCATTTCACGACGACTGTTGCAATTCCCTGGTAGATTTCTCTTGAGATTCCACTCTAGAATCGGTCTTGGAGTCACCTTCTATAGTCACACTAGGAGTAGGCTCCCTTATTGGTTCAATCAATAATTGGTCCAATGGGACCTTTGCTAACCTCCTTTCTCTGTAATTGTAAATTTTTTCCAAATCTTCATGGTCAAAAAGTAGTTGTGCCATATGCTTCACCTCTGTGAAGTTTTTTTTCTACAAAAATATGTCATCAAAGGCATCCACCTCATTGCTGAATACTTTTATTTTCACCAAAGTGGTGAAATTTTCGACAGTGCCAAATGGGTCATATTGCCTTCTAGGGAATTTAGGTAATTGTAGAGATAGCATGTTCTTTGCTTCTTTGAATGCATGTCCTAGGTCGTGTAATTCAAATGCTCCACACTATACAGGGAATGTAGGCCAGATGGCCTTCTTTGAATCCTTCAATGTCTTGCTCATTCCTCCTTCACTAGCTGTTTGATAGGCTATCTCTCTAGCCATAAATTTATCTGGAACATAGTATGGTAAGACATGGGGGGAGGTAATGCTGCCAAAAACCCTGATATATGTAAATGTTTCCTCCCTGAACCATCTAGCCACCAGGAGGATGTCAACTTCAGCTTCTTGGGATAACCTGGGGGCGTCTCGATTATAAAGCCGCTTGTGAATAGGGAGCATAACTCCATGAAAAATCTTGAAAAAATGTGGTTGAAAATTGGATTCCCATATGTCCTTGTGGTATATGTGAATGGGAAGTAGATTTTGAATCGTCTATTTCCATCCCATGATAGGGAATTTCGAATTAAAACAAATTGCATCCATGACATAAGCGCTCATAAAAATGGAGGGTAAACCCTCAAAGAAACACTTCTTTTCCTTCTATACTCGATAATTGTTTTTGCTAAATTGTCAGACAAAATTTGTGCCCAATTCATTACAGTTGCGTTAACAGCTGCATCTATTAACGACAACCATTCTAGGGAGAACTTAGTACTATCGGGTCTGCCAAATAGTCTACATAACATAGCCGCTAAAAAACTATGAGGGGGACAAACAGACAAAGTAGTGTACATACCATTTTTGTCTTTCTTGATTTTTTCCTCATTATTCGACCAGGTCCAGGTGCAGTCTACTGGGTTGTCGTTCTCTTTGGAAAACTTCTCCACGAACTGCGTGTTGTAGATGACTTGTGGCTCTGGTAGGTGGTACATAAGCCGTATGTTGTCTGGGGTAAAAGATCCCATAACTCCTTCGCTTCTTGTCCTGAATTCTATGTCTGAGATGTTGGCTTCATCAATAACCCATTTAACCATGTCGGTATAAGGGATTATCTTTGGCCACATGGCTATGTGGTGCAAAAATGAGCATGCCGTCTCTAGCATGGAAGCGTCTGAGGAATCACGTCCATCAACTGTAATTTTTGTTTCCATAATCCTTGGTTGCTCCTCCTCCAGTATGTTATACATAGCCTCCCATGTAGAGGTTCCTCCCTCTTTGTGACATGTAGTATCCGTAAATAGAGGAGTCATTCCTGACTTCTCAGAAGCGACTACCTTTCCTTTCTTCACCATTGTTCTCAATGCTTTGCACTGTGGAGTTTTCCTGAAAGTAAAGAACAACAACTATCGGATACACAAACATGAACTCAAAACGAAATAATGCAGATAACTTGTAAAGGTGATAAAAGGAGTTTTATTTGAACGCACGTAAGAAGATATCATATCACGCTAAATGGATTTTCACACATAAATGCAGTTATCTCTTACTAAATGCCCACTAATGATTCGTTATCCCTTAGCTTTAATGCTCATAAATGTTTGCATTGTAAAATGGGAAGAAAGCTTCTAGGGTGACAAGCCTTTGAACTGCGATGATAGCAATTGTGCGATTTGCGAAGCAATATCGCAGATCACAATATCGCAATATGCCTTTCCACCTTTCTTACCTCCCATTGTGTTCCTGCGAGATGTGAGATGCGAGCCGCTCGTTAGTTGTTCCAAAACGTAGCTAATTTCCAGGTCTATCCTATGTAAAAGACCCTTTTTACTGAGTGGTAGACCTAAAACATTTGCTTATGATATTTAAGGAGTGGGTCCAGGTCTTAATCGCATTTCGCAATATCGGCTAGTGGTAAGTACACGGTGTTCATTTAAACACCCAAAATGTGATGCGATAAGAGTTACAATGCCATCGTAGTTTCACATCTCACATGTTTCACAATGACCTTTTTAAAGCGGGCCCTTTATGAATGGTGATATGCAATGCGAGACTTAAGCCTAAAAAGCTTAAGGACTTAATCTATGTCGGATCTTATGATAGTTTCGAGCATAGAGTCATTACTTAATCAATTTTCTTGATTTTGGAGGGTTTAGAAAGGTATTTTGGTGGGCGGAAATCATGTTATATGTGTGAAGGTTAGTTTCTAGTAGTTTTTCTAAAAAGGGGTTTTGATTGTTATCTTTGCTTTATTCCAAAAAATAAAAGAAATGCCTAAATGCTAAGTTTTGCTTTTTGGATAGATTTTTTGAAGGGTCCCCATTTATTAATGTAATATTAACTGCTATCATTAATAAATGGGGGGGTTGTTGAATACCACAACAATTGGCTATTCACTTGGAAGAACTAGTTATCTCTGAGAGTTTTTTGAAATTTCTAAAACTTCCAAAATAAAGATAGTTTTGAAAATAAGATAGTTACATGGAATATAAGGTAAGAAATACTGCTCTTTATTAATAAAACAACATCTACTTAACTACCGTTCTTTTGATTATTCTTTTCTCATAGAAAGTTACTTTGTCTACATCAGTCTTTACTTGGTTTTTTCAAGATAAAAGCAAGAAGTCTCTCCTTAGATCAGTTTTTGGTATACTCAGTTGTCATAGGTAGAGCCTCTACTGCTAGCAGGCATTCATAGCCTCGACAGGGTTACCTTTTAACCAGCAATGATCCAGTATCCCACTTAAATCAAAATGTAATTTTAAAGATAAGCTCGTAAGTGTACTTATTGCTTTCTTTCTTTTCTGAAGTAATTCATTGTTGCTTCAGCTCTTCATCTTTTGTTTCTTAAAGGACAATGTCTTGGTTTGGTGACCAATATTGACAATGCCATTCACTTGATTTGTAACTTAACTGAACAAGCTGGCTCATGATGAGACCCCTTGTCTTTTGATTAATATAATCTTAAGCCATTACCCTGTTTTGATATGCAGTGTTGGTAATGTTAGTTAGTTATAATCTTATGATCATGGTAAGCCGACTCTTGATGAGACCTCTTATCCTTTAAGTTTAAGTATATTTTAGAATTACACTCTAAAAATGAAAGCTAATTAAGTGGGGAGGATCATTGGCTCCCTAAGAGCTTCTGGATGACAATTGTAGAGTTTTGAAGATGCCTTTTTGGAGAGGGACTTTTCTTTGTTATAGATACTTTTTTGGACTGATGTAAAGGAGAAGTTTCTTTCTTAAAGCTAAGTTTCATCAAAATCAGATAATCAAGGCAGAAAACAGGCAATTTAAGAGCAATCAAACTTAACTATATATTTCATATGTGAAGATTACTTTCATAACAATCTTTACTTATACAAGCGAAAAGTCAAAATTAAAAAGAGACTATCCTTTGTAAAACCAAAAGTAAATTCTTTTGAATTGGTATTATTATTTCTAAAGGAAAATTTTAACTAAGGGCAATAATATACAGTGGATAGAAGAGATCATCTTCTATGGAAAGTATTTATTTAGAACCTGTCCACTAACAGGTAGAGATTCTCTCTTACATGATAAATATTGTAGCAGAAAAGTTGATGGGCCTAATTGTTCCACAATCTAAAATGGGCCAAGCCACATTCGTTGGAACTTGGTATGCTTACCTTTCTCTTCATGGGCTTTATCCCATTTTAGTATTAGGTCTCCGAGTTGAAAAGACTTTGAAGTTACAAATTTTCAATCAAAGGAGGCTTTGACTAACTGTTGATGATGTGCATGTGTGGTCTTGGCTTTTTCCCTTTCGTCTTCAAGCTTAAGAATTTGTAATTGTCTAACCTGCATAGATGAGGAAGGAGTTTCTCCAATGAATTGAACTAAGGTTAAGGAGGGAATATCTACATTTTTTGGTAAGACTACTTCTTTCCGATAGACCAAATTAAAAGGAGAAGTGCCAATGGAGGCTTTTCAAGTTATTCGATTTGCCCATAGAGAAAACACGAAAAACTTATGCCAGTTCTTTTGACCTTGGTCAATAGTTCGTTTAATAATCATGATGAGATTTTTGTTTTTGGATTCGGCTAATCCATTTCCTTGCGGATAGTAATTGGATGAATACTTAAGATTAAAACCTCTTTTAAGAGCAAATTTTGTCATAGCATTGCCTGAAAAATAAGATGCATTATCAAACATCAAAGCAGATGGTAAGCCAAACCTGGTGATGATAAATTGATCTATAAATCCAATAATATTTTCTGAATTGGCTACTTTGAGTGGAATTTATTCTACCCATTTGGTGAAATAATAAGTGGCTATAAGGATGTATTTATGCTGCTTAGAAGAATGAGGAACGATCTCACCTATTACATCCAATCCCAATTGTTCAAATGGTTGGTCAATGTTGATGGGCTGTAATGGTAGTGCGTGTTTTCACTGTCTCCCAGCAGCTATTTGACAAATCTTACATCTCCTTACATAACTGTGCGCATCTTTGAACAACATTGGCCAGTAATAGCTGACATGCAAGATTTTATGTGCTGCAGTATCACCTCCAAAGTGACCACCAGATGGTCCATCCTGAAGTTCCTGCAACACTTTCTCCGCCTCAAGTTTTTCAAGACATCTAAGTAAAACATAATCATAATTTATTTTAAAAGCACATAGTTGACAATTTGATATTGCCTAGCTTTTAATCTCAATGATCTTTTCTTTGTATAATTTAATTGGGTTGGTGCATATCTGTTTTTTAAGTAAAATATGATATCAACATACCTTGATTCTATTTCGTTGAGGATTACCTCATAGATTTGTACATCGTCACCTGAATGCTGCAAGTTTGATAGATTCGATGCTCCTACCAACATTCTACAAAAACCTTGACCTTTAACGATTTTAGCTGGTTTAATTTCTATGTCATATTATTGCAGGGTTGTCACCCAATTTGCTCTCTTTTCTCCTACGTCCCTTTGTATTAAAATATTTCTCACTGCTGAGAATGGTACTATGAATTTAGTGTGGGTTTTGAGGAGAAAAGGTCTGAAGTGTTTTATAGATTTGAAAACAGAAAAATCTTGTTTTTCAACATCTGAGTAATTTAATTCAGCTCCTTGCAAATTGGAGCTAAAGAAAGAGATTGGGGCTTCAGCTTTATCTTGATTCACTTGTGTCAATATGGCCGCATATGATTTCTCGGAAGCGAAAGTATATAGAATGAAATGATTGGAAAAATTGGGGGTTGCTAAAGATGGGGCGTTTATAATTTCTTGTTTTATCAAGCTAAAAGCTTCATGTTCCAAATGTCCCCATTTAAACAGAGAATTTTTCTTTATCATAGATTGAAGAGGTAAAACAATTCTCGAGAAGTCAGGGACAAATCTTTTAACAAAATTTATTTGACCCAGGAAAGATTGCATTGATTTCTTGTTATGGGGTAAAGGTATTTTAGAAATTTCTCTAATTCTGTCAAGGTCAATATGAATTCCTGCTTTGGACACAATGAATCCAAGGAGCTTTCCTTCACTTAATGCGAAAAAGACTTCTTGGGGTTTAGAGAAATTCCATACCTTTGGCAATGTTCAAAGATTTGTTTTAAATCTCTTAGATGATTACTGCGTTTTTTGGAGTATATTGTTATATCATCCAAGTAGATCACTACTGATTTGTTTACTAAACCCTTGAAGGCTATATCCATAGCTCTCTGGAAAGTGGAATCAGCATTGATTAGTCCAAACGACATCTTCTGATAAGCATAAGTGCCCCACTTTGTCCTGAATGTAGTTTTCAACTGGTCATTTTGGTGTACTAAGATTTGATTATAACCTAAAAATCCATCCAAGAAAGACATTAGTTCTGAGCTTGCTACTGATTGCATAATCTGTTCCATAGGGGGTAATGGGAAATTGTCCTTTTGGCAAGCTTTATTGAGGTTGCAAAAATCTATATATATATCTGAATATCGCTGTTATTTTTCCTAACTGGGACAAGATTGGAAACCCACCGGGAGCGTCTGATAGGAAAAATAATTTTGGCTTTCAGCAATTTATTCATCTGAGATTTAATTTGACTTTCTAAATTAGGATGGATCTTCCTCAATTTCTGCTAAATAGGTCTTTCGTCAGATATCATGGGAATAGTATGTTGAATAATAGAGGTGTTGTATGTCTTGATATCTTCATAGTTGCATGCAAATACATTCTTGTATCTTTTCAACAAACCTATAAAAGCTGATTTTTCGTCTAATGAAAGATTGAGACCTAAGTTAGTATTTTGAGGTTTTAAATCATTCCCAAGGTTGATCGATTCAAACCTTAGAGTTGAACTTTGAAGTTTTGAATTGGTGGATCTTTTAAATCTGTCTTTAAGGTCATATAAATCTTCCAACTTAACTACAAAATTTGTATAGCATTAATGACTGTTTCTTGTTTAAGTTCCTTATCATTTTGGTCCTCATCAACTATCTAGTCATCGTAAGAACCTTCTAATGTTAGGAAGCTTATGATATCCGGATTGTTATTAAAGACTCTCCAGCTGGTGATATTGTTAGGAATAGAAGGACTAAAAATTAATTCAATGGAAAATTGATCTAGGCTGTAATCTTCTGGTGGGATAAGCCTGAAAGCGACATTGGCTAGAATATTGGCACTAGCATTCTAGAGTCTTGGAATAGGGGAAATATTAAATGTTGTAAAGTGGAGAGTCAGGTCTTGGACTAATGACTGATAATGTTTCAAATGTCCTGACAAACAATGTATAGTATTTCTCACATGTTTTATGACAATCTCTGAATCTCCAAATACTTGGAGGTATTTAACGTTAAGGCCAATTTCCTTATACAAACCTTGAACTAGTGCCTCATATTCAACGGTGTTGTTTGTGCAATCAAATTCAAGTCTGCATGCTAGCATAGTTTTTTCCCCCTTTGGGCTGACTAAGATGCAACCTGCTCCTACTCCATCATTGGATTTAGATCCATCAAAAAATAATTTCCAAAATAAAGATCTAACTACAAGTTTATCTAAAAAAATTTCACACTTAGAACTGTTTGTTTGAGAAAAAATTTCAACTTGAGAGACAACAAAGTTTTCTAAGAAAGGTGAAGTATGAGCATTGAAATTTCCTAGAAATGATTCTACAGAATAATTTCCGATGATATTGTTGCTATACGCGACTGGTTCATTTTCTCCTTCTAATTCTGTCACTATGAAATTTTGATGCTTCTCGCGATCAACCCTTATTTGATTTGGTTTGCCATTATAGGGAAGCCACATGTGAGACCAGTCAGTTGTGAAATAACCATGAAGTTTTTCTGACCAGTCCCTACTGAGGATTAAGCCATAGAACTCAGGAATGTCAACTACAAGTATGTCAATGACTTGGAAAAATTTAGGGTTTGATGAAAGTCTGATGGTTACTTGGTTAAGTTCCCCAACAACTTCGACTTGAGAGAGATCTAATTGAACTATTCGTACAACAGATTTTTGAGGTTGAACATTCAACTTTGCACAAACCGTTCTGGGTAAGATGTTAGATGAAGCTCCAGAATCAACCAAACAGTTGTGTAAGTTTTTGTTAAAGACTTCAAAAGTAAGGAGAAATGGCGGGGTGTGGGATTTTGATCTTCCCCCAATTAAAGCTATATCAGTTGGATCAATTTTATTCAAAGAAGCACTAGGGGGTCTTCCCATTTCTTGGGCAGCTTGTGAGATCACGACAATAGGAAGTGGTGTAGTAGGTACTGCTTTGAGTTCTTTGAGAAGTAACTTCTGCTGATGTTTCAATTTACTAAGCTCATGAAATGTGATGTTTTCCCTAGTCTTCTTCATATCATCAATAATATTATATTCCATTTCATCAGAAACTATCAAAGTTTTAGATGAAGGAGAAGGATCCAACTGGGTAGGTGTAGTTTGAGTGGATTTTGGTACAAATTTCTTACCTGTTGCTTTATCCCTAGGGGTGGCATTGAAGCCTTCTGTTTTGGATTTGTTTGTGACAATTCAATAGGATTTTTACTTCGGGTAGTGACAGGTAATGCTTCTTGAGTTTCTTCATTGGGAAGTATAAAATCCCACATCCCTTAAACTCGACTACATCCTCATCGTCTGTTTGTTCTTTTTTTGTTGAAACTTCATCCTCCTCTCCATTTGAGTCAGAATTTGATATGGAATTTGGGGGTTTAGGATCAGAAGGGAATTCCTTTTAAATGGTCTAAAAGGTTTCTTGGAGGAAGTCTTTGCTACTTGTTTTTTTATATCAACCATTTTGTTAGACATGGTCTTGAGGAATTTCTGTAACCCTTCAAGATCAAAAGGATCTTTTGGTGGTTTCTTCTTAGAGTCATCTCTGAAGGTCACTTTCTTATATTTTTGCTCTTCTAATGCATTTTTCTTTTCCACAGCTAGAATGCATTTTCCACAGCTATTTCCTCTTTCATATTTTCTGCCAAAGTTGGTTTGGCAGCTCTATCAATGAAGATAGCTGTGTTTGACGGTAGAGCATAGATGTACCACTCATTTTGGACCTCATTGCTAGGCTTAGATGCCATTGGTATGTTATTCAATAATTTATTGAAGCGAGAATTGAAGTCCTCAATGGGTTCTTTCTGTTCAACTTTCAAATTGGAGAGATTATTGATCAGGGTAGCCGTAGATCTATCATCTCCAAATTTAGTTAAAAATTTCTCTTGAAAAGCATCCCAACTGTTAATAGAACCTAACGGTAATGAAAAGTACCATGATCCCGTTACTCCCTATAAATTATATGGGAATAATATTACAACTGCGTCTTCTTCCTCTACTTCATTCAAGTTA
Organism: Pinus tabuliformis; assembly: GCA_031772625.1. NCBI lineage: Eukaryota > Viridiplantae > Streptophyta > Pinopsida > Pinales > Pinaceae > Pinus > Pinus tabuliformis. The sequence goes on along the minus strand of CM062819.1, from coordinate 712,254,228 downwards.
ATGGACAACATAAAATTATTTATATGTTCCTCAGCTAATAGGCCATTATCAGGATTGAATTTGGGCAACCATTTCTCTGGGTGTGCTGGTAATTGATGTAAAGGTCTAGCCATCCTAATAGCCCTTGGATTTGTCCATGGCCTTGGAGGATTTTGTGCCATTGCTGGTATGTGGGTAGGGGAAGGTGCAACAGTAGTGTTCGAAGGTGATTGGGTAGAAGAAGATGTAGCTTCTGTACCTGTGTGAATCACGATATGGAGTGGTGAGGTGGATGATTGATGTTGTGAGGGTATAGATGGAATGAATGAAGATGATGATAGAACCTCGTTGTGAGATTCGGATGGTGTTTTCTTAGCTCTCTTTCGGCTTGGTAGAGGAAATTCGAACAAAGGAATTCCGAACTTTTTGGTAGAGGAAATTCGAACAAAGGAATTCTGAACTTTTTGCTCTGTGCTTTAGTCAACTGTTGAGATGGAGTGAACTGAGAGGTAACACTATCCTGGGATAACTTAGATTCTTCTTGAGATAGTGAAATCCCCTGTAATTTGTGAATCAAAGATTGAACTTCAAGGGTTTCAGTAAAAGAAGAATGATCTAGCTTGTTTGGGATTTCAGCAATGGGTTGTATAATATTCTGTGCAACTTCTCGCTTAGGATCAGGGGATTTGGAAGACTTTCGAGAAGTTGAAGGTGAGGGTGAGGGATTTTTACTCTTAGAATGGCCTGTTAATTTAGATTTACTTGCCATTCATAGTCAGGCCCTCCTTCTAGCGCCAAAATGTTGAAGCCTTGAAAATCGTTGCTTCAACATGGGGGAAAACCACTCGGTCCGGACCTTGGTTGGCAACTCCTTTTCTGTTTGGAGTAGTGGCTCCGACTGGGGATAATGGGACCAGTTTCCAAATCTATTAAATGCTTGTGCTAATGGGGTGATATGTGAGGTTTTAAAGTAATGTCTAAGCTAAAAGTAATCTAATCTTAACTAACAATCACATGCATTTTATCCTAATTTAAGAACTATCTAATTATAAATATACTAGGATTTAAATTGATGTATGCGATCTACAGTAATATCTTAAAAGAATTGGTAATAAATATCATTCAATTGCGATGAGAAGTGAATCCATTTTAACAATAATCGTTTCATATAAAAAGTTAGCCGAAATGATTGTGAAAGATATATCACATAAGGAATTATTTATATATTCAACATAAAAGATAGATTATCATCATATAGAAGTGCAATAATGGTAATTAAGATTCAGACTTTCATATATAAACAATTCAAGAAGAAATCATTGCTTAATACATAAGTAAAAAGGATTACGAGATAAAGTACCATTTATAATACGTCCTACTCATGTGTTTCAACAATATTGATATATCTTCAGTCCATTCAACACCATCTAAGAGTACAAAAGTGTAATTTCAGTAGAAGATGCTAAATTTGATAGAAAATAAATCTCGTTCCATTAATTTCACTAGAACTTCCTCAAAGGGACAAAATTGCATGTTTTGAAGATTGTTTTTGATAAAATTCTGGACCCCTCTCTAAATTCATGAGAGGGGTTTAAATACTAAACTATAAAACTAAAAATAGATTATTACAAATTTTTTTGAGGAGGATTAAATGACCTGCCTCAATTTGTGCAAAAATAAAATCTAAATGGAAATAAAAAAGGTGACTAACTATCCTACATTTGATCCTTCAGATCACAAATATCCATCATGGGCTTGAGCTGTGTTGGTTGGCCGACTTTAGCTTTCAGTTGTCCAGCGATATGACATCAGTCAGTGCTAGCGCCAGTTTCTTCGTAGAAGTGGTTAGGCATCGTAGGGTCATCCATTGGCTGTGAGGCTTTGCCAAATGTTGCTAATATGCCTCCCAGTTTAACCTGGTTGTTTGCCTTATCACTTCTGCTTTTTCTGCCGCTGCCTATTTCCATTGCTGTTCAAGCTATTTCGAATTAGAAAGGAAACCTTGAATGGACTCTGCCACAAGGTTGGCACTATTTAAATTCTCATTGATGTTTTTTAAGACATTGTTTGCTGCTGCCGCCGCATCTGCTGTTGCCTTTTTTGCTTCTTTAAGCTGAGAATCCCAACTCGCAAATAGGATTTCCTTATGTGATTATTCTAGCTTGGGCAGGTCAGCCTTTCTCCCATCTTCTATATTTTTCCAGGCGATAAAATAAAATACCTTTTTAAAGATCTCATTGTATTCAAGTCTCATTTCCACGACTTGACTTGTCAGTTTATTTCTTGTTTCACAATAAGATTTCTGATGTGAAATCTTCTGGTAGAATAATTCTTTCTGGTGCATCAGCTAGGAGTTAACATCAAGTGCTTCGGTAACAAATTGATCAATTTTTGGATCGTCTTTGTGTAGATCATTTTTTGCCTGCATCTGTGCTTCCTTCTCAGCTAAGATGGTTTGATCTTATATTTGCATCTGTTCAAATACCTGTTGAAGCTTGGCCAACTATATCTCTACCTGCTGATCGGATTTTACTTACTGTAATTATTGGGCAAGCGACGTTATTTTATCTTCCTTTTCTCTAAGAAACATTTGTATTTTTGTTACTTTGTCCATGGTCACTATAGCATAAGCACCTGCAAGCTACGATAGTCTAGTAAGGTTGGCTTATGGGTCATCGGGTGAGTCTTTCCATAGAACATCCATTGGTTCATTTTCAGGGGTAGTAGCAGCTGTAGAGTCCAATTTCCTTTTCTTTCTTTGTCTTTTCACCATGGCCTTATGTTGTGGGCTATAGAACACATCTAGAGGGGGAATTTCTTCAATTCTCAAAATTATTTCAGAAGTGGGGGTGGCAGGGATGTGCTCTATCTCTTGTGTATTTGCAGTCTCTTCCATTGTAATTTCCAAAGTTGTTTTCTGTTGTGGAGTTTGCAACTCTAGCGCCTATTCCTCTGTGTTGAGACTTTTATTAAAATTGTCCCACTCTTCCTCTAAGTCAATTACCATGGGTTTTATTGGCTATGTGGAGGTAGTAGGGATTTCAGCTTGCTTGCTAGCTAAAGTTTCTTCAGCTATCTTTTGTGTAGATTGGGTTGTATCCTTTATTGACTCCATGCTTCTGCTTTTCCCATTTTTCGATGACTGTTGTGATTCCCTAGTAGATTTCTCTTGAGATTCTGCTCCAGAATCGGTCTTAGAATTTTCTTTGGAGTCACCTTCTATAGTCACACTAGGAGTAGGCTCCCTTATTGGTTCAATCAATAATTGGTCCAATGGGACCTTTGCTAACCTCCTTTCTCTATAACTGTAAAAATTTTCCAGATCTTCACGGTCAAAAAGTAGTTGTGCCATATGCTTCACCTCTGTGAAGGTGTTTTTCTGCAAAAATATGTCATCAAAGGCATCCACCTCATTGCTGAATACTTTTATTTTCACCAGAGTGGTGAAATTTTTGACAGTGCTGAACGGGTCGTATTGCCTTCTAGGGAATTTAGGTAATCACAGAGATAACCTGTTATCTTCTTCTTTGAATGTATGCCCTAGGTCATGTAATGCAAATGCTCCACACTATACAGGGAATGTAGGCCAGATGGCCTTCTTTGAATCCTTCAATGTCTTTCTCATTCCTCCTTCACTAGTTGTTTGATAGGCTATCTCTTTAGCCATCAATTTATTTGGAACATAGTATGGGAGGACATGGGTGTAGGTGATGCTGCCAAAAACCCTGATATATGTAAATGTTTCCTCCCCGATCCATCTAGCCACAGGGAGGATGTCAACTTCAGCTTCTTGGGAAAACTTGGGGGCATCTTGATTATAAAGATGCTTGTGAATAGGGAGCATAACTTCATAAATCTTGAAAAAATGTGTTTTAAAATTGGATTCCCACATGTCCTTGTGGTATATGTGAATGGGAAGTAGATTCCGAACAATCCATTTCCATCCAATGATAGGGAACTTCGAACTAAAACAAATTACGTCCATGACATAGGTGCTCATAAAAATGGAGGGTAAACCCTCGAAGCAACACTTCTTTTCCTTCTATACTCGATAATTGTTTTTGCTAAATTGTCAGACAAAATTTGTGCCTAATTCATTACAATTGTGTTAACAGCTGCATCTATTAACAACAACCATTCTGGGGAGAACTTAGTACTATCGGATCTTCCAAATAGTCTACATAACATAGCCACTACAAAACTATGAGGGGGACAAACATACGAAGTAGTGTACATACCATTTTTGTCTTTCTTGATTTTTTCCTCATTATTTGACCAGGTTTGGGTGCAGTCTGCTGGGTCGTCATTCTCTTTGGAAAAATTCTCCATGAACTGCCTGTTGTAGATGACTTGTGGCTTTGGTAGGTGGTACATAAGCCATAGGTTGTCTGGGGTAAAAGATCCCATAACCCCTTGGCTTCTTGTCCTGAATTCTCTGTCTAAGATGTCGGCTTCATCAATAACCCATTTAACCATGTCAGTATAAGGGATTATCTTCAGCCGCATGGCTATGCAGTGCAAAAATGAGCATGCCATCTCTAGCATGGAAGCATCTGAGGAATCACGTCCGTCAACTGTAATTTTTGTTTCCATAATCCTCGACTACTCCTCCTCCAGTATGTTATACATAGCCTCCCATGTAGAGGTTCCTCCTTCTCTGTTACATGTAGTATCTGTAAACAGAGAAGTCATTTCTGACTTCTCAGAAGTGATTGCCTTTCCTTTCTTCACCATTTTTCTTAACGCTTTTCTCTGTGGACTTTTCCTGAAAGTGAAGAACAATAGCTATCGGATACACAAAGATGAACGTAAAACGAAATAATGCAGATAGCTTGTAAAGGTGATAAAAGGAGTTTTATTTGAACGCACGTAAGAAGATATCATATCACACTAAATGGATTTTCACACATAAATGCAGTTATCTCTTACTAAATGCCCACTAATGATTCGTTATCCCTTAGCTTTAATGCTCATAAATGTTTGCATCGTAAAACGGGAAGAAAGCTTCTAGGGTGATGAGCCTTTGAACTGCGATGATAGCGATTGTGCGATTTTCAAAGCAACATCGTATTATACCTGTCCACCTTTCTTACCTCCCATTGTGTTCTTGCGAGACGCGAGATGTGAGCCGCTCATTAGTTGTTCCAAAACATAGCTAATTGCCAGGTCTATCCTATGTAAAAGACCCTTTTTACTGAGTGGCAGACCTAAAACATTTGCTTATGATATTTAAGGAGTGGGTCCAGGTCTTAATCACATTTCGCAATATCAGCTGGTGGTAAGTACACGGTGTTCGTTTAAATGCCTGAAATGCGATGCGATAAGAGTTACAATGCCATCACAGTTTCGCATCTCGCATGTTTCGCAATGACCTTTTTAAAGCAGGCCCTTTATGAATGGTGATATGCGATGCGAGACTTAAGCCTAAAAATCTTAAGGACTTAATTTATGTCGGATCTTATGATAGTTTCGAGCATAGAGTCCTTACTTAATCAATTTTCTTGATTTTGGAGGGTTTAGAAAGGTCTTTTGGTGGGTTTAAATCATGCTATATGTGTGAAGGTTAGTTTCTAGTAGTTTTTCTAAAAAGGGGTTTTGATTGTTATCTTTGCTTTATTCCAAAAAATAAAAGAAATGCCTAAATGCTAAGTTTTGTTTTTTGGATAGATTTTTTGAAGGGTCCCCATTTATTAATGTAATATTAACTACTATCATTAATAAATGGGGGGTTGTTGAATACCACAATAGAAGGGCTACTAGTTTTTGGTCATCTTTTCATGCCAATTATATGATCAAGAGAGCACATAGACCTTTGCTGAAGGTTGGGTGGTTGTGTTGGATTAGTTGGTGAATGATGGAAGGTTATTACACTGGTCAGTTTTTTTGCCTCTTTAGTTGAAAGTCCATGTGACTAATGCCCATAATCCTCCCAAGGATGAGCAAGAGAGATTCTACATGTATGCCTATTTACTTGATGCAATATGTGCCCAACATCAGTTTCCTGGTATGAGCTGGACATGGATACCGAAAGAGACTATCATCAACATTTATTGCAAGTTTTTTTCCAACTACAACTACCGAGGGTTTATGGCGAGGCTGACTGGTCATTTCATCATCTCGTTGTATAGTTAATATTTGAGCAGGATCCACCTTGCATGTCCTAAGAAGCGATGGAGGCAATACTTGACATAGCAGACTGGTATGCCTCACCTGGTCGCACCTTCATCAGAATGTTTGGTGGAGAGAAGCCTCCACATGTTTTACAAAGGTATGCCATAAACAAGTTGGTCATGCAAGAGGTCTCATATCACATCTCCATAGGGTTATCAACAGGGGTGCATAGGAAGAAGAAGGCACCATGGCCCACTCTTCCTTTGCGGATTGGATTGTATGAGATTGAGAGCTTGAAGGATGAAGCTGTCAAATCTAAGGAGATAGTGAAGTTTGAGTTCGACACCAAAGAATTTAATCTGTATGATCCCCACGGTATTTGAAAGAACCACTGTGCGAAGGTTTACTATCCATGGATCCACGATACATTTCATTGGCATGAGGAGGACCCTTCGAGGTAATGTTATAATGATTCCAAGCTCTACGAGCCAATCAGTAGAGCTACAACTTGGAAGGTTACTCTGCACACAACAGCATTGCAGGAAGTAACAAAAACAACAACAATAAGCAGCAAGCTAGTGTAGTGGAAGGGAAAGAGGAATATTTTTGAGAACCTAGAGGCAGAACAAATCTACAATATGAGAGAATATCCCATCAATTAGAAAGCAACTTTGGTAGTGGGGGCAAAGAGGGAGTAGTGGCTAGAGAGATCAGAACAAAGGAAGAGAAGAAAGAAAGGGCTAGAGGAAGAAGAACGAAATTTGTAGGAAAGAGAGAAGAAGTTAAAGGAAGAGAAAGATCTGAGAAGGAGAGAGAGGGAAGAGAAGAATAAATAGGAGGAAGAATAAAGGTAAGTCCCGATGACAGAGTAAACAATTCCCATACAGGTTGAGGAGTTAGAACAACCAGCAACTGAAGAAGATAGTGAACAGATGCAGGATCGAGAGATTGCTCAGCAGATTGGGCAATTGATTGAAGTGAAACACATGGAGTTGGGGAAAGAGCCACAAGATCAAGACACTGACATCATGCCAAAAGCACTCGAGGTCACCTCTCAGTCTCCACCACCTCTAGTGTCAAAACCGGCCTTGAGCGAGCAAGGAGAGGTTTTTCTCCTTAATGATGATCTGGTGATGGATGTGTACAATCTATCGTTTGATGTGTTGTAGAAGAAGATTGTACAATCACAAAGAAAGCATTTTACAGATGATCACATGTCACTTGCATTCATGAAGGAAAGGGTGATAGTGCTAGATGTCAGGAAGCATCGAGTTATGCCACCTTGGCCTATGCAAGACCCATAAGCTCAAATGTTAAGTTCCTATTAGCCAAGAATGAACAAATGGAAAATAACTTCCAGGTAGTCAAGGAAGAGGCAGAATAATCCAGAGAGTAGAGCGCAGGTTCCGCAATGGAAAAGATGGGGAAGTGATAATTATTTAAGTATCAACACTTGAGACTACCATGTGGAAGCTCTATGATAGATTCATCACCGTGCATAAAGAAGTTGTCCATGTGCATGGATTACAGTAGCGGAGAAAGAAGTTGGTTCAAACTCTCAGGGAAATACATGCTGCCATTGCCCATGTACTAGAGTGGACAATGTAGTATAAAGGGGCCCCACTTTACTTGTTGAAGATGATGAAGCCACAGGAAGAGATAGACAAAGAAAAGGTCTAGATGTTGATCCATAACTATGAGTAGCTTGCCCCATTCGTCAGCAACATACATGCTTCATATGCATGGTTGTATAAGAGTTTGGATGTCATGGTAAGAACACACAAGATCCTGTCAATCAGTTCCCTCACCGAAGCTAAGCACAAGAACCAAGTCCGGCTAGAGATCGACAGGTACATGGAGAAGCTAAGGCGAGAGGCCACCAAGGATGACTTGGAGTTGAGCACAAAAAACATACAGAAGTACATTGGTGGTCCTATCATGGTCAACACCATGCTACACATGCTTTAGGATGAGTTGGACAAAGGTTCCAAGACCATATACCCAAAATCTATGGAGGCAAGAGTCAGCTATAAAAAATACACCATAAAGCAGTTTGGGGACATCATCGCAGTACCAAGCTTGGCATCAGTACATGACCAAGAAGAATCAAGTGGAGGTTGCCGAGTTCGTATTTCCCAAAACTTTGGAGTCATAGTTTTTTGTCTTGTTAGGTCATCTTTAGCCTATTTTGTCTCACATGGGTACATGTGGAAAATGCATATTATTTGTAAATATGTTGTGAAATTCCAAGTGTCATTAGTGGAATGGGAACAAGCACTATGTAATGTAATGAGTTATTTTTAAAGGAGTTGAAGAGTCACGAGGGTAGTCAAAGAGTCACAAAGGGGAATGGCAAGGGTCACCCCACCATTTTTTATAAATAGAACCTCATAACTCATAGAAAAATCTTTTGGGAGCTAAGATTTTGGCTAGGCTTAGGCTTTGGAAAGGCTTGGGAGTATTGTGACGAGCCTTGGCTTCTCCATAACATAGAGTGAGTATACTTATTTAGAGGAACATGTGTTCTTGACTATAATGTTCCACTATTGGGGCTAGTGGCTGTCAATGGTCTATGCATGAATGGAACTTTCACTTATGATAATAATAACATAGCCATCACACTTTCATGAATATGTTGTTATTGTAGTTAGACTATTTTGGTTGCTTTAGAAATGTATGTTGTTTAACTTACACATTTGCTTATGAACTACTTTGTATGCAATTGTATGAATTTTGTTGAATGTGTGTTGTTGGATTAACCCATCACTTTAACTTGTGTACTATTTCGCATCTTAGCCTGTGATGTTATTCCACTCATGTGTTCCTTTCAAGTTGCGTACTATTATAGACTTCTAAGGGGCACACCTCCTTTTCCCCTCCATGTGTTAGAACCCCCATGCATCTCAATTGACTCACCGCAAGGTCACACACTTTCTTCCACCCAAAGTCATCATATTTATCTCTGCGTGCTGCCAGGGTCAAGGCACTACATTACCACCCACTGCTGGGACTCCTACTCTAAACGATCTGATATATATAGTTGGGACTTCTTACCGAGGAGATCCCTTTGAATGTTGGCAGTTCCAACACCATCAATAGATACATATAATGGTCCACTTGATGGAGTGAAATTGTAATAAACATGATTAATAAACATATGATGTTTTGAACTATAGAGAAAGATGCCCATATTTGACATTGGTTGAAAATACTCAATATCAAGATGAGGGTTGGAGAAAAAACTCAAGGGGACTAGTCACCAGTGACAAAAAAATGAGGAACAACTATCATGAATTGTTGAAAAGATGAAAAAAAGGGGAAAACCCTTTTCTATTGATGTTAAAGGGGGAGAGAATGAAATAGGGGGAAAAATTGAAAGAAGTATGGAGAGTATGTAGAAAGGGTGAGAAACTATTAGAAGAAGAAGATATTAAATTATTTCCATCAATAACAAAGGGGAATATTGTTGAAAATGGTTGTTATTGATGTCAAAGGGTATCTAAATGAAGGAGAAAGTTACATAGTCAAATAACATATTCTCACACATTTTCGATGAAATGTGGCACACCCTCTAAATCCTCATGGTTGCAGTGATATGATTTTTTGAATATATACACACACACACACCTTTCTATAAGACAAGTTGACCCTACCCCTTGACCCCCACTGAGATAGTATAAATAAGGCCACTCATGTGGCTGATTGAGAAATAAAATTAGTGATGAATAATAAGGTATTAGATATACCACGAATCTGATTTGAGGCTGAGATGAGGAAAAGTGCCTATTCGATTTGAGGGAAGAGTGCCAAATTAATAAGGTTGAGCGAGGAAACAAGGCAGAACGAAAGGTGACAAGGTTGAGTTAGGAGAGAAAGCCAAACCGAAGGGTGATAGGGTTGAGATGAAGAAGAAGACTAATGAGTTCTAAAAAATATCTGAAAAGGTAATTTTTATGAATATTTACTTATATTTTTGTTTTTATATCCTTGTTTAGTGTTGGAGGTGGATCCCTAGTCAATTTTGTTTGCTAGTTTTGAAAGAGGTCAAGCCTGAGGCCACTGCGTGAATTTGGTATTTCAATCTAGGTATTTTTGAAGAAGAAGGATTTGCCCCTCTCTATGACAAAGGAGGCCCTTTTACACTATTCTAATGATAGGTTTCAGACTGATTTTTAGATGGTGTTGCAGGCCCAAAATTAGGCCAAATTAAATATTTGTTATAGGCTCGAATTATGTCAAATTACAGACATGTTACAGGGCTGAAATCAACTTAAGTTCAGATCTGAATATATTTCTTTGGAGTAGACTATAGACTTTGTTGCAAGCATGAATTTCCTTAGGAATTTGATTTCCATTTCAAGGCTTTTCGTTTGAGTGATCAGTGTGTTAAGGAAGGATGTATCATTGATACTTTCACTATTTTGTATATGAATACTACAAGGTTGAAGAAATATGTAGTGATCCTTGAGAAGGAAACCTAGAGTGATGACAAATGGTTTTGTTTTCTTACTATTACTATGTTCCAATGGAAGCTAACACTTGATGATTCTTATTTTGAAAGTATGATACTTGAGGAAATATTTTATGTTTGTAGATTTATTTTTAGATGGTGTTGCAAGCCCAAAATTAGGTTGAATTAAAGAATTGTTATAGGATCAAAATTAGGTCGAATTAAAAACTTGTTACAGGGTTGAAATCAACCTAAGTGCAAATCCAAATATGAATTAGATAAAATTTGAGGTCTAAAATGGGCCTCCTAAGGAATATTATAAATTAGTAGTGGAAATAATAAAATAATATTAGATTACCTCATCAAGTTTTGGAGGGAAAAAAGAACTAACTATTTTTTCTACTCATATTTTCAACTTATCTCCCTATGATTTTACTCAAATTTCAAGCGAGAGAACTCATTGGATGCATAATTTAATTTTTCATGCAAGGAGTATACATGTTGCATACTTTTGATGGACCCAACTACATGAAAAATTGGAAATACAATAAAAAACGTGATTGCAATCACATTTTTCATGTAGTAAGGTCCATTGAAAGTATGAAAAATGGGTACTCCTTGGATACAAAATTAAATTTTGCATCCAACGGGTGCTCTCACTCGAAATTTGAGTAAAATCATAGGGAGATAAGTTGAAAATATGAGTTTAAAAAGTAGTTTTTAGTTATTTATTTATTTTAAATTTTTACCTTTTTACTCCAAAATTGGTGAATAATCCCCCATGGTTGACATAATCATATTGAATCATATTGGTTCTTATAAATTTGATTTTTGTTGTTTTTATTTTATTTTATTTTGAGGCCCATTTTGTACCTCAAAATTTCTCTAATAGTTTTTTGAATTAGGTTGCAGACTTGGTTGCAAGCACAAATTTCCTTAGGAAGTTGATCTCAATTTCGAGGCTTTTATTTGAGTGATCAGTGTGTTAAGGAAGGATGTTTCACTGAAAATTTCACTATGTTGTATATGAAGACTACAATTTGAATAAGGATGCATAGATCCTTGAGAAGGAAACCTAGAGTGATGATAAATGATTTATTTTGGGTACTATTACTACGTTCCAATGGAAGCTAAGACTTGATGATGATGATTACTTTGTAAGTAGTATACTTTGGGGAAGTATTTTGTTTTTGGCTTTCTTCATGTTACAAGAATGAGGTATCTAGGATGTTTTTTCAACCTAAAAGTGTTGATGAAACACAAAATGATGTTGCAAAAAATTGCACTTTATAACTGCTTCAAGAATATTTGTATGACCTTCCTGAAGTGATTCTCATGGATTCTCATAGATTAGAATAAAAAGGTAAATTCCTTCCTAAATACATTAGAATGAACATTAAAGTGATATAATTGTTATGTTATTGTACCTTGATAAAAAAAGCATATATATGGGAAAAATAGGTGAGTGGGCGTTATGAAAATGGAAAAGGGTACTAAAAATGGTGTTGAATGGGTGCTAAAAAGATGCCAATTCGGATGATCTTCATCTCCACCCAACCAAAACTATTGAATGTCCCTATGCAACAAGGTATCTAGTTTGAATCATAAAGGGTGTGACTCCCATGGAGATTGCTAGTAATTTTGTCAACTTTCCCTACTTCATGGGAATAAATGTATCACATCTTTTCATTCTCCCTGCAATACGTAATTTCTTCCTTCTTGTTCATATTGTAGTCTTTTTTATATGCTTCGTATGACAACCATATCATGGGATAGTGGAATTTTATTCATATCCACTGATTTCAATAGTTGTCCATGCACTTTATGTACTGATGCACTCACTCTAAAATATTATTGTAACATACCCCCTTATCACCCATAAACCATAGTAAGAGTATAAGAAGGAAGTTTCTATGTTGAACCAACCTCCAAAGTTCAGTTATGGAAATGGGTCCTTTTTCAATCTTTTCAAAACCCAAAATAGATCTTGCCATTATATTTTTCTCGTAGAGACCTTTCCGAAAATATAAATTTGCCTCAATCGAGTTCCCAGATAAAAAATTATGACCAGTTAAAGACTGGCCTATTAGTCTCTGCATGTCCTCTTCACTTACCACATGGTACCCACATGGTCACCATGTGGTGCCCACATGACTATATGAATCAAAACCATGTCATCTTTTTGAGGTCCTTGTGGCCTTTTTGTTAGCAGTTGTCATTGTGGTTTATGTCACTTCATTATACACAATATCCCCTCCTTATGAATATATCTAAAAACCTATATTGTGCACATTATCGCCAAGCGGGTCGCTCATTTCCACATCGTCTCAGGGGTAGAATCCTGGGAGTTTCGTTGGAAGCCCTCACACAAAACTCTGTGATGCCTTTACGTCAAACCTCAAGGGTTACATGGAATTCCCATCTGTAAATTAAATATAATGAGATGTCCCCCCTTTTGGGTAGTTATAACTATATGTTTATGCCATATGGTACAATGGTCACCAATGAGCTAGGCCCTTGCTTGATACAGAATCCCAAGGATAAAATCTTGAGAGTCTTCCCAAGTGCCTCTGTTATGAAACCAACTCACAAAAATATAAAAAAGATAGATCAATGCCTTAGAAACTAGCATCTTCGAGGGGGCAACCTCCTTTACACTACACAAATGAACAATTATTGGATGATACAAATGACAATACCTCCTTTCTATATATAGGAGTCTAAGGGGTCAGAAGATAATCAGAGCTGACATAACAATAATAATGTAAGGGCACAACAATAACAATAGTGGGCTTCTATGGGTCACAATAGTAACAATATGGGGGCTACATGGGCACAACAATATAATAAGGGGGTTGCACTAATAACAATAAGGGGTTACGCTAATAACAATAAGGGGTTACACTAGTAGTATAGGGACCTAACATGCCCCTCTCCTTCAAAAAGTGTTGTCCTCAACACTTGAGTAGTTCTGGATGCTTCTGTATAAAATTCTCTTCCTCCCATGTGGAATCTTTAGCAGGTAAGTTCTTCCACTTGATGAGATACTCTGAAATTGATCGATTTCATAGTTGTCAATTTCTTGTTTCTGTGACTGCTTCGGGTTGCAATATGATTTTTTCTTCGTCAAGTTCTGGCAATATTGTTTGAACTGGGATCTTCTGCAACTTTTGAATGAGTGCCCACACTTCTTCATCATTGTTCCATTCATCCTTTGCTTCGTTTATCCAATCTAGTTGGATAATAGAAATGGCACAAAGAAATGCTTCCACATCCTCATCCTTTCTTGAGAGTGCATTTGCAACAACATTTTTCTTCCCCTTTTTGTATATGATTTCAAAGTCATAACCCAACATATTTGTGACCCATTTTTTCTATTCTTCTAAAGATAATTTTTTTTCTAAAAAGTATTTAAGACTATCATTATTTGTTTTTACCTTGAAGTGTCTTCCCATTAGGTAAGGTGCCATTTCTTAAGTGCATGTAGTATTGCCAACATTTCCTTCTCTTAAATAGCTTGCTTGAGGGACATTTGTTTGTATGGATGTAGCTGTAAAAATACTTAATCACCTACATCAAAACTTCTTTCACTATGATGTGGATCTGCATGTTGTTTCATTCAATTTTGTACCAAAATGGCATTATCCTTTAAAAGTTGGAGAACTTGTTGTTGATGCTCAATGTGATCTTTCACTGCTTGAACCTTTTTCTTCTTGATATGTCCTTCTATCTTGAGAGTTTGAGGAGTGGTAATTTCTGCCAATACATTACAAGATATGGTCAAATTCATTTCTTGATGCTCGATGTGATATTTCACTTCTTGAACATTTTTCTTCTTGATATGTCCTTCTATCTTGAGAGTTTGAGGAGTGGTAATTCTTTCCAATGCTTTACAAGATATGGTCAGATTCATTTCTTCTTTCTCTGGGGTCCGTTCCTAGTGTATATCCTCTTCTTTTAAAATTTCTTGATCCTTTTCTTCCTGATATTTCACTACTTGAACCTTCTTCTTCTTGATATGTCCTTCTATCTTGAGAGTTTGAGGTGTGGTAATTCCTGCCAATGCAGTACAAGATATGGTTGGATTCATTTCTTCTTTATCTAGCATTTGTTCCTGGTGTATATCCTCTTCTTTTGACGTTTCTTGATCATTTTCTTCCTCCTCTTCAAAATCAATGTAAAATAATTTCTTCTCTGCACACTTATGACCTTTAGTGCATTTTCTATCACAAATGTAACAAAGCCTGTTTTCTCCTTTTTCTTCCAATTTTTGTGGTGTCAAACTTGTAGATTGTGGAAGGCTAGGAGCAACAACACTTCCATCTTTATAATTGTTAGTGGTAGGATTTATTGTTGCCATAATTTTGCTTTCAATTTTTCTCTCCTGCCTAAATGCCTTCTCTAATGAATCAGGTTCCCAAAGACGAACCTCATGTTGAATGTTATCCTTTAAAGTCCCTATGAAAATATCAATATTCTGTTTCTCTCTAATATCATTTACCCTTATATTCAATTTTTGGAAGTTCTCAATGTGCTCTGCCATTGAACCCTTTTTTTTTGAGATTTATCAATTGGCTAAAGAAGGTGTTTCTCTTTGTATCCTCATAATGTGCTATCATTTCCTCCATGAAAATTGACCACGTGACAAGTGGTTTATGAGAACAAAGCCCTTCATACCATAAAAATTGATTCGGTTCTAAATATAAATATGCAATACATACCTTTTTTAATAGTTGCACCTCATGTAGATCAAAATATTGCTCCATCTATAGTATCCAATTTACCGGATCCTTGCCATCAAACTTCCTCATATCACCTTTTCTTGATTTTAGGAGCTCGATCTTGAAATGACTATAACTCTGTAACTTTGGATCTCCCAATTTTGAAATTATGACTTGCGTTATCCCTCTGTGTCCTCTTTCTAATGCCACCAGTCTGATCGAAATTGGTGATGAGCCTTATAAATGGGTAATTATATGGGCTCATTTTACCTCCTAACCTAGTCAAATCAACTATTCTCTTAGCTTGTTGTATCATTTTCTGATTATATTTATGCTTATGGAGTGAGTTGAGTTAGTTATGATGCCATGTGGTCTAACATGTGTTTAATGCAGATTATTGATGAATTTCGAGGTCAAAGTCAAGGATCCAATGGACAAATGGCAACAATAACTCGAAGTGGACAAAGGAGAGGAATTATATGAGGGAATCCCCCTCATTTATTACTCCTTACTTCAAATTCCCCTTCATTCAGCTCGGAGTACAAGCAACCGAATCATGCACTAGAAGGTAGCCGAGCAAGTGGAGGATGACTGATGATTATCTCGAGTTTTGGGAGCCAAGCCTCCCTGATTTTAAGGAAGCTGTTGGTAGCTTCATTTGTATAAGTAGAGAGGCCTAGGGCCTCACTAGGGTCAGATTGTTTTTGGACTTTTGCTTATGTAAACTCTGCTCCAACTTCAAGATTATTATTTTGTGATAGTTTCATGTAATCTTGTTATTGTTTTGATAATAAAGATGGAATCATTTTTGAGCTAGCACTGAGTTACCTCAGAGGGCTGAAGCTCTTGGGTTAGGGCCCAATCCAAGTAGCCAAGCTCCTCTTTACTTGTATTTGTATGTTTTATTTCAGTTTGTAGATTAGGTTGTTGTTAGATGTATTTCTTTTATGGTTAAGAATAGGTTGCTTTTGATGATTCAGTAGTTTGCTTCCATTTGTGCTTTCTATAGCAGGTTAAGCAGTGATAAAGAGAAGATTAAAAAGGATAGCAACAGTGCCTTGGCCTCTCTTCCTCCCTTTGGGACCATGATTTGAGGCAAAGACCCTCTTGCTGCCCCAAAAACACAAATTTTCCTCATTCATAGGACTTCTAGTGTTTGCAGCATTTTAGTAGGTTAATAGTCCAGCTTTGCTTTGCTTCAGATCTTCTTCATCATGCTCACTTCTTTATTTGCAATAGTCTTCTTTCATGCTTTCATTTCTTGCAACATTTCTCAGCATTTCCTTTCATAGATCATAGTTTAGACTATTTTGATGCAAAACTTTGTTTTTCTAGATGCACTCATTTCATTGCTTGCTTGATCTTATTGGTTGACTGTCAGTTCCTTTGCAGCAGATATCTTCTAGCAGTAGGCCAGCTTATCAGCCATCCCATCCTCCATCTAATCCATGCCCTACAAGTCGCCAAAACCTCACCTCAATTCTGCCTTAGTTTCTTGCATTTTCCAGAGAACTTCTTCCTCTCTCCTTGAGCAAACCCAATCATATCCCTCTCTCCTGGTGATTCTTGGTAGACCCTAGGCACCCTAACACCTCATTCCAACCTTCATCCACCTTTTTCACCCACTCTCACACCCTCAAAACAGTGAAAAATGCTCTCGGCCTCCTCTTGTAGGCCTCCTGTAGTGGTCCTGTTTTCCTCCTGTAGATTTCCTGTGTCCTCCTGTAGATTTTCCTGTATGCTTTCTTTTGAAGGCCGAGTGTGGGAAAAGCCTCCATAAGGCCACCTAAGACCTCCTAGGGCCCATCCACACCATCCTACATCCTCTCAAGTCCCAAATCCACCCTCCAACGCCACCTATTCGCTGCCACATTCACACACAATAAATTGCATGCATGTCAAATTCACATGAAAATACATAAAAATCCAAAAAGATGTCTTTTGGTTATTTACTTCCAGAAATAGCTTAGTTAGATGTTGTTTACTTCCTTGAGTAGGTAATGGCATTCCTTTCATGGTTTTCATAGTGTTTTCTGCAAAAGTAGGATTAGTTGGTTAATTAGGGTTTACTAGGTTTGCTTTACATTTCAGTATTTCTCCTTTCTGCAATTAGAGTAGCATCTGTAGAGTAATCTTTCTCTCCTTTCATCACATATAGAGCTTCTTCTGGAATCCATAGAAGTTGGCTTGAGCTCCTAGTGATCTTGCGCTGGCTGACCAAGTGACAACCTGCAGTAAGAACTAGTACTTGTGCATACAACACCGATGCTTCCAAGTTTGTTACGAACTACCGGGTTGATAAGAGTAAAGTAGGCAGCCCAGGAGTTGCAGCATTATTGCTGCAATACTAGTGCTCACCACTTTTTGGTACCATTGCCGGGGAAGCATCAGAGTATTCTGTGATTACTACTTTCTTCTATTTTCTATTGCAACATTCTGCTAATAGTTTATTTCAGCAAAAGTAGACTAGTCCTTTCTTTTCCTTCATTTTTGTATTTCCTTGCTTTCCTTTTCAATTCTGAAAATTTCATTTTAGCAAGAGTAGACTAGTCATTCATTTTCCTTCAATTTTGCATTTCCTTGATTTTATCTTCAATTCTGCAAATTTCATTTCAGCAAGTTCATTTCAGCTAGTTGCAATTTGTTTTTTTCAATCAATTTCAGTTTTGTAGGTACTATCAGTGTGGGGAAAAAAGAAACAAAAACCAACCAAAAAGATTTCCTTTCATGCCTCGTAGGAATAGAGATAACTCAGGAAATTTTTTTCCCAACACCCCCATTGCTTCACACAGCCAACCTTCTCTTCTTTGGCGGCTACGATCAAGAAGAACCCTTAGGTGAACAACACGACATATTTGAAGAATCTATAGGGGAAGAAGAAGAAGAAAACATTCCGTTGGAGCCAATGGCTGAAAACAGAAATGCTAGGGGGAATAGAGAGAATATAGGGTACCTTTCCCATTCAGGAGATTAATGGGGACACCAAAATGAAGAATATAAGCCCTTCCGCCCTACCTCATTTTGATGGTCTGACTACAGAAGATCCTAACACCTTTTTGTTCAAGTTTGCTGTCATCTGTCGAACCTATGACTATGCAGAAGATGAGAAAAAATTGAAACTGTTCCCTTCTACTCTCAAGGATGTAGCACTGCGTTGGTTCATGGGATTACCTGGAAATAGCATCACAACTTGGGCTCAGATGCAGTAAGCCTTTAAGAAAAAGTATCAAGACTATTGTAGGTCAAAAGATACTAAAGAAGAAATTTTCCGAATGACCATAGGAAGTGATGAGTCCCTGGAGGGCTATGAAGAGAGGTTCTAGCTCAGTTACAAAAGGGCCAGGTGTACACTTGACCTTGAGTCTCTAAAGCTGGTCCTACTCAGGGGAATTCAGGAAGATCTTTTAGACACCCTCTATCTATTGGCTGGGGGATACATCTACCAACTATCCTATGAGGACATAAAGACTGTATTTAGAAACCATTCTAGAGTATCCAGAAATGAAGGTAGGGGGCGTCAACCCATAGCCAGTACCTCTTCCTCTAACTCATCCATTAAAGGAGAAATTGGAAACATGCTGGAAGACTTCAAGAGTGAGATGCTGCAGACTCTTGCCATGCAAATGTATACCTTAAATATCAAAAGGAAACAAGAGGAAGCAGAGAGGGCTTTGGCCATTTTTTCCCTAGATGCACCATGAGGCATCCTAGGAATGAATGCCCATTGAGCTATATAGAGGTTTGTTTAGTCTGTGAAGAAAATCATTCTACAGATAAGTGCCCTTCCTTACTGTTGATGCCTCGAAAATCGTTGCATCAACATCAGGGGATAACCACCCGATCCAGACCTTAATACAGCTCCTTTTCCGTTTGGGATGGTGGCTCCGACTGGATATAATGGGACCAGTTTCCCAGTGATGAATAAAAAGGGATGGATGAGTGATTGGTTTTCTAATAAGTGATAATGAATGGATGACTTAATCTAAAAGCAAAAATACAAATGACTATTCTATCCCGGGAAGCTTCTATTCTTAAGTGCAACGTTTGATGATCTCTGTTCATCAATAGGCATATAGATGACTCTATTCAATAAACATCGACATTCATTCATATAATAATTGCTTTGTTCAAATAGTTGAACAAAGTAATTAATAAAACATTGTTACGCTTATCTTTTTATATTATTGATACATGTATGATTAAAAGAAAAGCATGTTGTAAACATCCAATAGTGGAAAGTATAAAGAATGCTGTTAAAATGCATGCATATATTCAATAATAGCAAGAATGATCAAATAAAAATTCACATAAAAAGCATGAATTCAGACATAGATAGTAGTACCATATGAGCTGCAAGTCATTCCCAACATCAATCGCAATTTGAATTCCTTCTTCCGACTCAGAAATACTTTTAAATAAAGGCAGTAGTGCAAATCCACATAAAAGCTTCGTTATCAAAATTGGAATAATTGGCCCAGTCTTTATAAAAAATATACCTGAAGTACAGTAGTGCAACTTCAGGTTTAAATCATATACAAAAACTTACGACCCTTTCCAATGCATTGAAAGGGTCTATAAATACTTAATTAAACTAACTAACCACAAAATTAAAATGCTACTAAATTGGTACAACTTGATCTTGTATATCTCCCCCACAACAATCTGGTAGTCGGCATCATGATTCATCACTTTGACTGTTTGCCTTTAGACCTGAGTTGGCATATCACTAGCATCGGTTCCACTTCTTGAGGGCGGTTGAGACAAGAATTGAGTTGAGCAGCATAGGTGGCATCGTGTATATCGGGAATGATACACTCGATTGCATCCGTTAGGCGCTTGAGGGCGGCTCTCTGGCTGTATGGTTTTACTAGGAACAACCAATAGGTGTCCCAAGTTAAACTGTTAATACATGTGATCAATCTCCCATTCTTTTCCAGCTCTTGATAACATGATTGCTCCAATGTTTTGGCCGATAGTAATTTACCTGGTGTACACTGAGAGATCATATTAGATAAATAGAGAGTATCATTAATAAATTCAATCAAATTACTAGTGGATAATTTGCTTCTAGAAATTGCTCTCTCTGCCTTCATTAACTGGGACTGCCACTCCATAAATAGGATTTCTTTATGATATTCTAAGATTTTAGGCAAATTTACTACCTGTCCCTCATTAGTGTCCTGCCAATTAAGAAAATTTGTCAAGGTTTCATCGGCCTGCTCGAAGTCTTGTCTAGCATCGACTGATTTATCGGTTATTGATGCTGTTATGTCACACAAGGGTTCAACTTGAGCAATTTTATGACACAATAATCTTATTTGTGTTATCAGTGCCTTATTAATCTGTAGTGCTTCTGCTCTGAACTCGGCAGGCTGCGGAAGATTATTGAACTTCTCTATTTGTCCTGATAATTGAGCAATTTGCTCATCTTTTGTCTTTACCATCTGTTCATTCATTGCTTTTAATTTTGCTAATGCCTCCGACAGTTCTTTCTGCTTTTGAATCGCACTCGAATCGATCCTCTGTTTCTCTTCATGCAACTGCTTGTTCAATTGATTATTTATCTGTTGCTACGTGGACAATTGCTGTTCTAATTGTTCTGCTTTCTGCTGTGCCTCCGATAGCTGTGCTTGTAACGAAGCGATTGCCTGGTATTTTTCTTTTAACAAATTACTCACTTCTGATGCCTTGTCCATGGTGGCTGCCGAATAGGCTCCAGCATATTGGGACAATTTTGTTAGGTCATCAGAAGGATCAAACTCCTCCTTCCAAACTACGTTGGCTATCACTGTTTGTTTAGGGAACAGGGAAGGTTGATCAATCCTTCTCCTTTTCCACTGTCACTTTACTACGACCCTGTGCTTTGGGCTGTAAAAGACATCCAATGGAGGTATATCCTCCACTTGCAAAATGATTTGATCCGAAGGATCTTTGGGAATTATTTCTATGTCTGTAGTAGGGGGTAGACCGCTGGTTCCTTCGCTTGGAACCTCTTTTGATGCTGTATCCTGTGTATTAGCCACTTTGGATGTATCGACTTCTCTTGAGATTTCTAGATTGCTTATGATTGAATCGAATTGCTACCATTCCTAGAGCAACTTTGGGTCAATCTGGGTATCGACATTCACATCCTTGCTGCTCTGCTCCTGCTGCCTTTTCTGTTCCTGTTCACATATCCTCTGTTGTTCTTTCCTCTGCGCTTCCTCCTGTTCTTTCCTCTAAAGTTCCTCCTGCTCTCTTGTTTGGAATTCTCCAATAATTTCTGATGTAGCAGGAGGTTCGTTGGTAAGTCCCTGTTCAGGCTCACTTGACTGTGTCATCGGGGCAGTGGCTAACAAATCTAGAGGCAGAGTTTGCAACCTCTGCTCTCTAAGTTTGTTAAATTCAACTAACCCGTTGTCGTGATATCTCATTTTAGCAATCACTTGAATCTGAAATAATGACTCGGCCCAGGAGAATAGGTCCTCAAACTCATATTCTTGATGTTCAAATTTAGTGAGTTTTGCCTGTTCTAGTGCATTATAGACGACTTTGTGTGGATCAACTCGTCTGTTAGGAAGAGTGGCAAGATTCAATGTATTTATCTTTTCTGCTTCTTTCTCTGCATGCTTGTAGTCATGAAAAGTATAAACGCCACACCTTAGAGGAAAAGGAGACCAGACTTGCTTCTTTTTATTCCTCATAGTCTTTGTAACTCCTTAGGATGTAAGCTGATATGCTATTTCTCGAACCAATAGTTTGTCGGGTATATACAAGGGGAGGACGTGAGGCCTGGCATGACTGCCAAAAACTCTTATATATGTAAATTTTTCTTCTCCGAACCAGGTTCCTATGGCTGTCAAGTCAATCTGTGCTTGTGAGGAAATCTTAGGAGCAGGTTTGTCAAAAATTGCATAGTAAATGGGTAACATAAATCCATTGCAAACTTGATATAGGTGGTGCTTATAGTGGGCTTTCCACAACTTCTCGTGATAGATATGAATGGGCATGGGGTCTTGTGGAGTCCATCTCCACCCCAGCATAGGAAATTCGGAGTTAAAACAGAGAGTATCTAAGATGTAGGCACTAAAGTAAAATGGAGGAATGAACCTTTCAGTAACGCGGGTTTTGTTTCTGAACTCAAGAATAGCTGTTGCTAACTTATCAGATAATATATTCCCCCAATCCATTATTTCGCTATTGCATGCTGCTTCCATTAAAGGTACCATCTCTATGGTGAAGTTTGAAGAATCATGCAACCCCCAAATCCTACACATCATCACTCCGGCATAACAATAAGGAGAACACAAGGAATCGACAGAGTACTTACCCGAGGACTCATGCTTGTGTTTCGTTGGGTTTTGTCTCCATTCCCGTATAGGTGCTGATTCAATCTCATTTTCATCTCTGAACTTCTCCAGAAACACTTTGTTATACTTCTTCTCTGGTTTGGGAAAATGGTACATTTGTCTCAAATCATCAGGTTGAAATGAACCAAATACTCTCTCGTCGATAGTGCAAAATGTTTTGTTTGTAATTGGGATTTCCTCAACTGCCCATCTTACCACATCTGTGTATGGAAGAATTTTCTCTCGAGCCACTATCCGGTGTAGGTAAGAATCGACCAAATCCTTTAGGGTCACCTCGGACTTCCGGGTCAAGTCTGCTATAGCTTGTACTAATGTTTCCTGAGGCTCTTCGGCCTCAACCAGATTATAGATGCTCTGCCAAGTAGTATTACCGAGACCAAGACATGTGGTGTCTGAGATTAATCCTTTTTTACTTGGTCCCGGATCGGCAGTGTGTTGTCCTGTTACTGCGGAAGCTGAAGCTGTTCCAGATTTCTTAGACTTCTTCCCCATTTGGCCTAAATTTGCTGCTTCAGAGGAGCTCTGCACAGGAGATAAAATGAACGTAATGCGGAGAATAGGTGGTGCAAACCAAATATGAAAGAGTTATATCAATCAATGAATAATGGAGGATTAACATAAGGTGGCCGTGGGTACAATCTCTGAAGAGATTTTGGCATTACTGCTCCATTAATTGGCCGTTTAAACCTGTCAATCGTTTAAATGCTCATCATATCATTTATTGGCCGAAAAATTCATTTAAGCGTGGCTTTGATGTTTTGACAGTTGGGCGTAAGTGAATCACTATCGGGAAGAGAAATGCCTTTAATAATAATTCAACACAATATATCCAGGCCTTATCAATCCTTTTTGAAAGTCGCGCTTCACTTTATCACAATCGGGGATTGGAGGAATGCTTAAGTTGTTATATCGATGTTATTACGGGATCCCCGATCACCGATAGCGATATCGCCAATTCGCATCGGGAGTTTTTAAAAGAGGGCTTTTAGATGCGTGCATGTTACATTCCCCGATCGCCGATAGCGATATCGTATCGGAGCAAAGAGAGGGGCCTTTTGTTATGCATCCTTACCTTCCCAATATCTGATAGTTATTCGTGCTTGTCGCATCGGGGAAAACCAATGGGTCTTTTGTCATGCATCCTTTGTTATTGCGATATGCGATCTTGCGATCGCTTTATCGCAATAACAAAGAATTATTCATTTTTTATTATCAGACCGATTGTATATTGTCTCAAAAAAGTTTATAATGTTTTATTTCTTTTCGGACCTTTTGAGGAATGATAAGTTGATACCAATTTAATCTAAAAGGGACCCATTTCATATTATAGTTTTGAAAGTAAAATTTTATGAAATGGGGAGGGTTGTTGTATAGCACAACACTTACCCAGACTTAAAGCTATATATCAAGGGGCTGAAGGAGTCACTGAACAACTCTATTATATAAACCAAACGAGGCCGCATGGACCTAGACCATACCAATAGGGGATGCAAGGGACATCTCAGGCATACTACAACCCCAACCAAGTCACTTCCATACCTTCTTGGGGCCCTCCTGCTCATCCTTCCTAGTCCACGCCTCCTCCTTGGTCCTTCACATATCAATATCATGCCCAACCACCTGCTCATTCATTTCAATCCTATGCTCAGCCACAACCTCAGTGGAATGCATCTCATCAGGGGTGGAGGCCCAAATATAACTCTCTTCCTGCTCTTTTTCCTCCACCACCTGCCCAACCACAACCGTTACCTCCTGCTCCACCAAAGCAACCCCAAATGCTTACCTAGCCAAATCCAAAACTGAACAACAGACAGGCTCAGCAAGTGTATAGTGGGGAACCATCATGCCCAACTTATGTTGTGGAGATTCAGGAAATTAACTTGCGATCTAGAAAAGTTCTCCCAGATAGCCAGCCTCCACGTAGGGAGGTTGAGGAAGATAAAGAGGAAAGTGAATCTAAAGCAATTCCACCCTTTCCTGAGAGACTATCCATGACAGTCCAGCCTACCCCAGAAGAAACTGAACTCCTGGGAGAATTGAAACATTTATGTGTGAAGATACCACTTATCCAAGCCACAAAAGATGTGCCTATCTACAATAGGTTGATCAAAGAGAAGTGCTTTAGGCATCCAAGAAGGTGCAAGAGAAATGCCCCAACCATCAATGTCATAGGACAACTGTCCGACCTGATGTTAAGGCAAATAATCTATCCAAAATATTTGGACCCTGGAAGCCCAGTAGTCGATGTCCACATCAATGGCACCATGATCCCACATACCTTGATTGATCTGGGAGCTGCGATTAATGTGATGACAAAGGACACAATGCTCAAACTTAACCTCCAGGGCTCCTTGAGGAAGACCACAACTGTGCTACAGCTAGCATACCGCTCCACCACGACCCCTGAGGGGATTGTGGAAGATGTGATGATATCCATTAATTCTTGGGAGTACCATGCTGATTTCTTAGTTCTCCAGCCAAAGGAAAATCTCACTGGGTATCTTCTCATTCTGGGAAGACCCTGGTTGGCTACTGCCGATGCCTACATCAGCTGTTGAGCTGGGAACATGACCATAAAGAACTGGCACATGTCCAAGCAGTTAATCCTATATCCTCCTGCCCAACCCTTGCTACAACATGATCTACTTCTCTGGTTGGAGAAAGAAGATGAGGATGAAGTCTATTTTGTACTACTTTATGCATTAGAAATCGCCATGGGGGGAAACAGCAAGACGAGGACGATATGATTGAAAATCTGGTTCAGAATCCACCTCCCAGTGTATCACCATTAGAGGACATAGTAAGAGAAACCCAAAAAAACCCCTCAACTGATCTCTGTGTGGCCAACTCCACTTCTCTCCGTGTTAAGAATATAGAGTTCAGCCTAGAAAGAACCTTGAAAATCAATCCATCCCTATCCATTTCCCAGGAAAAGGAACTGTGTAGCCTACTAAGAAAACACCTAGATGCCTTTGCCTGGAGTTATAAGGAGATGAAGGGAGTGCACCCTTTAGTAAGTACTCATCATATATACAGCAAGGAGGATTACAAGCCAGTCATGCAGCCTCAAAGGAGGATGAATCCAACACTTAAAGATATTGTTAAGGAAGAACTACAAAAATTGCTTGATGCAGGATTCATCTATCCCATCTCTGACAGTGAATGGGTCTCTCCTTTGGTGTTAGTGCAAAAGAAAAATGGTAAGTGGAGAATCTGCGTCGACTATCAGGAATTTAATAAAGCCACTAAAGAGGACCATTTTCCTTTACCTTTCATAGATCAAGTGTTAGACGATATCGCAGGGAAAAAGTTTTTCTCTTTCCTAGATGGGTTTAGTGGGTACAATCATATTCAATTCAACTCGAGAGACCAAGATAAGACCACTTTCACTTGTCCTTGGGGTATCTTTGCATACCGGGTCCTTCCTTATGGTTTGTGCAACACTCTAGCCACTTTCCAAAGATTGGTATTGAGTATATTCTCTTACTTAGTTCATGATGCAATAGAGATATACATGGATGACTTTACTCCTTATGGTTTTGAATTTCAGGAAGCTTTATCTAACCTAGGAAAATTTCTAGACAAGTGTATTGAGATGAACCTATCCCTCAGTCCAGAAAAATGTGAATTTTTGATGATTGAAGGGACAGTGTTAGGTCATGCAATATCTCAGCAGGGACTGCAGGTGGACCCCAAAAAAATTGCCATCATCAAAAGGGTCCCACCTCCTCAAAAGGTGAGAGATGTCAGAAGTTTCCTAGGCTTAGCTGGGTATTACAGGAGATTCATTAAAGATTTTAGCAAGCTAGCCTCTCCTTTGTTTGGCCTCTTAGGCAAAGATGTCGAGTTCATATGGTTGGAAAACTGTCAAGAAGCCCTAGATACCTTAAAGAGCAAGCTAGTGACTGCCCCAATTCTCAAAGGCCCAAACTAGGCCCTGCCTTTCCACATTCACACAGATGCCTTGAACAAAGCAATAGGAGAAGCCTTAGGAAAAATTGATGAAAAGTTACCTTATGCCATATACTTTATAAGCAAAAACTTGTCAAAGGCAGAGTTAAAATATACAATGACCGAGAAGGAACTCCTAGATGTCATGCATTCCTTTAAAAAATTCAGACATTATATTACAGGCTATCAAACCTTTGTGCACACTGATCATGCTACAATTAGATATTTAATGAACAAACCAGATGTAAATGCTCACATTATTAGATGGTTGCTTTTACTACAACAATTTGATTTGACCATTATTGATAAGCCTGGTAAAGAAAATGTTGTTGTTGACTTTTTGTCTAGAGTAAATTTGCCTGCAAGTGAAGAAGGAATGGTTGATGACCAAATGCCAGATGAACATTTGTTTGCTATCTCAGTACTCTCTCCATGGTTTGCTGATATAGCAAACTACTTGGTTTCAGCATAGTTCCCACCACACCTGTCCTCAAAAGAGAAGAGCAAGATAGTAAGGAAAAGCACCCCTTTCACTTGGATTAGGGGAAATCTCTTCAAACTTGGTCTAGATCAGATCTTGAGAAGATGTGTCAGGGAGGAGGAAGTCTTTGACATCCTCCTGACTTGTCATGACGGGCCTTGTGGAGGTCATTTTGCAGCAAAAAGAACTGCCTTCAAGATATTGCAAGCAGGCTACTATTGGCCCACTCTTCATCAGGATGTGAGGAGATATACCAGCCAGTGTGATCGGTGTCAGAGGATGGGGAAACCTACTCCAAAGGATGAGATTCCCATGTAACCGCAAGTGACCTTTGAGCCATTTGAGAAGTGGGGCATGGACTTTGTGGGTCCTATCAACCCTCCTTCAAAGCAGAAACAATACATCATTGTGTGCACCGATTACCTAATAAAGTGGGCAGAGACAAAAGCAATCAAAGCAGCGACAGAGGAAAAAGTAGCTGAGTTTTTGAGATAAAACATATTCTATAAGTTTGGGTATCGAAGAGAGTTGGTCACAGATCAAGGCAGTCAGTTCACTTCCAGTTTGATTGAATATCTTCTCACACATCATAGAATCAAACACAGGACTTCCACCCCTTACCATCCATAAGCCAATGGGTAGGTGGAGGTCACTAACAGGCATTGGAAGGGATCCTGACCAAGGTAGTGAGCAACAGCAGAAAAAACTGGGTGGACAGATTAGTTGAGGCCACTTGGGCCTACAACACAACATGGAAGACCACCATAGGGTTCACACCCTATGAACTAGTCTATGGGAAGAAGGCTTTGCTGTCAATAGAATTTGAATTCAATACCCTAAGGATGGCAGCTCAGCTGGACCTAGACCTCAGCCATGCACAAAAAGAAATATTACTTCAGCTCAATGGATTGGATGAACACAGATTGCAGGCCCTTCTCCATACAGAGGTAGTTCAGCTTTAGAGAAAGATATGGCATGACAAAAATATCAAGGAGAAGCAATTTCAAGAGGGAGATTGGGCACTACTCTATGATTCAAGATACAAAGATTTCAAAAGCAAGTTGAGGACAAGATGGCTGGGACCCTACACTATGGAGAAATGCAATTAAAATGGTTCAGTTCTGATTAGAACCATTCATGATGAAGCCATCCCCATGCTTGTCAATGGACATCGGTTGAAAGTCTACAAGAAACCCCTCTCCAAGCGAGAGTTCATTAAATATTTGAATAAGACAGTGACGGTAGTGGAGCATGTCTTAGCCTCCACTTCACCCACTCATTGAAGAAAAAGAAAAAAAGAAATAAAAAATAAGGACTCAAGTGAAAACCTCCATGAGGCGCTTGAGTCCCATCATTGGGAAAACCTCTTCTGAGGTGGCCCAGTGATGTCAAAAGAAAAAAGAAGAAGGAGAAAATGAATAAGATCCCTAGGTGAAAACCTCCCTTGGAGGCACCCAGGGCAGGCAATTAGGGTGAAAACCTCCCTGAGGCGCCCTAGTTGTTTTCAAAAAAAAAAAAAAAGAGAGAGAAAAGAAATGAATTTTTCTTGCATTGCAGGTTTGCAGGAGGACTACAGGAAGCAGTAGAAGGTGCCAAGGGAACCCTGACATCACACTAGCACCTATCCTACCTTCTCCACACTTTTCTCCAACATTTTTGGTATTTCTTTCACCCCATTGTGCTTCTTTTTCAAAAACTGTGTTTTCTACAGGAGGTTTCGTGTTTTCTACAGGAGGCCCTTGTAGGAATTACAGAGAGCCAGAAATGGATATAAAAGGCAATTTGAGGGGCAGGGAAGCTTCATGAAGAACCTATAAACCCTCATATAGTATTCAAACCTGCTTTCCATCATTTCCAAGCCTGCATCACACCCCAAGCATCATTCTTCTTTCTGTCCAAGAAAAACACAGAAAAAAACAATTTTTTAGGAAAAGAAAAAAACAAAAAATAAGAGAGGAAGTAGCACCATCCACCTCACCTAAAGCCTACCTACTACCTCTCCATCTCTATCTACACCTCTAGCATCATCCTCAAATCTCCAAGCATAGAAAGAAGCTAAAGTTTCAAGGGGAGAAACTGCTACAGGAGCTCCTGTAGGAATTCCTGTAGCAGCTGATCCCATTAAAATCCAGCGCCAACAGCAAGAGAATGCAAACATGAAGGTTGAGGAGATGCTTGAAGCTTAGATCCAGCTAGAGAAGAACTTGCACAAGACACAGTGACACATCAACAAGCAGACATCATGCAACAAAAGAAATAAAGGCATGCAATAGAGAGAGAGCCACAACACCTCACAAAAAACACATTCGGATCATAGGTAAGTAACTAAATCGCTCCTCTATTTGCATTTGTGTAATTAGAAGTCATGCAAAAGAAATGAGATGGTTGAGGTTGAATGAGGGAAAGGTGGCCAGTTAACTTGGCCACCTTCATCTAGTTGACTCCACTCATCCGAGATGTCACCCACATGTGCGCACAGTCAACTCAAGAAAGATGTCAAGGATAGGTAGTGGAGGAAGTGTGAACTCTGATGAAATCATGAGGGATGATTACGAGGAGGGGCCATGATGACAAGGTAGGTGGGGACCAATGGTCTGAATATGGCCAATGTATACTTTGCCAGCTCACCCCCCATCACCGGAAATATCCATAAAGGGTAATAAGTACTCCTCCCCGAGCATTCTCACCACCTTTTCCTTCATTCTCTCCTCGTAACTCAACTACAGTAGTCTCCTTGTGCCCCCACAGCCTTGTAACCATCGTCCTCCATCGATCTCTCCCATATTCCTGCTCTCGGCGTTTTCTATAGGAGCACCTACAGGTTCTACAAGAGCACCTATAGGAATTCTATAGGAAGAACAACAGGCTTCTATAGGAGGGGCAGTGAGTTGTTTTGAAGGGAGAAAACACGAGTTTTAGCACGATTTTTGGTCTGATGAGGTAGGTTCCATGCATGCCCCAATTGAATATCAATATATGAAAGAAGTGGTTTCAAATTGAGGAGGAAATAAAGTCTTTAGGAGAGGATAAAATACATAAAAGAATTCCTACTTATTTTAAAAAAACACAGTCTCCTCTGTTTCTTTGTTTTTCTCAAAAATTGTTGTCTCCATATCCACATTTGGTTTCCCAAAAGAGTATAAAAAAAATGATAGGAGGGTTTATGAGAAAGGAGCCCACTAACTCCACTAGGTTCGATGCACATCCACAAGTGGTGGACATCTTCACAAGGGAAACTTGGATGAAATTCTTTGAGAAATTCTGAGGGTTTGATGAGGAGATTGCCCAAGAATTTTCCCTCTCTTTGGTCCCTCACAATAGAACACATGCCACTATCACCTTTAGAGGTATTTCCATGGAGATAACCCTTGAATTTATCAGTAGGGTCACTACCCTTCCTCTTGGGCTACCTTGGAGTAAGGATGAGAAACCAATTGGCTAGGCTGCCAAGAAAAACTTTTTCCAAAACAATGAAACCCTTGTAGAGGATAAAAATGGCATTAGAAGGGATAGCATACCATATCCTTGGGATGAGGTTAGCTACCAAATAATCAAATAAATTTCCTGTGAGGGGAGGTACAACATTGTCTATGGTTATCACTTTAGAATCCTCCATGAATTAAGGTATGGCATGGACACTCCAGCACCTCAGAAGCTCAGCATCCCCTACTTCCTCTTGCAGTCCCTCATTGACTCCAGCACTAAGGTTCAAGTAGGGAATTTAGAGCAGCTAGCTCACCATGGGTTAATCAAAATCCTAGTGGAAGAAGCCCTCCATACATTTACACTCCCTATAGCATGGGAAGTCTTCCGAAACATGACAGCTGAGGATGACATAAAGGCCCTAACCTATGATGTCAATCCTATTGGCAGTGAGGAGGAAGAGTAGTAAGGGGGAGAAGGTGAAGCCACTGGTGACTTAGCAGAACAAGGAAGGAAGGAGGAAGGAACTGAAATAGAGGAGGAGAAAGCTGAAGAAACAGAGCAGGAAGAAACAGAGCAAAAAGAGATAGAAAAAGAGACAGAAGGAGGAGAAAAAGAGGTAGAAAAGGCAGAACAAGGAGAAGGGTCCCCTGAGACTCTGGAAAGGGAGGCAGCAATTGCCCTCACTACCCTTAGTACACCAATCAAGCCAAAGCAAAAGAGTAAAAGGCAGGCCTCCATGTATTTCAGGGCTAGAAAGAGCACAAGAATCAAAACAGGCAAACCTCAACCCTCTTCAAAAATGCCAATTACAATTGAAGATTCACCCTCTACCAAAGGGAAAGAATCCCCTTCAAAGGCACCTATCACATATGAAAGGGGGACTCCTAGATCTTCCACATGGAAAGAAAAGGTAGAACTACAAGACCCAAAAATAGTCCTACAAGAGGCTCAGACAGTTCTACAGGAGACACTGTCAAAACTACAGGAGACCCAACAGCTTGAGAAAAGGATAGAAGAACAACCACAGAGGAAGGAGGAAGCAACACAGCTATAAGAACCTGATCCCCATCTTATTCTTGCCTCCTATTACAATCTACTTGAGGGAGGAAGGATAATCCCACAAAAATTTGCAATTGCACTATTATTTGAATTAGAGAAAGAAAGAATAAGAACACATAGGTGGATGCAAATAGCCAAATCCAAGGGAGTTGAGGATATTGGCCATATGGAAAATAAACTCAAAGAAATGGGCAGAGAGTTGAGTGCTCTCAGAGATAGGGAAGCAATTACAAGAAGCCACCTTGAAACTAAAAATGAATTGTAAAGGAGGCGGCTACAAGAGAAAGAGACTCAACTGGCATGCATGGCCAGCTTATCCATGGGTGCATTGCAAATTAGAACACCAACAAAATCCTATGGCCTATATATCAAGGACCAATGGTTATAATTCCATATAAAGATTGGCACAAAGAAGCACAATGCCCTTCCAAGATTACAAGAAATTTATGGATCTGTATGACCAAAGCACAAAAGAGGATAAGGCAAAGATGGTAGAATTATACCTACATAACATGGCCCTCATAGACATGAATGTGTGGGACCCAAATTCCAGGTTAGGGGACATGCAACTAATGGCCATGGCCTCATGGATGAACCATGAAGAGTTGAGGGTAGCAGAAATAAAAAAGAATGATGATAAAAGAGCAGAATGAGCCATTAATGATAAGAGCTGAGCCATCATATCTCATGGCACTCATCAGCACACACAACCTGCTTGCCAATAATCCTTAGATTGCCCCTAGATATATAAATGATCAGGCACAAACCGTTGCACACTTTGAGGATATGCAAAGGCTACTTGGGGATGACCATGTGCATGCATGCACGAGGAGATGGAACACCTTACTACACAGTCTGCATATCAGGGAATATCATTCCCCCATGAGGCTAAAGGAGGCATTAAGAAGGGTTCCAATGTACAAGCACTCCATGCAGAGGCTGAAGGTCAACTGGATTGGCCTCAAACTGAGTCCCCCACTGTTGTTAGGCATGTTGGAAGGTAGAAGAGAAGAAGAAGAGGAGGAGCAGTGGGAAGAGATAGAAAGGAAGGAAGGATTCTATAAAAAAGAAGAGCAGACCACATTAGAAGCCTGGGATGCTAGGGAGGCTACTAGCGCCATAAAAGATGAGGAGATGGACTAAGTTGCTCAGAGGATGAGCAACACCTTCAGTAGGGGGGCGATGATGAGCCTCATAAAAGGGTAATTATATGGGCTCATTTTACCTCCTAACGTAGTCAAATAAACCATTCTCTTAGCTTATTGTATGATTTTCTGATTATATTTATGCTTATGGAGTGAGTTGAGTTAGTTATGGTGCCATGTGGTCTAACATGTGTTTAATGCAGATTATTGATGAATTTCAAGGTCAAAGTCAAGGATCCAATGGACAAATGGCAGCAATAAATCGAAGTGGACAAAGGAGAGGAATTATATGAGTGAATCCCCCTCATTTATTACTCCTCACTTCGAATTCCCCTTCATTCAGCTCGAAGTACAAGCATCTGAATCATGCACTAGAAGGCAAATGAGCAAGTGGAGGATGACTGATGATTATCTCGAGTTTTGAGAGCCAAGCCTCCCTGATTTTAAGGAAACTATTGGTAGCTTCATTTGTATAAGTAGAGAGGCCTAGGGCCTCACTAGGGTTTTTGTTGGAATTTTTCTTATGTAAACTCTGCTCCAACTTTGAGCTTATTATTTTGTGACAGTTTCATGTAATCTTGTTATTATTTTGATAATAAAGATGGAATCATTTTTGAGCTAGAATTGAGTTACCTCAGAGGGCTAAAGCTCTTGGGTTGGTGCCCAAACCAAGTAGCCAAGCTCCTCTTTACTTGTATTTGTATGTTTTATTTAAGTTTGTAGATTAGGTTGCTGTTAGATGTATTTCTTTTATGGTTAAGAATAGGTTGCTTTTGATGTTTCAGTAGTTTGCTTCCATTTGTGCTTTCTATAGTAGGTTAAGTAGTGATAAAGAGAAGATTCAAAAGTCTAGCAATAGAGCCTTGGCCTCTCTTCCTTCCTTTGGGACCATGATTTGAGGCAAAGACCCTCTTGCTGCCCCAAAAACACAGATTTTCCTCATTCAGCGGACTTCTAGTGTTTGTAGCTTTTTAGTAGGTTAATAGTCCAGCTTTGCTTTGCTTAAGATCTTCTTTATCATGCTCACTTCTTTATTTTCAATAGTCTTCTTTCATTCTTTCCTTTCTTGCATCATTTCTTAGCATTTCCTCTCATAGATCATAGTTTAGACTATTTTGATGCAAAACTCTGTGTTTCTAGATGCACTCATTTAATTGCTTGCTTGATCTCATTGGTTGATTGTCAGTTCATTTGTAGCAGATCTCTTCTAGTAGTATGCCATCTTATCAACCATCCCATCCTCCATCTGATCCATTCCCTACAGGTCGCCCAAACCTCACCTCAATTCTGCCTTAGTTTCTTGCATTTTCCAAAGAACTTCTTCCTCTCTGCTTGAGAAAACCCAATCATCTCTCTCTCTCCTGGTGATTCTTGGTAGACCCTAGGTGCCCTAACACCTCATTCCAACCTTCATCCACATTTTTCACCCACTCTCACACCCTCAAAACAATGAAAACTACTCTCGGCCTCCTCCTGTAGGCCTCTTGTAGTGGCCCTTTTTTCCTCTAGTAGATTTCCTGTGTCCTCCTGTAGATTTTCTTGTAGGCTTTCTTTTGAAGGTCCAGTGTGGGAAAAGAATCTAGAAGGCCACCTAAGACCTCCTAGGACCCATCCACACCATCCTACATCCTCTCAAGTCCCAAATCCACCCTCTAACGCCACTTATTCGCTGCGACATTCACACACAATAAATTACATGCATGTCAAATTCACATGAAAATACATAAAAATCCTAAAAGATGTTTTTTGCTTATTTACTTCTAGAAATAGCTTAGTTAAATGTTGTTTACTTCCTTGAGTAGGTAATGGCATTACTTTCATGGTTTTCCTAGTGCTTTCTACAAAAGTAGGATTAGTTGGTTAATTAGGGTTTACTAGGTTTGCTTTACATTTCAGTCTTTCTCCTTTCTGCAGTTAGAGTAGAATTTGTAGAATAATCTTTCTCTCCTTTCATCACATATAGAGCTTCTTCTGGAATCCATAGAAGTTGGCCTGAGTTCCTAGTGATCTTGTGCCAGCTGACCAAGTGACAACATGTAGTAAGAACTAGCACTTGTGCATACAACATCGACGCTTCCAAGTTTGTTACAAGCTATCGGGTTGATAAGAGTAAAGTAGGAAGCCCAGGAATTGCATCAGTATTGCTGCAATACTGGTGCTCACAAATTGGATTCTCCAAGAAATATTTATGCACAATCTCCCAAGATGACCTGATTATATACCTTTTCAAAAGAGAAAACTTGTATGAAGTTCCACGTGTCACTGTTTCGACCTTCAGACTTGAAACTAATACACAGAAATCTACTGGTCGTCCTCTTTATGTAACTTCTTACAAAACTTCAATTTGATTCTTAGAAGGAACTTTACGACAATTTTCCCAAGGTCACCTGTTTGGGATGTAATTCGGGATATTGAAAAAACCCTAAATTTCTTGGATTGTATCTCCGAAAATATAGTGCAATAGGATCTGAAATTCGTGTCTGAGATTCACCAAGATTTCAGCTCAAATGGGTTGTAATGTCAGAATCTAAACCTTCGTAGAAAACAAATAATAGTGAAAATTTCATGATGACTTGTTTGAGATGGAATTCTGGAGCTTGCAAAAACCCTAACTTCCTCATCATATCTCCGAAAATATAGCGTAACAAGATCTAAAATTTTTACCCGAGGTTCAGTGAGATTTCCGCTCAAATGGGTTTTTTTTATATTCTGAAACTTCGTAGAAAAAAATTTATAACGCAAATTCCATGATGACTTGTTTGGAGCAACGAAACCCTAGAATCCAAAGCTTTGATACCAAATTTTATAAAACCAGCTCACAAAAAAATAGAAAAGATAGATCAACAACTTAGAAACTAGCCTCTTAGAGGGGGAAACCTCCTTTACATTACACAAATGAACAATTCTTGGATGATACAAATGACAAGACCTCCTTTCTATATATAGGAGTCTAGGGGGTCATAATGTAATCAGAGCCGACATAACAATAATAATGTAAGGGCACAATAATAACAATAGTGTTCTTCTATGGGGCATAATAATAACAATAAGCGGTTACAATAGTAGTATAGGGACCTAACAACCTCCATACAAGAACACCAAGGTGATGGGGAGTCCAGCTATACCCCTACACGTATCTATATATATATATATATATATATATATATATATACATGGTGTTGGACCCTAGTCTACTGGGCCCACATGTCACGTACTCTCGAGGATAGAATCTTAACAGTTTCTTTATGTGCCTTCATTGAAAACTTATGGGGTTTGGGGAAGCGGAGTAAGAATCCCTTCATGTTAATTAACGTCAAATAATTTGTCCGAGGACATAAATCACAATCATTCTTATGTTGGCCCCTTTATAGAATGTTGGGATGACATCATTCCTAGTGTTGTGTGTGTGTGTGTGTGTGTATATATATATATATATATATATCTAACTAGGAATGTTATCCCTTCCAAGCTTGCCAATAATTTGGCCTAACCCGACATTACTTATGCATATACCTTTTACTGTAAAGTGAAATTCACTATCCTTTCTTGAGCTTATATTTCCTTGGCCCATATTAGCTTGTGGCTTGCAACCATATAATGGTAATATGCATATATATACATAAATGAGGCTATCCCTCCTGAGCTTACAATGCTTCAGCCAACTTGACCTACAACATATAATTGGATATATGTCTATATATAAATAGAGCTATCCAGCCTAAACTTATGAGTAAACACCTACTTGACCTATATATATATCTATATATATATATATATATATATATATAAACAAAGTTATTCCTCCTAAGTTTACCAATTTTAAACCAACGCCTGATAACCAAATCATTTCAACTCATTTAGTTTAATAAATATTTTTCTACCTCCCCATACTCAGGCCATTTAGATCAATGTACAAACTTAGGATGAACATAGGAATGAACCCATTCCTAAGAAGATGCTCAGGGAAATTGCAACACATTTTCATACAAGAATCACATCCCTTGATATGAATCTAATCAACTCATTGGATCTATGTTAAGCATATAATATTCAGTATTGAGGAGCATAAACAAGCATTAACAACTCAAACATACATGATTTAATCATTCCTCATTGGCTGCATAGAGGTTAGCATTACACATTTTCACAAAAAATCAACACTCCTCAGCATTGCATAGGCATTTAACCTACACAAGAGTTTGACCCATCCCTCAAATGTTACATAGGAAGCTAAGACTCCCACTCTTATATGAAACAAACATTCCACACATTAAAAATGGTAGTTAAATAACACAATAAACATTCATACACAATTCATTGGCACATAAGGCATAAAAACACTTATCTTATAGTGGAATATCTTACCACTAATATTGGGACTCTAACTCTCCATCCAACCTTTGCTGAGCTACATCCAATATTACTTGCAACTCACACCCTTGAGCCAAATTTTAAAGCTTTAGGAAGAGTTCCCAAAAGGAGATTCTCATGCCTTCAACATCACTAGGAATCCAAATATCATCTTTTCTCCACCCAACAACCAAGTAAGTAAACACCCTATTGTCTCCACCCTATACTAGGCACCTAGAGAACATTGGAACACTGCAAATCTGCAGTCTAAGTTGAAGTTCTAAGAAATGTTTTTTCCTCAAAGCATTGCTTTCCTGCACTTTCTCTTTCATGTTATTCGTAGGGATTTCCTCCCTCTCTTTTCTGTTGAGACATTCCTTTGTCTCCTTAGCTCCCTGCACTAGTCTCTCCTCAACTATAGTTGAATCCCCCCCATTTTTTCCCTCTATTGCATGCCTCCTTTTTTTCCCTTCATCTTCCTATCATGTTGTGTGGTCGTTGAAGGTTCTAGGCATGTTGTCCCACCAACACCTTCCAATTAATTTCATTAGGGGAATTTTGAGTTCTAAAATGGGTCTCCTAAGGAAATTATAAAATAATAGTGGAAATAATAAAATAAAATGATATTATATCATCGAATTTTAGAGGGGAAAAAGAAAAAAACTATTTTTTGAACTTGTATTTTCAACTTATCTCCCTATGGTTTTACTCAAATTTTGAGTAGGAACACTCATTGGATGCAAAATTTGATTCCTAATTCAAGGAGTACCCATGTTGAATACTTTCGATGGACCCTACTTGTTGGCTTGAAGGGTCCTGAACCAGGTTCAAAGTTAGATGCTCCAACCAACAAAACCCTAAACCGTTGGCCCTTTTGGCAACAGCCTGCGTAGCGCAGGCTGCAGTCTCACTCGAAGCAGTATTAGGGGATGACAAAACCAAGTTTCTACATCCAGAGTTCAGTTTTATGGGTTCCTACGGCTCCTAGGGCTTATTTTGGTCTTCGCGAACCCTAACCCTTAAAATACAGATAATTACAGTAACTTGCAGAAACTGAATCTACACCTTCATGAAGGTATTTAAACATTCATATCATAAATTTAATAGGCTGATCTACTACTTTCACGCATCAATTAAACATTAATTCATATAAATTTAGATAACAGAGAGAAAATATAGAAACTGCAGAAGTAAATACAGATGCACAGATACACAATTATGGATCACAACTATCTTTATTAGATGTATTCTTTCTGTTACAGATTCTTCTTCCCTGCGCACTTAGCTACAGGGGCTCACACACTCAGCTTGCAGACTTACCAAGGTCTTCACGCACTCAGCTGTAGGAGCATTCCCCTTCACCTAAGTACATGAAACAGACTTTCCTGCCTTAGCTTACTTGCCCATACAATGATCTTTTATTTTTCAATCACTTCCCAGACTCACTATCTTCTACAAACTAAGGGACTAAAGCCCCTTTTGACTCTTATTACCTTCACAATCTGCTCCCTTGTGCGAAGACTTTACGAATATACAAAAGTTAATGACAAAATTGACCCTAGGGGACCTTGGCCTAAGAGGCCCCCAACACAATTTCATGACTCATCCTCGAGTCACTTTGTTGGTGCTTCAATCTTTGCCTAGAGTTTGTGGAACTCCAGCTTCAAAACCCGCGGGTCTATTGTTCCCTGCGTAGCAACCTGTTGCACTTCTTTGACCAACTTTTCAATAGTTGGGCATTCAACTTCAAGGGTCGTGGTCCTTTGTGTCTATTGCATCCCTTTGAGATTACTTTGTACTGAAAGAGTCAACTGGATGGCCTCATCTATCCATGGCTACATCCGTGAAGATATAATCACTTCTTTGTGGAACAACTCATCAATTTCATTCTAGATGATCTTTCCTTCCTAAAACTAAGTGAACCTTTGTACTGGTGCCAAGGTTCGCGTTGTCGATCAGATTTCATCGAACTGCCTCTACTTTTCTCTAATGCCTACTTTAATTTTTTGTAGAGTTGGATCGTCCTACAACGAGGCCCATAGATCCATGGCTTGCTCAAATTGCCTAGTGCATCCCTTGATTGCTTCTTCTAGGGTTGTCATGCCTACTTTGATAGAAGCTTTGCACTGCTCTCTAACTTCTAGAGGAGTCATAGGCTGCAACTCTAATTGTAGCTCTGATATCTGCAACTATTGTTTGAACCAGACTCGTTTGATTTCATCCTTGGACTCCTTTACTCTAGTGGCCAACTTTTGGTGCTTCTCTGTGTAGGATTCTTCTGTCGGGATCTTAAGCTCTGGCAACTCACTGCAAGCATGTGCAATGGCTACTTCCAACTATTTTCTCCACGCTTTGATCTCCTCCTTTTCTTTAAGCGTTTGCGCTTTCTCCTAAAAAATCTGTTGGTTGTTTGTCTTAACTTCCTTGATAACTAGTAGCGTGCGTTGCTCCCGAATCCACAATTCATCATACACCCCTTGGTGTAGTTCATACAAGGTCTGGATGGGGAGTGTCACGAGATTTAAGCCCAAGTTCTTCATTTGCATTAGTTCAGCCCTTTCTTCTTCTGTCTCGGTGCACAGGGATCCTTCTAGTAACTAAATGATACAAAGATCCAAATTCGTGTTTGTATCCAGAATTGACTTGCTTGCTTGACTCAGGCTCGCTTGCTTCCCGCTCACCTATCCCATGCTTGCTTGTAACCTGCCTATTTTGATCTACAGCTCACACATGTCCTGCTGAACCTTTCCTAACACCTGCTGGTACTGCTCCTCGAAGTGGCCCCAAAGATATGTTGTCGTGTTGTGGACCACATCTCCTATCTCATCTAAATCCCCTTAAGTTAGGACCAATGGGGTCACGCCTGCTGATTGATCAGACTTTTATTTCTTGCGTGACCCAGTTGAGTTTTGTTTCTTTCTTTTCTTAACCATGAAGGGGGATTATAACTCTGCACCCCCTTCCTCTTCTTCCTTTGTTTGTTCCTGCTCTGGTGTTTTTTACGTATCTGACTCTTCGACGTCTATTGTGGCCTGTGACATCGTCATCTCTTGTGCTGATTTTTCTTTGGCTACTTCTTCTTTATGTCTTGTAGCAACTTCCTTTTTCTGTGAAGCTTTCACCTGAGCAAAGCCTTCTATGCTTCCTTCTTTTTCTCCGTTGCCATCGTCTGCACAGTTGAACCATCCACAGCCTTACTAGTACTTGCACCATCATCTGACGGGGTGAGCCAGTCACTAGGCCACTTGCTAATGACCCCTGCTATGTCCTCCTCGGCCACCAAGTAAGACAACTTGTGCCATATCCTCATGGGATCCCTCCTCGTGCACAAATATGCAGATTGTGGAAATCTGCTTTGGAATCAGCTATGGTCTCATACTGTGTGCAAAATGTGGGTGATAGTCTTGGCCTCTGACTAATCACCGTCCTTAGTTCCATCTCAACAAGGACCCAAAAGATCCTCACATTTGTGATGTGCGTGGGGTCCTTGGTAGCCTAGAGTGAAGCGAACTTCACTACCTCCAAAAGATCCGAGTCATGTGGAGGAAAATGGCTATTAGGTATCCTCCAAGCCATCAATGCTATCAATAGTAGCAACCAAGCATAATGGAATGCCTTGACCTCATCTTGGGCCTATTTGCAATTCTCCAGAAACTCATTGCATAGATACTAAGCCTAACTGGACTCCTTTGGCACATTGCGCAACCAAAGAGATAACCGGTGTCGGTACTTCATCTGTGAAACACTTACGCATTATCTTCCCTACTAATATTTGTGTGCCAAATTGCACCATGGGATCCGATATAGAACGGATGGAGTATCTGCGCGACTTCTTTATCAGGCCAAAATCACTCTTCATTTGGTCTGCAAGCTTCTTTTCCTATGTTTTTCCTCTAAACATGCCTATAAGATCCACTCCTTAGTATGGAAATAGCGTAATCTATTGGATTAGCATGTCTGTGATCGGGATGGGTTCTCCTAGCCAGAGACACCCATCGTGCACTAGTGTGAGTAATTGGCACACATAGATGGTATTTATGTTGGTGCAACTGAAGTGTGGCACCCAAAGCATGTTTAGGAGCCCTATGACCCCAATACCAGCTACTCATTTCATCGGCTCCAGTCGTGTGACCTCTGACTCTTCATAATATACCTTGGAGAGGTATTTTATCGGCACCAACTGAGGGAACTTCTCATGGTCCCCTAAGTCCCAATCCTCCATATTTAATGTCGATATGTGGGCCAACAACACACCCTAAAACACCACGTTCTTCGACAATAATGGTGTCAACACCATAAAATTTCCGTTGGCTGTTGTGGCCTTTCGTGGCGGAATATACTTCGGCAGCTGAGTCATTGGCTCACCTTCCTTAGCATCAATTTCTTATACACCACGTAGTTCATCTTCATCCAAATCCATTGGATCTATTGGCTACTGAGACTGATCCATCCTCCCCTTATGGCATATTTTCGTGGGGTTTTTCCACGGTGAGTGCCTCACCGGGACCTGTTGAGGTTTCTTTTTCTTCTTATCTACCGTCTTGGAAGCAGAAGGCTTAGGTCTGGGAGACCTAGGTGTTGTAGTAAAAAATCCTACAGTGACAGATGGCACTGCTTTTGTCTCAAGGGGAGTTTCCATCATTCTGTCCAAAAATTTCTTACGGAAATACTCAGGCACGTCCACCAACCTTGGTCGTGAGAAGAACTCCTCCTAATCTGGCTCACACATATAGTTTTGTACTTGACACAAAGCAAGGTGAAAAATCACAAAGAAAACTCTCAGGAAGAAAAGTGTTCAAATGCGGAGAGGCATGCCATATTTATATACGAATTTGAATTCAAATCCAACCGTTCCCTCCAATTTCTAATCATTAATGCATCTTTGGCAGCAGATTTCCAAAGATATGCTCCATAAATGTGTCTTCCCCACTCCTTTCAACGAAATTTTTTCCATCCAATCATCTATAGTGCTTCCAACGGTCACTTTTTGGCTAGGCCACATGACACCCAACCTTGTGGCACAACTCCCTTTGACACCTTACTTCAACCCATCACGCATCCCCCTTACGTCGAATTTCCCAGTTTTGGCTAGTGTAGTTTATAGTCCCGTAATTCCTTGTAGCTTCCTGGAGTGCTAATACTATACCAACATCATATAGTCATTGACTAGGGGTGGGATCACCCGTGTACAACTTCAATTGACTACCATTGACTTTTCCTGAGAATAATTCCCCATTCATCTTCATGAGTTGAACTGCGCCACCATCTGTAATTTCCTTAATAACTGTTCTCTTAGTGGGTTCATACCTAGGTTCAAAGTTAGTTGCACCAAAAAGTGACCATTGGAAT
Organism: Pinus tabuliformis; assembly: GCA_031772625.1. NCBI lineage: Eukaryota > Viridiplantae > Streptophyta > Pinopsida > Pinales > Pinaceae > Pinus > Pinus tabuliformis. The sequence goes on along the minus strand of CM062819.1, from coordinate 712,211,857 downwards.
CACTGTAGATGATTGGATGACAAAATGTTCATTGAAAGGAGAGGGGAAGACACATTTATGGAGCATATATTTGGAAATCTATCGCCAAAGAATCATTGATGATAGGAAATTGGAGGGAACGGTTGGATTCGAAAGCATCCTTTTTCAACAGTTTTTACATTGGCATAGTTATTTGCGCATATGCCTTGATGAACTTCCTGTAATATCCAGTATGGACCAACATTGTGCACAACTTCTTAACGTTCTTTAGGGCCTCCAAATTAACAATGAATGTTATCTTGGCAGGGTCTACCATCAACCCCTGCTTGTAAACCACATGACCCAAAAGTATTCCATAAGGTATGCATAATATGCACTTTTTTAGGTTAACGACTATCTGGTGTCTGCGACAGGTATCCAACATGAGGCGCAAATTAGTAACATGGCACTTTACCAATCCAAACATGGTCCATTCATCAAAGTAGACCTCCAAAAAATTATGGATAAATTCCTTGAAAGCTGTAATTACTACTCGCGAAAAGATCTCAAGTGCATTCTTCAGCCCAAAAGGCATCACTGTACATTGAAAAAAACCCCACTCAGTCACGAAGGTGGTCTTACTCCGATCCTCCGGTGTGATCTTGATCTAATGGTACCTTGAGAACTCATCTGTGAGTGAGTAGGCTTCCTGTCCTCCAACATTCTCCAGTACCTCATCTATAAATGGTGTACGGAATGGATCATGGATGAACACATCATTCAACTTCCTCAGGTCTACGCATATCGAATTTCATCATGTTGCTTCTTTTCTTGAACTACCATGGGACACACCCAGTCTGATTCCTCTACAGGTTCAATGATCCCAGCTTCCAACATCTTATCCAACTCCTTGCACACCTTTTCTTTATACTTTGGATTTAATTGGTAGGGGCGTTGCTTTACAGGCTTTGTATTTGGCTTCAAAGGAATATTCATGATGCCCAGATGCCCTATTATCCCTTTTAGATCACAGAAATTGGTGAGAAACAAGTCCTGATATTTGCGCAATAGCTCTGTGACCTTGTCAATTGTATCTTCATCCCAATAGTCCCCTATCTTCGCAAAATTCGGTTGGGCTTCTGATCCAATATTCACTTGCTTAGTCTTTAAAGGATCTGATATTTCAGGGATTTTTGCTTTAGGTCCCTTGAATTCAAGTTGTCCTTCAGACTCGGGAATATTGATGTTTCTGGGATCATCTTCGCCCTCCTCTGTAATCACATTATAACATTCAAGCGCATGGCACAACTGCGTATTCCAATCTGGCTGTACCCATTCAACCAGTTCTTCAAGTATTTTGAATATTGTAGCTTTGACTTCTTGGAGCGCATCATCTATACACTCAAGCCCATCTTCAAAGCTAAAAGTTAACAATTAGCTTTCCTTCAGGATATCCCATTCTATAGTTCGGTGTTGCAACTCTGTTTCCAAATACCAGTTCTTTAGGATGGTATCCAAGGTATGACAAAAGATGTGAACCCACTTTGGCTATGGTTCCTCTCCACATGATTTTTTCCATCATGCCAAATGATCGCACAGATCATCCTTCCCTATGTATTTCTCCACCATGCGAGTATTGGTGTACCCAAACCTCAACTTCATCATTCTCTGTTATTCTTTTCAATTACCAAAGGTATCCTTATGTGTACCCCACCAACTGGTAGGCATAACTCGCAGTGCAATATCTAGCTCTTAGAACCGATGTTCCCCCGATACATCTTTTTCAAACTTATCCAAAAACAAATTAACATCTTCTAAACCATCATACTAAGGTAAATTTCATACCTCAGTGGATATGCATCGAAGTGACTTTGTTAGCATATTACAGTGTAGTGATGATACTTCATGTAATCAGTTCTACTAATGCTCAAGCTCCTCATCAGAATCTGAAGTGTAGGAATTATCCCTATCCCATGTGATCCATCGATCCACAGTGGGGTTGATCTAGTCCTCATCACACATAGTGATCTTATAGATCCGATTGAGATCATCCTCCTCTTCAATAATCATGGACCGGTTCAGTATATCGCGCACCTTCCATCGGATCCAATGGAACAATGACCCGAATCTCCTTTCTTTCGAATGTCATTCTATGCTTTTTGAGATTAATAACTGCGTCCATATCAAAGGCCCAATCAATTCCTAGAAGCACAGGGTAATGATTACTATCATAAACTATCTCAATCACTTCAAAATCAGCCAGAGCACTTGCTCCTTCAATATCTACGATCACCCCATACAGGCACCCCATAGGAACGATCTTTTGTTGGTTCGCATTGCATAGCTAGATAGGATACCACTACAATGAAATTATCCCCATTCTCTCTCAAGTCTTCTTTGGAAAAACGTTTGCATCAGATCCCAGATCAAGAATTACCTAATACATTTTGTACTCTCCAATCTGCAAAGTTAGTCTCATCTCATGACTGGTTCACTTCTTTCTTTTTCGAACTTTATGTAGTGCACGTTGTTACAATAGAGGTTTATTTTTTCCAGTACAGTTATCGATCAGTTCCTCTAGCCCTTCTACTACCTTCCTATCCCTTAGAAACTTCATGCAAGTCTTCAAAAATGTCACTAATAGCAAAGGGTGTATGTCCTGCACATTATCATTTCCTCCAGACTTTTCCTAACTTCCTGACAGAGAAGCTTCTGCGAAGCTCTTTTTAGCTTCCATAAACGTTTCTTTTGCTTTGCTTAAATTGAACCCAGCTTCCTTTTTAGTAGCCTTGCGTACCCATCCATTTGCTTCTGGATGCTTCCCCTTATCTTCTCTAGTAGCTATACCACTTCGTATCATGATATTGACACTAGGATCATCTTCGCGAGGCTCTGATCTCATCATTTGGATATTCTGCGTAGGTCTCTTAGTCTTCTTTTCTTGCATATTTGCTATAAGTACTAGGAAATCTTCTATGACATGGTCAAACTTCCTACAATACAGACAGGAGGGGTGTGTCAGATTCTCGCAATCACGCGAAAAATGGTTTGCCTCCCCACAGTTGTAACAAATAATCTGTCTACAACCCCTTCCATCTCCTCCTCCTCGGCCTTGGAATCCTCCGTGCGTTGCAACTGTGCCCTGATCTTGAGGTAGATTTTATTCTTGCATCCTATATGTAGGGGTTTGCTCCATCATCAGTTCATAACTTCGATAGTTGCGCTCATCACAACCTACCGATTCACAGAAAGTGCAAAGCAACTACTGTGGGCTCTGCACAAAATTTTGCAGGAGATGACAGTTATATGTCATGTGTTTCTCGAAAATTTTACAAATAGCACACCATATTGCTACTCCTACACTTAGCCCAGCAATGTTTCTGGCTTTAGGGGGACAGGACCTCCACCAATAAGATAATCCTGGTAGACTGGGCAGTTGTCCTTATCATGAACATGGCCTTTTCATTTCTACCACTAGACTTCTGCGCGCACCTTTGGCTAGAATTATTTTCCCTTCTTGAGGCTCTGTAACTCCATGTGTAAGCTGCCCAATTTGACTGAATCTGTTGTACCCATAGATTCATATCCTGCACAGGTGAAGCCTCCAATATCATGGAAATCTCCAAGCCTTCAACTTGCATTCCTATTTTCTAATGTGAAAGTGGTAATCTCAGATGAGGCAGGAGTGAAGCAATGTACCTGTCTTTGTGTTAATCATCCATGATACTCATGTTAGCCTACTGAATCAGACACTTCAGTCTTTGATCAAAGTCCCACAGACTCATTTACCCTCTTTTGGATCTCTTTAAACTTCTTCACTGACTGGGCTTCCGATTTAGGCTTCTTAAACTCATTGTTCAACACTTTTTGTGTTTCTAGCATAGTCACATTGGGTTTACCTAAGCAAAACTTGATATACCAACTCAGCGCTCTATCCTGCAGTGTTGTAACCAACTATGATTTTTTCATGTTGTCATCAGTAATCTATTATGCCTTCCATACAACATCTGCTACAAACCAAAATTTCTCAGGGTCTTCAGTCCCCAGACCCTTAAACACATGCATCTTCATCGCGTTCGCCATGTTGAATGATGGAGGTGGAGGTGGAGGCAGAGGTGTAGGTGTGTGAGGCGACAGTGGAGGTGGAGGTGGAGTGGATGGATAAGGTATCCCTGTGATACCCTAGATCACAATTTGCAGCGCACCTCGTGGTGTCTTCAGAACATTTCTTTCATTGTCACTATCAGATGATCCCAACAACGGACTATACTCAACACCCGAATCTAGGTTCCTTCTGAATGTTCTTCCACTTCACGTAGTCCCAAAGATCAATTTAAAGGCATAATCCATTTTTTTCACAATAACATTTTAATCTAGGTCTTTAAGGATTTCAAGTACTTACCTCTTGGCCCCTTGAAAATCCTATGCTTTGCTTCGTTATAACTGGTGGATGTATCGATCACGAACTCGGTAATGAACTCTCCCAGAATACTATCGATCCAATGGTCGATAGACCATGTTATTTTGTTTTCTAAAGCCTCCAAACACATCACCAATTTTGGTGTCCACACAATAGGGTCTTCAAGCTTCCATGTACCCTGACTGTTCGCCAATTTAGACAACCACTCGTGCAATTCACATGGAAAAGAGAAAAATACTATCTCATGTTCATCAATGAATATGATCTGAACTTAAAAAATAATGCAACAACTAACATATAAAATCATAAACACATAGATGCAGTAGAAAAATAATTCATTTCATTAATAGAAAAATACTAAACTATTCTTACAAACATAATGGAAATAATATAGCTTGGGCAATGGTAGCTTATCTTTGAGAAGAGATGTGGCATCTACATGCCTCTAAACTGTGTTGTAATGAGGCTCAAGGGCCTATTTATTATTAGAAAACATGATAAAACTCTAAAAAACCAAAACCCTAACCCCAGGAGATGTAACACCAAGAGTTTGTGGGCCCCCTTGGGGTTAGTTGAGCAGCTAACTTCCCGGTGTTGTAACTTGGTCATATTATCTCTCTTTGGAAAGTACGATACCTTATTGGAAAGTTATCTTTAAGTAATATAGGATTTCCCATATGTTTCATCGCAAGCCAATTCCTACACTTGTGAGCCTACCGAGGACCCCAAAAAAAATGTTTTTTAGGGGGTCAAAACTGCTCCAAAAGTTCAGGACCCGAAAAACTGCTAAAAATAGTAAATGCTGAAATGAACAAGGAAACAGATGAAACTGACTGGGGGGTCTAGGTGGAATAGGCAAGTGGCCACCAGTATCCACCTGGATCATTCCTCCCCCCTTAGGAAGCAATGGTCCCCATTGCATGTAAAGCCTGCATGATGTGAGGAAATTTCTGTTGAATCGAGTCCCTAGGGAACCATTTTCCCTGGTGAAGGAGTTGGCCTGATTTGACAAATCGATATAGATGTATCCTCTATTGGCGAGTGTTCTTGATATGTGTGTCTATGATCTAATCAGTGGTGGCCTGTTCCATGCAATCTGGGTTGAGCTCTGTTGGTGTGAGTTGTTCTGCAATGTCAGATGTGTCTACATTGAACACTAGGTGTAGACTAAGGAACGGTGGATGTTGATCTCAAAGGCATTGTCACTGATGGCCTTGGCAATGGTATATGGCCCGCATCGGAGTGGGGGAAGCTTGCAGTGGGGTCCAGCAAGGTGCTTCTTCTGCAAATGCATCCAAACTTTGTCGCCCACCTGGAACTTGTGCGGCACTCGATTATGATCATGACACTGCTTATACTTAGCATTGGCTTTGTCCAATATATCATGGAGATGTTGGCAGATGTGTTGCATGCACTCAATGAATTTGTTAGAACTTTCAGCTTTGGAATGAATGTGATTTGAATCTAACTGAGTGGATGTAAATGGTATGACCATATTAATTGGTCATAATGGCTTAAATCCTAACCCTACTTGAAAGGGGTTGTGGCCTGTTGAGCTATGGAGAGCTTTGATGTAGCTGTGTTGGAAATAGGAGAGACTTTCATCCCATGTGTGTGGATGCTTTGATTTGTACATGCACAAAATGTGTACGATCATCCTGTTGACAACCTTTGCTTGGCCATTAGTTTGGGGATGGAAATTCACGGACTTAGCAAGTTTTGTATCCAACATCGACCAGAGACTTGACCAAAATGCACTCAGGAATATGTTGTCCCGATATGAGACAATGGACTGTGGGATCCCAAAGTGTACTCAAACTCTCTCAAAGAAGATCTTAGCAATGGTATTTGCTATGATACTCTTCTTGCAGGATGCCATGATGGCCATCTTAGAGAATCTATTGATGACCATGAAAACACAATCGTTGTTGTGCTTAGTAGAAGGAAGGCCCAACATGTAATCCATGGAGACAAATTCCCAAGGATGATTAGGAGTATACAAGCCTTGCTTCTTGATGGTTGTTTTGTCAATGGCACAGGTAGTGCAGGATCTAATGTACTTCCCAACATCCTGACGAAGTTTCAGCCAATATAAATACTTCTGCAATACCTCCATTGTTTTCTGTATTCTGAAATGTCTAGCGACCCGACTGTAGGGCGCCTCCCAAATCATCTTAGCACACTCACTTGAAGGAACACAGATTTGTCCCAAGTGGCATAAAAATGAATCCTGGAGGTGAAAATTTGGAGCTCTATTCCCTTCTAGGAGGGTCTGGTATATGTGTCAAATTTTGGATCACTCTTGTAAAGATGCAGCCACCTCGATGTCTCGTGCCCACAGGAGTTGAGCACAGTGATTAGTTCCATGACCGGTGGTTGGCTGAGGAAATCAGTGACATTATTGGTGCTACCCTTCTTATACTTAATGTTCAAATGGAATTGTTGCAGATAGGTGGACCTTTTTTTATGGCGACCATTATACAACTTCTTTTGTGTCTGTATGAACTGTAGAGGTCAGTGGTATGTGTGGATGGCCGTTTCCTTCCCTAGAATGTAATGATTCCATTGACAGTAGGCCTTCATGATGGAATACATTCCTTTGTCATAAGTGGGGTACTTTCGGATTGTGTATGAAAGTGTCTCACTGTGGTAAGCCACCGGATGCCCATGTTGAGTAAGAATTGCACCAATAGCATAGTTGGAGGCATCTATCCCAATGCCAAATGGTTGTTGCAGGTATGGTAATGTGAGCACTGCTACAGAACAAAGGCGATTCTTCAACTTAGAGAACACTCACTGTTGGGTTTCTGACCAAAATAACCTTTCTTTCGCTCTGCCCTTGGTGACTTGACTTAAAGGCGAAGTGATATGAGAGAACCCAAACACGAACCTACATAGAAATTGGAAAGAACCAAAAAGCTATGGAGCTTTTTTAGAGTGGTTGGGGTTGGCCAATCCTGAATGACTTGTATTTTGGATGGGTCCACATGTACACCCTTCTCATAAATGATGTAACCCAGATATTGAACTTGGGTTAGGCCAAAGGTGCATTTCTCAAAGTTAGCACATAACTTGTGTTGTCGAAGAGTTTGAAGGACCTGTTGAATATGGTGGAGGTGCTCTTTCGAACTCTGGCTGAAGATAAATATGTCATATAAATACACCACCAAGAATGCATTGGTGAAGGGTCACAAGATGTCATCCATTAGTCTCATGAAGGTTGCATGGGAGTTATTCAATCCAAAAAACATGACCAACCATTCGAAAAGGCCCTCCTTGGATTTGAAGGTAGTCCTCCACACATTGGAGGGTTTGACAGGCACGTGGTGATAACCTGAGTTCAAGTAAATCTTATTAAAATATTTGCCCCCCTTGAGCTGGTCCAGAAGGTCATCAATACATGGGATTGGGTACCTATTCCAGACAGTAATCTTGTTCAGTGCCCGATAGTTAATACAGAGCCTCAAGGTCCCATCCTTATTCTGTACCAATACAATTGGGCTTCCACAGGGTGATGATCTTGGCCCGATGTGCCTTTTTTGCAGTAGTTCCTAAATCTGCCTCTTGATCTCATCGTTCTCCAGAACAGAGCTCGATAGATCGGTCCATTGGGAAGTAGTGTGCCTGGCGTAATATCGATGGAGTGCTTGACCTGGCAGTGCAAAGGTACCCCTATGGGTGAGGCGAAAATATACCTGTACTCCTCCATGACCTTTTCCATATGCTGCTGTTATACAAAGGAGCCCTTCCTAGAAGTCATGGCCACAACCTTCTTCTTGCCTTGGGGGCGAATCATAAGGAAAACAAATTTCCTAGTCTGGGAAATAATCTTACTACATTTCTTTGCAGTGATCAAAGAGATGGAGGTAGGCATGGCTACCTCTGGTATCCTATACAACTTATTAGCCAAAGTAATAATCACAGAGCAAGGCCTAGACTCATATACAACATGTTGTTTCAACAAGTATGGTTTTCCTAACAATACGTAAAAAGCTTCAAGAGGAGTAACGTCACACAGTACCTCATCTGTGAAGGGCTTGATGTTGTAGGGAAGGCGACATTGCTGGCTGACGTGAAGATCTCATCCTTGATGAAGCCATTCGATGGTGTACAACTATGAATGTGTTGTAGTCTTTAGTCCCATCCGTTTTATGACCTCTGCTGAAATGAGGTTCTTTTGGTTCCTGCTATTGATAATGAACTGCAATGGAGAACCCTTCACCCACATCTATGAGTGGAAGAGACGTTCCCCCTCCTATGGATATTCAGGCTCAATTTTCTGGATATTTATGGTGGCCATGGTGGCATTGTGCACCACTTCAATGATCTTCTTCCCTTTGTTAGTTCCCTTATTGGGTTCTGATTTAGAGTTGGAACATGTGTCTGATTCAGAAGCCTTCAGCTCAGCCACCAGTGACTGCTTGGCCTGACACTCACTTGTATTGTGAGTGGAGCTCTTATGGAACTCACACCATTTTCTCGTGCCCTTCTCCGTCTTCATGGTGTTGTTATTTGCTTGTGGCTTCAACAAGCTGTCTTGGGTAGCTTTGTCGTGGCTTAGTCCTTTGTTTTTTGGTTTGGGGGCACCTTTTCCTTGCTTTGGATTTGTAGATCCAAAGTCTTGCTTCTTCTGTTTAAACTTTTGCTCAATCTTGACAGTGTATCGATATGCTATGTTGAGTGAGGAAATGTCCAGGAACTCCATCTCGTCCTGGATGTACTTGTGTAGAAATCCACGGTACTTGAGCACCAAATGTCACTCAGTATCGTTGATACCCAAATTCGTGTGAAGGGTATGGAAAGTATTTATGAACTCTGGCACATCTTGGTCCCTTCCTTAACGTAGCGTGGTCCACATTATGTATTTATATTCATAGCTCCCGACAAGGTGATACTGGTCCTTGATGGCGTCTCAGAAAGAATTACAAGTGGGTGAAGTTGAAAATATCGAGGGTTCACTCTCGTCCTTTTGTTCACAGTAGGTTTCCCACCAGTCCTTGACGTGTGGGGCAGCTTTGAGAAGTGTAAAAGTAATATTTTCCCAATTGGAAAAGTCATGAACTGAAAAATATCCTTCCAACAAATTTAACCATTTATCTACAACATCTGCATCTATTAGGCCTTTGAATATGGGAATATCAAAGTTAACTTGTACCTTAAAAGGAGTGGTGCCTCCAGAGTGGCTGTTGGATGAAGATGCATCACCTGTGGGTAGCCGTCGAAGGATCTGGGAAAATTTATCCATCATCGTGTCCCTTTGTCACTCGAGGGCTTCCTTGAGAAACATTTTGAAAGGATCTCCTGCCCCCTCGTCTTTATTTTCTTCTACCATGGGAGGTTGTCAAGTTTTGTGAGGTTGATCCTGCAATGGTTCAACCAAATCGAGTCCTAACTCCTTATACCTTGACCTTGTTGGGGACATGCAAAGAAAAAAATAAAAAGAGTAGACCATTATGATACCACTGATATGAAATTAAATAGTAACACAACAACTAACATATATAATCATAAACACATAGATGCAATAGAAAGACAGTTCATTTCATTAATAGAAAAATATTGAACTATACTATTAAACAGAATGGAAATAAGATAGCTTGGGCAATGGTAGCTTATCTCTCAAAAGAGATGTGGCAGCTACATGTCTGTGAAGTGTGTTACAATGAGGCTCAAGGACCTATTTATTATTGGAAAACATGAGAAAACCCTAAACAACTAAAACCCTAACCCCAGGAGATGTAACACCAAGAGTTTGTGGGCCCCGATGGGGTTAGATGGGAAACCAACTTCCCGGGGTCGTAACTTGGTCATAGTATCTCCATTTGGTGTGTACGATACCTTGTCGGAAGGTTCTCTCCAACTACTGCAGTTTTCGTCATAGGCCCATGCCTAAGGCTATGGGCCTGTCGTGGACCCCAAAAAAACGCTGCTTAGGGGGTCAAAATTGCTCCATAAGTTCAAGACCCAAAAAACTGCTAAAAGTAGTAAATGCTGAAATGAACAAGGAAACAGATGAAACTTACTGAGGGGTCTAGGTGGAATAGGCGGGTGGCCACCAATATCCACTTGGTTCATAATAGGTATCTATTCAGCCACTCTTCCTTTGATAGATGCAGATTCCTGTTTTCCTGGGCTGCAAACATGTGCAGTTTCCAATCTATCCACTTTTCAATTTCTTTCTTAGTGGGGAAACACTTATCACCAAGGAAAATTTTAGGGGCTAATATTCGCAAGTGGGATAATTTTCCACATTTTTTCCAAAAAAAGGATTCGCCAATTCCCATTTTTTCTAGAAAGGATTCACCCACATTTTGTAGTATAAAACTATTTTACCTTAAAAATCGCCAAAAATTTATATAAAAAAAATCATTAGAAATCTAAATATTTTTACAAAATATTGCCAAACATTTTACAATTTGCATGTTAGGGACTAGTAAGATTCGCCAAGGTTTCTAAACTTTAATATAAACTTCCATCCTTAAAAGTTTCCTTGCTTTTCACACATCCCTAAGATAGATCCTGGTCCCAACAACAGAATCATTTGTTGGCTTAAAGGGTCTTAACCTAGGTTCAAAGTTAGCTAAGCCAACTAACAAAACCCTAAACTGTTGGCCCTTTCGGTAACAACCTGTGTAGCGTAGGCTGCAGTCTCACTCGAAGAAGTATTGGAGAATGATAGAACAAGGTTTATGCATGCAGAGGTTAGTGTGATGGATTCTTGCAGCTCCTATGGCTTATTCTGGTCTTCACAAACCCTAACCCTTAAAATACAGATAATTGTAGTAACTCATAGAAATATATTATACACCTTCACAAAGGTCTTTAAACATTCATAACATCAATTAAATAGGTTGATATACTACTTTTGCGCATCAATTAAACATTCATTCATATAATTTCATATAACAGAGTGAAAATATAGAAACTGCAGAAGTAAATACAAATGCATAGATACACAATTATGGATCAAAACTGTCTTTATTAGATGTATGCTTCTGTTACAAATTCTTCCTCCCTGCACACTCAGTTGTAGGGGCCCACACACTCATCCTGCAGACTTACCAAGGTCTCTGCGCACTCAGCTGCAAGAGCCTTCCCCTTCACCCAAGTACAAGAAATAAACTTTCCTTCCTTAGCTTACTAGCCCATACAATGATCTTCTATTTTTCAATCACTTCCTAAACTCGTTATGGATCCTCTATATAGAGCCTTTTCTTTTACAATACCATGGTCCGCGGACCATGGGCGGCTCACAAAACTCCCTATCTTCTACATACTAAGGGACTAAGCCCCTTTTGAATCTTATGACCTTCATGCTACACTCCCTCAAAATGTGGAGACTTTACAAATCTACAAAATTAATGACAAAATTGACCCTAGGGGACCCTGTCCCAACACTGCTACACGAAATATGAGAAATACATGAAAAATGTGATTGCAATCACGTTTTTTCATGTAGCATGGTCCATCGAAAGTATGCAACATGGGTAACCTTTGGATGAGGAATTAAATTTTTCATCCAACGAGTACTTTTGCTCTAAATTTGAGTAAAACCTTAGGGATATAAGTTGAAAATACAAATTGAAAAAGTAGTTTTATTATTATATTAGTTTTTAATCTTTTTACTTTTTTACCCCAAAAATGGTGAATCATCCTCCATGGTTGACATCATCATCTTTAATCCTATCGGTTCTTATAAAGTTTATTTTGGTTGTTCATTTTTCTTAGGAGGCCTCTAATGATTTATCCCTTTTTCTCGTACCTTTTTCCCAAATAAGGTATGGGCTATTCCTTATCTTTGCAACTAATTTAATTATATAAGTAGTCCTTAAAAGAACAACAGTTATTCCATGACTGATACCATTAATAAATTCATCAATCTCTAAAGAAATCTCCTCTCGAAGCTCTAAAGTATGTGTCCCACATCTCAACCTTTTATATTTTATTTAAAACAATATTACAATAGATTATAAGAGGGGGGGTTTTCCCAAAGGTATGTCACAAACCCCACCCCTTTGGAGGAACACCATCATAGATCTTCTGATCTTGAACATAATACAAAATCATGATATGTCACAACATAAATCAATGTGATATTTATAATGCAACTCAATTATAATTATAAGAATTATTTATAATTAATATTACATGATGCAGTTTCCTGGTGCTTTTGTTGCACTTAATCTAGCTTGATAGCTTGTATTTTCTTAGAGTGCTTCATTCCTCCAACATCTAACACTTATTTCATGAAAAGAATAAAAAAAAACTAAATAAACATAAAAAGCATTCATTAGATAAGTCACTCTCCATGGCTCTTTTATGTAGTTTCCAGCTGCTTTTGTTGCACCTAATCCAACTTGATAGCTTGTCTTTTCTTAGAGTGTTTCCTCCTCCAACATATAATGCTACTTTCCTTTTTTCTCCTTATTCCTTTAGCGAACATTTCGTGGCCCATTAATTCCTGGAACACACCCAATGTGCTTCTAATCCCAATCAACCATGCTCATGAACCATTAAAACCAAATTATTTTCTGAAATCCCCTTATGTGAATCCTAGTCACTGGGGTGATCTGACCCCTCTTCCCTATAATCACAAACCTTCCAAGTTCACACATCCCCTTATTTTCTTAATAGTCCATTGGGCAATTCATTCCTTCGAAAGGCTTCCTTGAATGAAAATAATTTCATAACCAAGGAAAGTCTCTTCCTCAATACCTTCATACTAGTCATGGCATGCTTCACTATAATCTATGGGAACTGTTAGCGCTTGGAATTCACCTAGGCTGAGATAGACAAACTCTCAAGGCTACATCAAACCATTTCACCTCGTAGCTAGCCCTACGAGGTATGAGAAGGCTCTCTCGGGTCAGATTTGATAGATCTTTCAATAGGATTAGGCTGACCAATTAAGAATAAAGATTTTAGGCTAGTAAATTGATAAGGGGTTGTTGTGATCATTTTACAGTGGAAGGGAGAGGGGATTGTAACATAGGAATGAGGGAAAATAGAAGATATTAGGAATTAGGTTTAGGGGAAATAATGGAACCCATCAACAAAGTCTGCTGCCAATCAATTTTTGTAACAACAATTCATTAAAAACAGAGGCAACCTTATTTTTTCATTTGCCATGAGTGAATTAGGGTTTTCAATTACATACTTTGTCAAAAGGGAAGGGTATCAATTGCATAGGGATTTTAGGGGATTTAATGAGCAATTGAATCAAGGTTTTTGTGAGGGGAAAGGTAAGGGAAAACAAAGTTTAAGGATAGGGAGATAAATACCATGTCACTTTGCAAACCCTAGCACAGCAAAACTGCTCTTTTGACAACATGTACAGCTGTATATTGTTAACTTTGTCATGACAGCCACCTAGTTACCTTGCCTCTGATTTTTACACATCAATATGTCTCTTTTGCTCTTGTCTTGTCTAGGCTATGCATAATGATATTACTCTGTTTTTTGTGATATTCATATGCATGCATTTGCCATCATATTCCTTTTTCTTTTCACAATGTTTCTTTTTCATTTTGCTGTGTTTTTTATACATAAATTTGCTGTGTGACAAAGTGTTAGGGTTTGAGTAGGATGCATGGGAGAAATTAGGATTTGAAATGGGGTTTAGGAGGGGTTAGGGTTTTTAGGAAATTGGGATGGGGTCTAGCATTAATTTGCAAATGAGATCAATGAAAATGACACTCTAACACATGTGAATTTATAATAGGAAACTAATGGAAGGGAATAAAGGAAAAATTACCTTGAAAAACAAACAATACAACCTAACATAAGCTTGCAAAGACATCAAGTCACTTAACCTATTTTTCATTAATTTCTTGCATGAAAAATTACCATAACCCTCCTTATTCATCCATGACATGATTATAAACATCATAAGGGAAGCATACCTTGAAGAAATCCGAGCAAATTTGAAAGAAAATTGAAGTTTGGGTGAGTTTTACGGCAGACAGAGTTTTTGGTCGCGAACGCTCTGAGAATGGTCGCACTCCTCCGTTTGGTCGCGCCCACCCACGTGGTCGCGCACACCTGTGGTTTGGTCGCACACGCTCAGAAAGCCCAGAATTTGCTGCAAATTGCCAATTTGCCTTCTCACCTCTTTCTCTTGTGTTTTCTTGCCTTCAAATGCACAATGAGGGTCTTCAAAGAGGGAATTTACCTTTATATGCTTACATTTGAAAAAATTTAACTCAAAAACCCACTTTATAATGTTTCCACTTGGACATTCTTTTTTAACACTATTTTGGAGTCATTTTGTCCTGAAATGAGCCTTCTGATGCGTTTGACTCCTTTCTTTTTGCAGGTTGACCACCTGAGGGACTGTAGTGAAGGAACCAGGGTTATTGCCGACACTTTTACAAATTTTTGAGAATTTCTTTATTTTTTCAAATTTCCACATGGCCTTGGACTTAAAAACAGGGTTTTTAAACCCAAGGCATAAAATGAGCTATAGCTGAAGAAAATGATAATGAAACGTATGTACAAGACTCCTTCCGGCTTGCTGGGCACCTACTGACCATGACTCATGACCTTGAAATGATTTTGACTCAAAACCCTAGACCTAAGACCATGGGACCTCAAGACAAAAACAAGAACAAGCCTGACTCAATTACATTGTTGTATGACCTGATCCAGCAAAGCCAAGAAGGGAACAAAGACCAGCTCCTCCATTCAGTGTTATGGCATGCCTAGCGGGATGCAAAACTGACACTGATGAGACACCTATAAATGCATATGCAAAGAGTTATTGATCACTGATGGAGGGCTCAAGACCGACACTAACATTGGCTCCAATGGGGATGGTAGCTCCTTGGAGGTGCCAAGAACCTCAGACCTCTTGGGAGAGCAGACCAGTGCTTTATTCATTGGGCAATGGAGTCAACTAATAGAAAAAATAACCAACTCAAAAAGAATTTATTTGACTTGACTATAAACTGAAAACTTTGAAAGGACTATGACTCAAACAAACTGACTTTTTGCAGAAAATAAACAAACTGAAATCCCACACCAACCAATCTTCATGCTTGGAATTATAGCCTTCACTTCGGGCCCCAAACCAAGAATGAAAGATCAGTTCACGCTTGCTGTAGTAAAGTAAAATGATATGTACAATGAAGATGATTTAGAGCAGCATTGTTCAAACATGATATCTCTTGAGAAGCCGGCCATTCACCGACCCACCGGGACATTCATCGCCATTCAACTCCTTAAGAAGGAAAGCATTAGGACCACGATATGCAGCAATCTTAAAAGGACCTTTCCACAGATTATCAAACTTACCGTGTTTACCTTTGTCCTCGTTTCGAGCATCCCATCTCAAAACAACATCTTCTAGCTGAAAATTTTCTGATTTTGCCTTCTTATCATAAATCTTCTTGATACGTTCTTGCATCTTCAAAGAGTTTTGGAGGACTTCTTCCCTTGTCTGCTGTAGGTGGACCATTTGACTGATTCTCCGTTGCATTGGATCCATGTCTTCTCCCGTTTCTTGGATTAACTTTGCGACCGGTATACTAAGTGATGTAGGAAAAATTGCATCAACCCCGTAAACAATCTCAAATGGCGACATTCCTATTGATCTCTTTTGGCTCACCCGATTAGCCCACAGTGCATTGACCAACTTCTTGTGCCAACTTTTCTTATTGATCTCCAGCATCTTTTTGATAATGTTTACTAGTGATTTATTTGATGATTCGGCCAGCCCATTACCTTGCGGATGATAAGCGGTGGAGTGACCCAAACTGATATTGTACTTATAACAAAAATCCACCATCTTATTTGACTTGAAAGCAGCTGCATTATCCGTGATCAATTTGAATGGACAGCCAAAACGGGACAAGATATTAGTTTCAAGAAAGGAGATAATTACCGAGTCTGTGGCCTACCGAGTAGGAATTGCTTCTATCCACTTGGTGAAGTAGTCGGTAGCAGTCAAAACCCATCTATGCTGCCCGGATGAAGCTGGGTGTATTTCACCAATGAAATCAAGGCCCCACTGCTGAAAAGGTGCGCTAATTTCCACCGGCTTGAGTGGCAATGGCTGCAATCTTTGTTTCCCTTGAAATATTTGGCACTCATGGCAGCTCTTCACCGCTTTGTATACATCAGAAAAAAGGGATGGCCAATAGAAACTAGCTCTCAAAATCTTGTTGGCTGTAGTTTTCCAAAATAAATGACCTCCACAATCACCTTTATGGAAGTCTTCTACCGTTGCTTTCGCTTCTTCTTCAACCAAACAATTCAGTAGGATGCCTCCGAGATCTTTCCAATACAATGCTGATTTCATGATGCAAAACTTAGCGGCCTTCAATTTCAAAGTCCTTGCTTTGTTCTTTGACATTCCAGGAGGCGCGGACACATTCTGAAGTACATACACTATATCAGCATACCAAGGAGAATTAATGAAAATGTCTGATACCTGAACCGCTGAATTTTCTCCTTCACCATCGGACAAGGCTGCAATCAAGTTGATGTCAAGCGCATGTAGGTTTGTTTCAGCCATTAGTTTAGCAAGTCCTTGTCCTTTAACCAGCTTGGTTGGCTTGATTTCAACATCATACTCCAAGAGAGCAGCAATCCACTTGCCTCTCCTACCTTCCGGCTCTGTTTGTACCAAGACATCCTTTACCGCTGCACTAGGAACATAAGCTAAGACATGAGAATGAAGAATATAAACCCGGAAATCTTTCAATGCCTTAATCAGGGCCAGCGCTTGTTTCTCAATGATGTTATATTTTAATGCCCCATCTCTAATGATCCGGCTGAAAAATACAATTGGCCTTTCAACACCCTCTCTTTTTTGCATCAAAACTGCTGCTAGTGTATGCTCGGAAGCGAAAGAAAACAATATGAAATCCTGAGTATAATCAGGGCTGATTAAGGTCGGGGTTGAAGACAAGATTACCTTGATTAAATTGAAGGATTTGACTGCCTCCTCAGTCCATTTGATCTCGCTGTCCTTCCGAAGCATGTTGGTCATTTCTCTTAAGTGCTCTGCAAGATTAGGAATGAAGCGACGCAGAAAATTCAATTTACCGTTAAAAGATTGTATCTCCTTCTTATTTCGGGGCTGTTCTAACTGCTGAATTGCCTCCACTCTTGCGGGATCAATACGTATACCATCTTTGGAAATGATATGTCCCAACAATTTACCTTCACTCATGGCGAAGAGACTCTTTTTTGGATTTAAAGAGATGCCATATTTTCTGCATTTTTGAAAAACTTTCGTCAAATGAAAAAGATGCTCCTCATCGGATTTAGAAAATACCGTTAAGTCATCAAGATAAACAACTAAAAATATGTCCTTTTCATTTGCAAAAGCCATGTCCATAGCTCGCTGAAATGTTGCACCTGCATTCTTTAAACCAAAAGGCATTTTAGCATAATGAAATGTTCCCCAAGGTGTAGTGAAGGCTGTCTTATCACGGTCATCCTCATGGACTAGGATCTGATTGTAGCCGGAGTATCCATCCAACAATGACATCTTGGAGGCACCTACTACTCGCTGCAATATGTGATCCATCTTTGGCAGCGGATAGTTATCTTTGAGAGATACCTTGTTCAAATTTCTAAAATCTATGCATAACCGAATCTCACCGGTTTTCTTCCTTACTGGCACTAGATTAGAAATCCAATCTGAAAAGCGAACGGGAACTATAATTCCGGATTGATAAAGTCTATTTACCTCTTTTTCAATCAAGGGCAGCAACTTGGGATTGATCCTCCGCAACTTCTGCCGAAAAGGTTTCTGATTTTGTTTGATTGGAATAGTGTGTTGGATTATGCTTGTATCATAAGTCTTTAGATCTGAATAATCCCAAGCGAATACATTAGTAAATGATGACAGCAATCTAATGTATTGATTCTTTACCTTGGGTGGAAGGGCCTTCGATAATTTCACCATCTTTGGATGTTCCGCTGTCCCAAGGTTGACATCTTCCACACCTTCTTCGGTTGGCATCAAAGTTGGCTTGCGAGCCACATCATCTTGATCAAAAAGCTCTTCTAAAGGAATCAGCCCCTTTGGAATATGATTGTCTTTCAGCTGCAAAACATCCATTTGATTTATTCCTTCAGGCTCCATGTCAATTGAGATTTCTTCAAACTTACCTTCTCCATGCAAGAAGTCTTTGATTTCCTCATCATCCTGAAAGACTTGCCAATTCCTTTGGTTGTCCGGGATTGTGGGGCGGTGTTTTACATAGATTTCAAACTTGTTACTCGAATTCATTGGTATCTTTAAATTGCTTGCTGCCTTAGCCAAAGCATCGGCAACTCCATTTTGTATCCGTGGTATGCATGTCAAAGTGTGCTCTGAAAACCGCTTCAAAATATCCAAAACAGCATTGCGATAAGCCCGCATACGAGGATGTTTAGCTTGAAATTCCCCCTTTACTTGTTTGATCACTAACTCGGAGTCGCCATAAATTGCTATCTTCTTTGCTTTTAATTTCCGGAGGATTTTCAAACCAGCTATAAGGGCCTCATATTCAGCTTCATTATTTGAACAATCAAAAGCCAATTTATAAGAGCAAACTTGTACCTTACTTGGAACTTGTTTAGAGACTGAAAATGGGCTACGGATCCATACACCAATGCCTGCTCCATCGCTGCCCACTGCCTCGTCGAAATCCATGGTCCAAAGACCATCTTCATCATCATCCAAGGGTTGTACTTGTGATGTTGTTTCAGTCATGACTTGCTGTCCATTTATCTCAGCAATTGACTTTATGACAGCAGCCTTTTCTTTGCTTTCTGTTCTCAATACTTCTCTAACATCTTCAGCAATGCCTGGGATATCTTCTATCTGAACTAATTGACTATTTACTTCATTAAAACTATCAGCAAATAAAACATAGGACTCTAGATCTGTCTGTACATAGTTTACAGGATGATTTACCGGTTTTTCCTTGCTTGTAATCATATACTTCATCTTTTGCTCTCGATAGACTTTCCTCATTTGTCCAAACACCGGAATAGTGGCATATGAAAAGTCCAGCTGTAAAGTGCCTTTGAGTTTTGATCCCCATGACCTTGAAAGAAGCATGCCAAACCTTGGCGGAATGTCCGCTACTACCACATCCATCAAGAGATTCTTTGCGGGAATTTGATCCAAGCTAACAACTAAATCTTTAATCAGACCGATGCATCTAACTCGGCTGGAATCAAATGAGTATAGATCATGGTAGTTACGAGTTATATCAAGTCCCAACTTCTCCATTATTGCCTTGGGCATTAAATTGTGTGATGCTCCCGAATCGAACATAGCATTATGAAGCACATAATCATGAATTCTCAAGCTGATATAGAATGGCGGGACATCGCTTTCCGGTGACTCACCATTGAGAGCTGGCCCAAAGATCAATTCCGGCTGATCATCCTCCACATTAACCACGTCTAACATTGGATCAGTATTGAACATCTTAGAAATTTGTGCTCTGTAAGTAGTGTTCTTCATGACTTCAGTAAGTGGAATGGACAATTTCAATTTTGAGACTTCATTCTCAATGCTGAATGCTTGACTTCTCTCACTTTCTTTGGCCGGATTATCTCTTTTTTCTGCTCTATCTTTAGGTACATTTGATGGCTGATCCATCTTGTTTGTTGGAGTTGTTGGGGCTGATGAAGAATCCATGACTTCTTTACCCTTTCTTTGTGGAACAACAGCACCATTCTTTGCCGCATTTTCTGCCTTCTTTTGAAGTGGATGTATAGGTACTGTTCGGTTTCTCAGCTGTCTCTCTTTGCCTTGTTGAGCTGATAAGGCATGTAGATAACCTCTTTGATATTCCTCAGACTCATCTTGAAGTGCCACATCATTAGATAGAATGTAATGCTCATCTTGAGGTGCATAAGCATTACTTACCAGCTCATCTTCTTCCGTGATGAAAGTGGGCATATCATCAGGAGTGAAAAAATGATTTTCTTCACCGGGACCTTCACCCTCATCTTCAGATTCTTGAGTGACATAGTTTTGCTGAAATGGGGGTTGGATCGGTTGCTGTACTGCCGCCTCTTGTCCTCGTGGTTCCCGCTGTTTTATCCTATATTGGGGCTGCTGTTGTTGACCTCTGAAATTCGGGTTTCGAACTTGTGGTTCCGGTTTGCCAAGACTGAGATTTT
Organism: Pinus tabuliformis; assembly: GCA_031772625.1. Taxonomy (NCBI): domain Eukaryota; kingdom Viridiplantae; phylum Streptophyta; class Pinopsida; order Pinales; family Pinaceae; genus Pinus; species Pinus tabuliformis. Next base: position 712,191,345 of record CM062819.1, on the reverse strand, counting down.
GGAGTGCCTTTGACATCTCTTCCATTTTCCGAATAACTTGAGAAGTGGATGCTACCTCCTCTTCGATTGTGACCTTCTTTTCCGCTTTCATTCTTGCCCTTTTGTCATTCAAATTAGCCTCCACACTGACTGCAATTTTCTGCATTTCCTCCAAAGTAGGAGGATCTCGGTCCCGCAGTGAGTAGGCCATCTCCGGATCGAAACCATCCGAGAACTTCAGCAAGGCAGATTTTCGAGAAGGCTTAAGATCATCTGGTATAGCATTATACACTGCATTAAATCTTATGATGTAGTCTTGAACGGACTCACCCGGATTTCTCTTAAGGTTGTTATATTCGGCATTGATTTGCAGCGGATCCTTTCTGATTTCCCATCTGTCCAAGAATTGTGTTTGAAGTGCTTCCAAAGAAACAATACTATATGCTCTCAACCCTCTGAACCATTTCCGGACCTCTCCTCCAAAAGTCTGAACGAACAACCTCATGGTAACATCTTCCTCATCCAATTCATACAGATCAAAAAAGGTAGTCATCCGGTCAACATGCTGCTGAGCTGAGACACTCTGTGGAGTGCCATCAAACATTGGTATCTTGCTCTGGTAGTCAGCTGGCATGTCATGAAGGTTTGCAGGGAGAACAAGGGGAGCAAATCGGGCAGCCATGACTCTAGGCGGGGGAGGTGGAGGAGTAGAAGGAGTATGAGGAGGAGGAGGTGGAAGTATAATAACAGGGGTTGTGATAAGGGGAAGGGATGTTGGCGGAGATAAAGGTGATGATGGAGTTTGAGGTGATGATGGAGGTGAACCAACAGGGGTATCGGGAAGTGTAACTATAGGTGAAATAGGTGAAATAGAGATGAAAGGAGGGAAAGAAACTCGATGAGCCGTGAGGGAAGTTTGAAGATTTTCAGCTTGATCAATAGTAGACCCAATATGATCAGATATGTTTTCAATAAAATCAACAAGAGTTGAAGCATGTATACTACTTTGAAGATGCCGCAAAATATAAGATTCAACCACTTTGTTATGCCTTTCGAGGTCAATCATAGCTGCAAATTCAGGATCAAGAACCAAAGTATCGAGTGCACTTTCAGATTTAGATTTAAACAATGACAATTCAAAATCCTTGTCGAAATCAAGATCTTCAAAATATTTAATTACAGCAGGCGATGAATTAGATCTAACAATCAATTTTGAATCAGAAGCCAGCTTGTAAATACAAATAAACGAGGAAAGGAAAAACCACTCAGCCAAATGGAAACTCTTAGCTTATCATCTGAAGCTTAGAGTCCATAATGATACTGGGATAAAGATGTCACTGAAGCGCTATGTTCACAAATCCCACGGAGATAGACTGAAGCAGCGTTTATCTACTTGCGCTGATGTAAAACAAGAGCGTTTTCGAAGGCTTCTGGCGTAACTTCAGGCTCCGTCTAAGACTTATGAAATAACACATCAATGAGCAAAAGATCAGTTTGTTCTCCCCAGTATGGTCGCCAATATGTTAGCGCTTGGAATTCACCTAGGCTGAGATAGACAAACTCTCAAGGCTACATCAAACCATTTCACCTCGTAGCTAGCCCTACGAGGTATGAGAAGGCTCTCTCGGGTCAGATTTGATAGATCTTTCAATAGGATTAGGCTGACCAATTAAGAATAAAGATTTTAGGCTAGTAAATTGATAAGGGGTTGTTGTGATCATTTTACAGTGGAAGGGAGAGGGGATTGTAACATAGGAATGAGGGAAAATAGAAGATATTAGGAATTAGGTTTAGGGGAAATAATGGAACCCATCAACAAAGTCTGCTGCCAATCAATTTTTGTAACAGCAATTCATTAAAAACAGAGGCAGCCTTATTTTTTCATTTGCCATGAGTGAATTAGGGTTTTCAATTACATACTTTGTCAAAAGGGAAGGGTATCAATTGCATAGGGATTTTAGGGGATTTAATGAGCAATTGAATCAAGGTTTTTGTGAGGGGAAAGGTAAGGGAAAACAGAGTTTAAGGATAGGGAGATAAATACCATGTCACTTTGCAAACCCTAGCACAGCAAAACTGCTCTTTTGACAACATGTACAGCTGTATATTGTTAACTTTGTCATGACAGCCACCTAGTTACCTTGCCTCTGATTTTTACACATCAATATGCCTCTTTTGCTCTTGTCTTGTCTAGGCTATGCATAATGATATTACTCTGTTTTTTGTGATATTCATATGCATGCATTTGCCATCATATTCCTTTTTCTTTTCACAATGTTTCTTTTTCATTTTGCTGTGTTTTTTATACATAAATTTGCTGTGTGACAAAGTGTTAGGGTTTGAGTAGGATGCATGGGAGAAATTAGGATTTGAAATGGGGTTTAGGAGGGGTTAGGGTTTTTAGGAAATTGGGATGGGGTCTAGCATTAATTTGCAAATGAGATCAATGAAAATGACACTCTAACACATGTGAATTTATAATAGGAAACTAATGGAAGGGAATAAAGGAAAAATTACCTTGAAAAACAAACAATACAACCTAACATAAGCTTGCAAAGACATCAAGTCACTTAACCTATTTTTCATTAATTTCTTGCATGAAAAATTACCATAACCCTCCTTATTCATCCATGACATGATTATAAACATCATAAGGGAAGCATACCTTGAAGAAATCCAAGCAAATTTGAAAGAAAATTGAAGTTTGGGTGAGTTTTACGGCAGACAGAGTTTTTGGTCGCGAACGCTCTGAGAATGGTCGCACTCCTCCGTTTGGTCGCGCCCGTGTTATTTAACACTGTGCGTTGGCCTCCGTTTGGTTGCGCCCACCCACGTGGTCGCGCACACCTGTGGTTTGGTCGCACACGCTCAGAAAGCCCAGAATTTGCTGCAAATTGCCAATTTGCCTTCTCACCTCTTTCTCTTGTGTTTTCTTGCCTTCAAATGCACAATGAGGGTCTTCAAAGAGGGAATTTACCTTTATATGCCTACATTTGAAAAAATTTAACTCAAAAACCCACTTTATAATGTTTCCACTTGGACATTCTTTTTTAACACTGTTTTGGAGTCATTTTGTCCTGAAATGAGCCTTCTGATGCGTTTGACTCCTTTCTTTTTGCAGGTTGACCGCCTGAGGGACTGTAGTGAAGGAACCAGGGTTATTGCCGACACTTTTACAAATTTTTGAGAATTTCTTTATTTTTTCAAATTTCCACATGGCCTTGGACTTAAAAACAGGGTTTTTAAACCCAAGGCATAAAATGAGCTATAGCTGAAGAAAATGATAATGAAACGTATGTACAAGACTCCTTCCGACTTGCTGGGCACCTACTGACCATGACTCATGACCTTGAAATTATTTTGACTCAAAACCCTAGACCTAAGACCATGGGACCTCAAGACAAAAACAAGAACAAGCCTGACTCAATTACATTGTTGTATGACCTGATCCAGCAAAGCCAAGAAGGGAACAAAGACCAGCTCCTCCATTCAGTGTTATGGCATGCCTAGCGGGATGCAAAACTGACACTGATGAGACACCTATAAATGCATATGCAAAGAGTTATTGATCACTGATGGAGGGCTCAAGACCGACACTAACAGGAACCATTGGGTACTAGTGTCCCATAACGACCATGCTCCTGAAATATTTGACCAATGTACCACTATGTTTTTTAATACCTTTGTTGTCGCTACTATTAAACTTGCAACCTACTCCATTCACTTGAATCAAAAATTTATATGCTTTCATACATCAAGGCACACAAATATCCAGGAGACTCATCATAAGTAATAGGAATAAAATTAAATCATACCTCATTAGTATCTTATCCATAAGTGAATCCTTGAAATTTAGTTCTTATTCTTATCACAATGAGCCAAATTAGCTCATTCACCAAATCATCATAAATTAGAATATCAAATCATGTTCATAATTTATAAATTCATAAAATCTAAATGAAACACTGATACTTATCTTTGAATTTCTCTTTGTTTCTTTCTTTACACACACTAGATCTATTTCCAAACCTGAAAAGCACCCAACTACCTTCTCTCCTCTTGTACACACACTGGGTCAACCTCCAAACCTAACAAGCACCCAATGTCCTTTTGTCCTCTTGTACACACACTGGATCAGTTTCCAAGCTTGGCAAACACCTAGTTCCTTCTCTTCTCTTCTTTTCTCTTTGAACCCCACACTTTAGATCAATTACCAAACTCGACAAGCACCCAAGTGGTGGATATACCTCCACAAATTGGATTGGTTTCCCCTCTCACTCTATTCCTTGTGGGTGTGACCACGACCACTCCCAGTAGTCTTCTACTGAAAATAATATCATTTAACATCACAACTATGATATCATCACAACTTCCATATTACACAAGACACAAGCTCGAATAGTTCCATACTTGTATGTGCCAACACATTACATGACACATAGGCCCATTCAATCCCACATCTTCCTGTCCCAACACATTACACAACACATGCATGTATACAAAGTGTACAACACACACACACACACACACACACACACACACACACACACACACACACACACACACACACACACATATGATTCAAACATAATTAGTACATAATTACACTGGAACAATTTACACATTACCATGACTTTCCCATTATCACAACTTCTAGGCCTAGGAAACCCCCAATCCCAGGTGATCTACTTATCTTAATATTAACCCAAGAAACCCCTAATCTGGGTGGTCTACCTTTATGTATTATAAATGATAGCATATGTGTCCTTCCAACGCTTTATCACATGCACACACAACCCAAATTTTGGGTCAATGCTTCCTTCAATTTCCCATGCTTGTTTGAACATGCCATAAATCACATTTTTTCTTTATCTACTGATAAACCTTCAACATTCCATGTTCATAATGTAAACATGGGAAAAAATATAAGAGTTATAATCACATGATATTAAAATCATAAATTAGCTAGGGCTACTTCTTTCCCAATTTATTCCTCACACAACTGGGAATCTTTGCATGCCATCCATACTTGCATTAAATAAAAATAAACCACCATTATTCCATAAGAATGATCCATCAAAAGAACCTATTAATCATGATGGACTTAACATACATTCAATTAATAAATCATTCTCATGAATATAACCCAGATTCAAATATATCAAGTAAGGTCAAGATTTAGAGAACCTCCTTTGTGCCATTTTCATGGTTTCCATATCATTCTCCATTATTTCCCATGGACCCAACCAACCCACATGGATATCATACTGTTGTTTTCTTAATCATGGGCATAACATAAATTTACACACATCAAATAAAATCAAAGTTCATATAGCTCCTTGTATTGTTGTTACTATTCATACAAGTATTTTTCATCCTGTACATAATTTCATTCATGCTTGATGTCATATTTTAGAAGCAGTGCTCCAACATATACCAGCAATGACCTCCTTCCGTCCCATCATCCAATTGGTGTTCCATATTGTATGGAACTCATTCAACATGTCATTATTCATGTCAAATACACACTGCCCCCTTTCCAACTTTCCTCATGTTTCTTCATTGATCATTATTTATGTAGGGGGCATCATTGGTCGCATATTCTAATGAATTTCAACTAGCCTTGTTGACATGAATCTATGGCCTCCCTGCCACACCCAACATATTTTTTGGAGGCCCCAAGCATGAAATTCAAAAGGAAAAATCTAAAGAGGAAACAATGGAAAGAAAAGAAAAAAGTAATTCATGAAAACAATCATAAAGCCACAAAACAAAAGTAGCATGGCCATGTGTAAATTAGGAATCAAAATAGACGAAAATAAAATATGCATTTAATTGTGAATGCAGAGTGAACATGTAATAGGTCCTAAAATAACCCATCACCATGGGTCCAACATTCTTGGTGTCCTCCAACATGTGTGTGTGTGTGTATTTGTATACAAAAATTTATTTGAAACTCTTTCCAAGGTTTACAACAAACTTGAGTCTCAATTCCCTCAAATAATTCATAGGGGGATCATTTTCAATATAAATATGGATAGTCCCTTTTTAAATGTTCCCCTCCACAATGCCACCAATAAGTCGCTTTTTTTTTCTTTCCAACCCTACGATGCCTCTTTTTGGCCCTGTCAATAGGAATTTTGTCCACATCTCAAGGGGTGGGAGTGTGTTGTAACAAATCTTGAATACGAGATAAATTTTTCATTAGCATGGTATTCAGCCTTGCAAGCCTATAATTCTCTTCCTTACAAATTTTAAGCTTAGCCTTCAAGTCCTTGAAGGTTCTTTTTCTTTTAAGGAATTCCCCCATTTTTTCTCTTGATGAACTTGGTCCATATCATGTTGAACCATGCCACTATCCATGCCTTCTTTTGCTTCCACAAAGTCTTTATATATGCTTCCATACACACTCAATTGTTAGTGCATAAATAAAATACAATAAATAATATATCAACTACCACGTTGCCATGCTAAGTGAAGCGAGATACCATGTAGTTGTCCACACAACTTCAAATTTCCCATTAGTCACATGTATCAAGCATGGACACAATTAAAGATATACATAAGCTTGGTTTCGAAATTTATAGATAAATATATGTTCATATCAACATGGTTACCATCATGCCATTGAAATTTTTTGAAGATCAATAATTTACCAAGACCATCATTATCATTAAAATATCATCCTTCGCTATTAATCAAAATTATCAAATTTTAAACATTTATCCTTCTTGCTAATGTCATAAATAGCCACTAAGTTCAACCTCCTTACTAAGGCTAGCTACAAGCACCCATCCTTTTTTCCAAGTCCAACAATCATGGCATATTCAATATCAAAGGGCTCAGTTAGAAATCCATATGTCACATTAGTATCTTCCATATTATAATTTATAATTATCACATTTAAAAATGAAACATGGATATGCATAAAATCTTCAGTCAATACATAACCATTCCATCACAATGCTACACCTCAACATCCACTTTCACAAGCAAGCAATCATCAAAACACCTCACTCTCTAATGGAGTCACATAATATCATGCCTCCAAGCCACTGAGGCTCTTTGAGACATAATATGCAAACCATGGGATTCACACACACACACACATAAGCCACATAGGGATTTTCCAAATCCATCATGTCATATGAACATTCACATGCATATTCATCCCAAGTGTGTAAGAATATACCACTTAACCAGTAGTGCTGGTACACTATAAACAATCGTACACAATAATGCAAGAATTTCTTTGAATATTAGAGAAACAATAAGCATTCGTGGTCATAGCCATAGACTATTCATACCTTCAAGATGCCTAATATAAAACACGTGAAAATCCTTCACATTAAAAAATAATTGAAGCATCATTTCCATGTGCATGCAATCAATAATCAGTGTTATAAGTAACACTCAATCATATTCACATTTAGCTATTACTCTTTTAGCTTGAGCTCCACTCATCTCTAGAGGTCTAAGTACAGGCCCTTCTACTTTGTTAATCTTGTAATATGGCACCAATTTATTCAAAAGGTCTAGTTCTGAACCTTTGCTTTGATACTACTCTGTAAAATGTCCCCTTACCACCCATAGACCACACTAAGTGTAAAAGGAGGTAGTTACTAAGTTGACCCAACCTTCAAATTTCAGTTATGGAAATGGGGTCCTTTTTCAAACTTTTAAAAACCCAAAATAGGCCTTGTGTTGGCGCAGAAATAGAAACAAGGTTAGGACCCTAGGTTCGGGCACAGGGGCCAACAAGGCTCCGTTGTAGTCTAGCATAACGCTGACATTTTCACCTTACCTGGGATGGGTAGCAAGTGTCACCCAAGGTGTGCCGCAATCTAAGTTAGAGGAGGGTTGGAATATGATACTAGAGAAACCATATCAAAGGATAGATAGCAAGGAACAATAACTTAACATTCGAAGCAATCAAATCGCAATAATCTACAAATGTTGTAACAGAGAGACTACATAAACATGCATACTTAAATTTTTTGAATAACCAAGATAACACACAGTGAATACAGTATGATCCCATAACAGTCTTCTTCATTACTATCAAAATAGGTACATTACATTAGGTTCACGACCTATTCCTCAACCTCAAAACTCCTACAGACGGGATCAAAAATCATATAAAAATAGTCACAAAGTTGTTCTCATAACTCTGCAACACAAGACACATAGAATTACCAAGAACAAGCATAACCAACCCCTCTTTGTTCTCCTTTCTGATTTTTATCTTCTCCTTTATTTTCCTTCATTCCAACCCGAACTTCCAGTTCCTTCTCAGCTACTTGGTTGTCTTCATCCATAGATACACCCACTCTTTCCCCGCTCGATTGTCTCTGCTTCTTCCTTCTACTCCTCCAAAACTCCCAAAATTTCACCAGTCTCTTATCTTTCCTCGATTGTCAGCTCTGCAGCTTCCTAACGGTTATTTCTGCCACTTGTCACTAGCCTCTTTATCTATAAAATATCACAAAACGAAGGCCCCAACACACCTCGACCACAGTTCATTGACTCATCCCCGAGTCAATATTTCTTTGGCGTCATCAGTGTTGTTGACGCTTCTGTTGGTCCTCCTTGTTGGAAATACAGAGAGGGGGCGTGAATCAGTATTATCAGATCAATAGTTTTTATTTCCCAAACCGATTTATATACGTTACTTCTGTGAAGTGAACTACTATGTACACACTACTGTGATTAGTGAAACTAGCGTATACCCAAAGAACTTTTGATTTAGTTAATTTATCATCTGTTGATCTATAACTAGCGCATCATTAACTTATTAAACAGTGCAATAAAACATAATAAACCATCACACATAAGCAACACACATGAACACCAAGATTTAAGGTGGAAACCCAATGTGGGTCAAAACCACCTGCTGCTGTCATCTCTGTTTTCCTTTTTTTTTTTCTATGTAGGTATTGACATCCTTTTTATAGTATTTGTTGTTGATTTATTCTTCATTAGAGTTTATTTTCTTGATCCTTCTTTTTTTTGTATGTATTTTATTATCCTATTCATTCTTAACTCCTTTTAGTATTTTTGTTATGTGTTTAATGGGCGTGAGCCCCATATTTTATTGTTGACCCCGTTTTATTTGTTGATTATTTTCTTTGGATATATATATATATATATATATAGATAATATATATATATATATATATATATATATATATATATATATATATATATATATATATATATATATATAGAGATATATATATATATATATATATATATGTTTGTTTTTATTTATTTATTTATTTTTATTTTATTTCCATTAGTTATTTTATTTATCAAATGATCTTGTCTCGATTAGGGTCTTCACTCTTTTTTATAATTTTTGACTTCCCTCCTTTAAAGTTTGACTTTGATTATTTATTTCTTTATTTTAAAAACTAGCTGTTTAATATAGCAGTTACTTATTAATATTTGTTTTTAATAAATTAATAAACTAATATCACAGTTTAAATATTATTTTTCAAAAACTAGTAATATTTGATTTTAATAAATTAATTTAAATATTATTTTTCAAAAACTAGCCGTTAATATAGTCGTTACATATTAATATAAATTAATAAACTAATATCATTATTTAAACATTATTTTTCAAAAACTAGTCGTTTAATATAGCCATTACCTATTAATATTTTTAATAAATTAATGAATATCATTATTTAAATATTTTTTCAAAAACTAGTCGTTTAATATAGCCGTTACATATTAATATTTTAATAAATTAATAAACTAATATCATTATTTAAATATTATTTTTCAAGAACTAGTAATAATTGGTTTTAATAAATTAATTTAAATATTATTTTTGAAAAACTAGCCATTTAATATAGGCGTTACCTATTAATATTTTTAATAAATTAATGAAATAATATCATTATTTAAATATATTTTTCAAAAACTAGCAGTTTAATATAGCCGTTACTTAATAATATTTGTTTTTAATATATTAATAAATTAATATTATAATTTAAACATTATTGTTCAAATATAGTCGTTACTTGAAATTATGTCTCTACATTGCTCTATATTTAAGCCTTTGCCATGGTCTGCCTCTTTATCTGGTCCTGATGATGAACCACACTTCTTGGTTCGAAACGTGTCGGCCAAAAAATTCTCTCATGTTATTTCTACCGAAAGACTTTGTTTAATCCATTACGCATCACAGAAGCTTGAATACAGAAATAAGAAAATCTATTTACAATATTGTACTGGTGCAAACTCATTCCAGTACACAGGCACCCACCTGTAGAAGGCTACAACCTTCTCTCGTTTTCCATCTTCTACTGGAAGGGAGTTACAACCCCCTAGCTCTTGTACTAGCCAATCTGTTTAATAGTACGTAGGCGCCGAACTATTGAAGGCTACGACCTTCTCTCCTCCTCCAGGGACGACGTTTCATAAATTTTCAGACTAGATGCTCCTGGTACACAAAAATAAACATGAAGGCCTCGTTTCATCAAATTTTCATACTGGACCCATCAGAACTTTCAAACTACTTCAACCAATAATCAGTTAATCTAAACAGTCAGATCACTGTCACCAGAACACTATGCTGAAGCCAGAAACCTGCATTATCATTCAGAACCAGCTGCAACCTCAAAAATCATACATCATAATCTATATACTACTTTACTGAACCCAACCTGCATGTATACACTACTTCCTTTAATCAAACTTGCGTATACCTTCAAAACTACTGAAGCATAAAAGTTCTGAATCAGGTCTGTACTAACCAACAATATACAATGCTTTATAGTGCTTTACACAGGCAGTAGCAAAGATTACCCTTCTCACTTATACAATCAATCAACAGATATCAAACTCCTTATGCATTCAATTTTACTTTCAAATCTAAGAAGAATTCATTGACAGACAACAGTAAAACAACAGAACTGATCCGATAGATCAGTCAAATCTGAAGAATAGGCTTTTCTTTTGTATACGCTACTTGGAAGAGTAGAACCTGCATGTACACACACTTTCACCAAGACAAACTAGCGTATAGATCTGCAAATATTAACTCATAACTTCAATGCTATTCCGGATTTCAGATAAACCCAAATCATGGCATTTAAAGAATAAGACAGGTGTACATAATCATATCTAGCCCAACCAATATCAGATCATTCAATGATAAGTCATTTCAGGTCTCATGATCCTGATCCAACATTGAATTCAAGGTGCACGAAATATTTCAGATCAAATCACAAACATATTCCCTACAGCATAAAATATACTTCAGATAGAAGTATTCCATACAAACCCTTTCACTTGCACACCTTGGCCTTATGATCTTCTCCTCCTTATATAGTTGTAGGCCTTTCTCAATACCTCGAACCAAAACCACTTAGGACCCATGGTATTCTTCGAAGGGATCAAATAGTCATTACTCTACTCAATATTGTGGGCTAATACCATGGTATTGACCCCTGGTATTGTCTCCTCTTGAATTTCCTTGATTTTCCAACATATACGTGCTTTTATTCTTGTTAAAGTCCGTGTATACGTATAAGCTCTTTTTGTTCTATGAACCAACATGTATACGATGTTTTGACTAAGTGGACCTATGAATACATCTTAAACTGCTTTTCACCATCCCTTATCTTCAACTTCTTCATTCTGATTAGTAGATCTTAGTTCCATCTTCCTGTTCTTATGTACCATTTGAATGGACCTGTTACATTGTGGGTCACCTTTCATCAAAAATGAACTGACCTGTGAGTGAGTTGCCATCAAGGACAACACTTGTATCATAATGCCAACAATCTCCCCCTTTGGACTTGATGGAAACCATGTTGGTGTTGATTATTGCAAGCTGTAGAAACTGTTAGAGATAACAAGCAACACCAAAATACTCTCCCCCTTTGACATCAAGGGCAAAGGGTGGACCAAGCTATTCTCCCCCTTTGATATACATTATGTTTTCCATGCTCCCCTGAGTACATGCCAAGTCTGCAGAGATATGTTTCAAAATAATAACATGACTCTATAACTCAACTAAGTGAGTATGACCTCCCTATGACTAATGACTCATACATACATCAATCACCCAACCAAGTGGGGATACACCATATTTGACTCATCCACCCAACCAAGTGGGGATATACCGATTGTTTATACATGAAAGAAATACAACAATTATTACATCATCCATCCCATGCAAAGTGGGGATAAAAATTACATCATTTGTCCAATAGGACTCATTGAAATATAGACCATGACAGAAGAAGTCATATCACACCCTAGACCTTTACATGACTTATGCAACAAAAGATATAAGTATCTGAAGTCATAACTGAACTTAGCAACCTTGATGCCAACAATGTTGAATGCATGTGAAGGCTAATGCTCCCCCTGAACCTGTGCTACCTGTGCATTGTCAACAAGTCATTCATCAAGGCATCTTTGTCAGTCAGATAAAAATCAATGAACAAAGCATATTGTCAGACTGTAATCATCAATATCAGACAGAGCACCCATATCAGAGTCTGACCCATTGTTTTTCTGTTAGAAAAACATATACACTCCTTCAGCCACAAAAACCTGTGTGTATACACGACTATACTTCATGAAACCCACGTATAATAACCTTCCTTTGAAAACTGGATTTAACAGCAGGATGATGCAACAACTACTCCCAGCTTTTGTTTGAGATATTCAAATGTTTCTCTGGGAAGCGGTTTAGTGAATATATCAGCAACCTATTCTTTGGAGGGAACATACTCCAATTTAACCTTTTGTTCAAGCACTTTTTCTCGTAGAAAATGGTACTTAATGGGTATGTGCTTGGTCTTAGAGTGCATGACTGTATTTTCCAAAATACTGATGGCACTTGTATTATCACATATAATGGAGATGGGTGGAGTACATTGTGATCTAATTGTATTGCAATGTTTGCATCATCCAAAGTAGTTGTGTGCAACAAGATGTAGAAGCCACATATTCTGCTTTAACGGTAGATAAGGAAATTGAACTTTGTTTCTTGCTGAACCAAGACACCAACCGTGAACCCATATAGAATGCTCCTCCACTAGTACTCTTTCAATCATCCACATTTCCTACCCAATCAACATCTGTATAAGCATGAAGAGTAAGAGCTGTATCTTTAGGATACCATAGACCAAAGTCTTGAGTTCCTTGAAGATATTTGAAATTTTTTTTCATTGCTTGGAGATGTGATTCCTTTCGATTTGCTTGGAACCTTCCAACAATTCCTACTGCATGCATAATATCAGGTCTAGTACCTGTTAGATAAAGCAAACTTCTAATCATAGATCTGTAAGTTGGTTGGTTTACTGCTAGTGATTCATCGTTAGAACTGAGACTGCATCTTGTTACCATTGGAGTACATACTGGTTTAGAATATTCCATTCTGTACTTCTTCAAGATCTGCTTGAGATATTTGGTTTGTGAAAGAAAGATACCATCTTTTGTTTGTTGTATTTGTAGACCAAGAAAATAAGTAAGTTCACCAAGTAAGGAAATTTCAAATTCTTGTTGCATTACTGAAGCAAAATTCTGACTCATGGATTCTTCATTGCTACCAAATATGATATCATCAACATAAACAACAATAATTAGCAGTTTATCATTTTCAACCTTTGTGTATAAATTGCTATTTGCAAAACCTTTTGTGAAACCTTGTTGTTGTAGATATTTGTCAAGGCAGTAATACCAAGTTCTTGGAGCTTGTTTTAGACCATAAAGAGCCTTTTTGAGCTTGCATACCAGTTTTGCATCATTTCCAAGAATGATTTCTTCTAACTGCTCAACATAAACTTCTTCTAAATCTCCAATAAGAAAATATGATTTTACATCCATTTGATATACTTTGAATTTTCGAAAACTAGAAAGAGCAAGAAACATCCTTATGGATTCAAGTCTGGCAATAGGTGAAAAATTTTCTTCAAAATCTATACCTTCTTGTTGAGAATACCCTTTACAAACAACTCTTGCCTTGTTTCTAATAACTTCTCCATTTTCATTCAAACTATTCTTAAATATCCATTTTATTCCTATAACATTTTTATCATGAGGTCTAGGAATTAATTCCCAAGTATCATTCTTTTCACTTTGTTCTAGTTCTTCATCCATGGCCTTGACCTAACATTCATCTTTGCAGGCTTCATTTACATTTTGAGGTTCGGTGGAGGATAGTAATGCTAGATAACTTGAGGTCCTTGTAAGAGTTCTTCTTGTCTGTACACCAGCCCTTTTTCTCCTAGAATTTGAGATTCTGGATGATTCTTCTCAACATACCTCGATGGAGTCTTTTCCCTGTTTGCTGTATCTTCTTCTGGTGCTTCATTGGTTTCTTCTTCTATATCATTTTGATTTGATGCGGGAAAGCATTCCCCATCTTCCTCATTTTCATATTCCTCTGTTGATTTCATTTGTTCCAGATTTTTGCATGCTTCATCAATTACAACATCAATGCTTTCAACAATTTTCCGAAGTCTTTTGTTATAACATTTGTATCCTTTACTTCTAGATGAATAACCAAGAATAATTCCTTTGTCTACTATGGGTTCGAACTTACCAAGTTTTGCATCAGTTCTTTTGATGAAACATTTGCTTCCAAACACTCTAAGGTGTTTTACATTAGGAGGCTTACCATACCAAAGTTCATATGGAGTTTGATTGTTATTCACCCGAACATTCACTTTGTTGAGAATAGTCACAGCAGAAAATGCAGCTTCTCCCCAGAAAGTTGCAAGAGTTCCAGATTCATCAAGCATTTCTCGAGCCATTTTTTGAACTGTTCTGTTCATTCTTTCTGCCATGCCAGTTTTCTGAGGAGTTTTTGTGATGGAGAATTTCCTCTTTATTCCATGTTGTTCACAAAAGTCAAAGAATTCATCTGATATGAATTCTCCCCCTCGATCAGATCTGAGACATTTGATTTTTCAACCTAATTTATTTTCAACTAAAGCTTTGAAGGATTTAAACTTTTCAAATGCTTCATCTTTATGCTTTAGTAGACCTATCCAACACATCCTGGAAAAATCATCAATAAATAAAATAAAGTATTCTTCTCCACGAGGTGACTTTTTCCTTGTTGGTCCACATAAATCAATATGGATGAGTTCAAGAGGCTTACTTTCTGATCCTTCTTTTTCATTGAAGTGAACTTTGGTTTGCTTACCGACTTGACATGGTTTGCATATGGTATTTTTTGGGATGCTGATATCTGGAAGATCACGAACTGCCTTGAGCCTGCATGCTTTTCTTATTTGAGAAAATCTTAGATGTCCCAATCTTCTATGCCATAGCCAGTTTTCATCTGTTTTGCTTAGATAGCATTGTTGTTGTCCTCCTTTGAGTATGTATAAGTTGTTTGGAGTTCTTGTTCCTTTGATCATAGTCTTTCCTGTATCAAGCTCACGAACCACACATCCATTTGATCGAAACACAACTTCATTTCCTTGATCACACATTTGACTAACACTCAACAGGTTATGCTTTAAACCATCTACATACATGACATTTCCAACTTTAACCTTTTCTTTCAAGAAGACAGAACCTTTACCTTTAATGACAACTGGAGTGTCATTTCCAAATGAGACATTCTTTTCCTTTTCTAAAGCATTATATGAATGAAGTTTCTCTTTATCACCTGTCATGTGTTTGGAGCATCCGCTGTCAATGTACCACTAATTTTCTTGTCCTTCTACATATAGAGCTATGCCAAATCTTTTTGATTGAGATTCCTTCTTTCTCCATATCTTGGGATTTAATGATGTTTTCTCCTTTTGAAGTGATGGCCGAAATTTTCTCCTGCATTCAGATTCTTCATGACCAAAGTTGTTATAAATTGAACATTCTACTTCATTTTCAAGAGGAGAAAAGTTATTATAGGAACTTTTCTTGATTCCTGTTACACTCCTTTGATTTCGTGCTTCTCTAGTCATGATGGTTTTGTAAGTAACACATTGAGCAATTTTATGCCCAAAGTTATGAAATGAAAAACATTGCCCATTAAAGAAGTTTCCGTGATCATAGAATATTTTAGCATTGTTTGCCTATTGGTTGAAGCTTCTACTGATACTTATCCTTGGAGTAAATTGGGTATGATTTACCTGATGAGTAATTTTAGGCCTTTGCTAATGATTGACATATTGTTCACTGTCTTTGCTGCATCAAGATAGCTTCTGGTGGAGGCTGACAACTTCTGTGATTGAGATGATTCTTTAGTATATCCAAGACCTGTCTTTATCAGAGGAGAACATTGAACTTTGATGATTTCATTTAAATTTTCAGATCCTTTAGAAAATCTAAGATTAAGAGATTTTGTCTTCTCAAGTTCTTTTCTTAGACCCACAATTTCACATTCTAGATTTTCATTGTGTTTTTCTCTTTCAGTGAGTTGGTGTGTCAACGTATCGATGATCATATTATTTTCTTCTAAATATATTTTGAGTTTAGTGATTTCTTCAAGAAAGTCTTCCTCTTATAAGGCATCCAAAAAATCATCATTGTCATAAGCCATGAGTAGTCTATAATCTTGGTTAGTTTCATCTTCATCGCTATTGGATAAGACATCACTATCTTCATGCATATAGTAACTCCTTCTATTCACATCCTGTTTTCTATTTCCTTTTGCATATTCCTTTCCTTTTTCATATTTATCTTTATGAAGACATTTGGCAGCATAATGGCTGACTCTACCACAAGCGAATAATTTGAAAGGTATCTTACCTCTGAATCTTTTGGAATCCCGTTGAAGCTTCTTGAAAAAATTTGCCTCATCTTCTTCTTCTGAAATGTGTTCTGATTCATTGTGCTCTTCCTTTTCTTTTCCCTTTGCTGACACTTTAAAAGAAGCTTCTGTCATATCTGATGGACCTCCTTTTCTCATTTGAAAGGCAACTAGGATTCCATGGAGTTGAGTCACGGTATTAGTTTGAAGATCCTATTTTTCTTCTATGGCACACTTTTGACTCAAATTTAGAAGACAAAGATCTCAAAATTTTCTCAACTAAAGTAGCCTCCTTTATCTCTTCACCCAGATTCTTCATACAGTTGACAATCTCATCTATACGTAAAAAGTAACTAGCAACACTCTCATCACCATTCATCTTAAGAGTTTCATACTGAATTCTAAGAATTTGAAGCTTAGCACGTTTTACCTAAGAGTCTCCTTCGTAGCTCTGAATGATTTTGTCCCATATCTCTTTGGCTGTCTTGAGTTGCATGACTTTGACAAATTTTGATTCTAACAGACTTCCCAATAACGTATTAACAGCTTTGGCATTTGTTTCATATAACTTCTTACTTGCAGAGTCTGTAGGAATTGCTGTTGGAAATAATACTTAGAGAGGGGGTGAATCAATATTATCATATCAATATTTTTTATTTCCCAAACATATTTATATATGCTACTTCTGTGAAGTGAACTAGCGTGTACACTCTACTGTGATTAGTGAAACCAGCGTATACTTGGAGAACTTGTGATTTAGTTAATTTATCATGTGTTGATCTATAACCAGTGCATCAGTAACTTATTAAACAATGCAGTAACACAGAATAAACCATCACACATAAGCAACACACATGAAAACCAAGATGTAAGGTGGAAACCCAATGTGGGTGAAAACCACGTGTTGTTGTTGTCTCTGTCTTCCTTCTAATAATAATAAAATCTGTTTACAATCTTGTACTGGTGAAGAATCATACCAGTACGCAGGAACCCACCTGCAGAAGGCTACAACCTTCTCTCGTTTTCTAGCTTCTACTGGAAGGGAGCTACAACCCCCTAGCTCTTGTACTAGCCAATGTGTTTACTAGTACATAGGTGCCGGCCTACAAAAGGCTACGACCTTCTCTCTTCCTCCAAGGACCATGTTTCATAAATTTTCAGGCTGGATGCTCTTGGTACACAAAAATACACATGAAGGCCTTGTTTAATCAAATTTTCATACTAGACCCATCAGAACTTTCAAACTTCTTTAACCAATAAACAGTTAATCTGAACAGTCAGATCATTGTCACTAGAACACTGTGCTAAACCCAGAAACCTGCATTATCATTTAGAACCAGCTGCAACCTCAAAAATCATACATCATAATGTATACACTACTTTACTGAACCCAACTTGCGTGTATATGCTACTTCCTTTAATCAAACATGTGTACACCTTAAAAACTACTGAAACATAAAACTTATGAATTAGGTCTATACCAACCAGCAATATACTGAACATCTACTGCCAATTTACAGAGCTTTACACAGGCAGTAGCAAAGATCACCCTTCTCACTTATACAATCAATCAATCATATATCAAACTCCTTATGCATTCAGTTTTACATTTAGATCTAAGAAGACTTCATTGACAGAAAATAGTAAAACAATAAAACCGATCAGATAGATCAGTCAGATATGAAGAATAGGATTTTCTTTTGTATACGCTACTTGGAAGAGTAGAACCTGCATGTACACGTGCTTTTATCGAGACGAAGTAGTGTATATATCTGCAAATATTAACTCATAAATTTGATGTTATTCCCGACTTCAGACAAACCCAAATCATGACATTTAAAGAACAAGACAGGTGTACATAATCAGATCTAGCCCAACGAATATCATTTCATTCAATGATAAGTCATTTCATGTCTCATGATCCTGATCCAACATTGAATTCAAGGTGCACAAAATATTTCAGATCAAATCACAAACATAGCCCTGCAACATAAAATATACTTCAGATAGAAGTATTCCTTAGAAACCTTTTCACTTTCACACCTTAGCCTTATGATATTCTCCTCCTTATATAGTTTTAGGCCTTTCTGAATACCTCGGACCGAAACCACTTAGGACCCATGGTATTCTTAGATGGGATCAAATAGTCATTACTCCTCTCAATATTGTGGGCTAATACCATGGTATTGACCCCTGGTATTGTCTCCTCTTGAATTTCCTTGATTGTCCAACATATATGTGCTTTTCTTCTTGTTAAAGTGTGTGTATCGCCCTTCTTGTTCTTTGAACCAGCGTGTATATGTTGTTTTGACTAAGTGGACCTACGTATACATCTTAAACTGCTTTTCACCATCCTTTACCTTCAACTTCTTCATTCTGATTAGTAGACTTTAGTTCCATCTTCCTGTTATTCTGTACCAATGCCTTGTTACATCTGAATGGACCTGTTACACTGTGGGTTGCCTTTCATCAAAACTGAACTGACCTGTGAGTGAGTTTCCATCAAGGACAACACTTGTATCATAATGCCAACACTCTTGTAGGTGCTTATGTTGGCATTGTTTCTGGTGCTTCTACTGGTGCTATTGTTGGTGCTTCCTCTGGTGTTTCCACTACTTCTTCTTGTTTGGTTTCTTTAAACAAAGGCCCTAATTCAGGCATTGTCGTAATAGTCTCTTAGCAGAATTGATTATAGTTACTGAGAAATGTTTTCTAGGTTTTTGTGATCGTGGCTTCTTGCATGTGGAATTCAGTCATTGTGTTCGATATGAGTTGAGGTGGTCATGCCATTAGTAAGGAATTCCACTATACTTACCTGCCCTCACTTAGCTCTTGTAGTGTCTCTACGTGTGCTTAAACTAGGGGTCGTAGATCACAAAGTATCTATTTTATCCTAGCCAACTCATCTTCGATCTGTTGGATGCGACCTTCTAGAGTGGTGACTTCTACCCATAAATTATTCCTTTTCTCTTTTTCCTTCATGTTCTTGATAGTGGTGAGGAGATGGTTAACTCAGTTTCAGAGTGGGTAGATTGGTTGACTCTTCTTTGCTAGGATTTTTGACCAGTCATGAACCTGCTGCAACAAGGTGTATGTATCATTCATGGCCTCGATAATGGAGTCCTTTAGAGCGACTATAGCATTTAATTTTTCTCAATATCATTGACGTAGGTCGTGACAAGGTCTGGTAATGCACGCTTTGTAGACACAAGGGTTTTCCTGAGCTCTCGATTGGTCGTGATTAAATCATTGCACGTGGTCTAGATAGGGTCGCAACATTCGACCAATCTGCAATCTGAGAAATCTTCTGGAGCATCAGTTACAACATCGTAAATGGACAACCATAGTACTTGGAATCTTGAGGTGATTTTCTCCATCTGCTTCTAGAGTTGTTTCTTGTCTTGGGAGAGATGATCACATTCAACTGCGAGTTCTGTTAGCGCTTGGAATTCACCTAGGCTGAGATAGACAAACTCTCAAGGCTACATCAAACCATTTCACCTCGTAGCTAGCCCTACGAGGTATGAGAAGGCTCTCTCGGGTCAGATTCGGTAGATCTTTCAATATGATAAGCTGACCAATTAGGAATAAAGATTTTAGGCTAGTAAATTGATAAGGGGGGTTGATTTAAAGGTTTTTGGGGTTTTTGGTGGCAATTGGAGGGAGTGCAATTCAGGGTGCGGGGATTGGGCTCAGTTTTTGCAGGGGGATCTTTAGGGCAAGGTAGGAGTGAGTGCTGATGCCTTAATCTGAGATGGATGATCAGGAATGATAGAGGAGGAGCTAAAGAGGGCAAACAACAACTTTGAATCCTCTTTAGACAGTGGAAAACATAGATATTGAACAAAATTAAAAGCTGAGCATGGCATGCATGAATTCAAACTTTATCACTTCATCTGTTCAATTAGCAGAAAAGAAAGAGATGGAACACATAAAAACACTTACAATAACATGTAGAGAACACACCATCAACACAACAATCCACAAGAATCCACAATGATGTCTGCAAAACCCTGGCCTTCCTTTTCCTTAAATTGCAGTAATAGATGTACAATATACAATAATGCTTCTCCCACAAGAGTCCAACCATGAAAATGAGCAAGAGAAGGCATAATATAGACCATCTAAATCCTTTCCCCACCTCTAGGGGTCGAGCTCAACTTCCTAGGAGCAGTTTGAACTAATTCTAAACTTAGCACTAGATAATAGGCAGTCAAAACAACTTGCCTCTAAAACTTAGCTAACTCATCCATGCATTAAATATTCACTATTTACATCAAGGAAGCTTCTAGAAGGGTTAAGAGAGATTAAATCTATCAATGTGCCATGAAAATTATCCATACATCCATCATTTACAAGTACAAATGATTAACCAAGGTAAAAACTGAGTTTTGCAGGCCGAAAAGTCAAAACTGGCAATTTTCAGCTCGAGTGGTCGCGCCCCCTGCTCGAGTGGTCGCGCCCCTTTACAGCACTTTTTGAGTGGGTTCCAGTTGTCCAAATCAAGTGCAAGATGGCTCATTGGAAAGCTCTTTGTGTCTACTTTCCATCCCAAGTGGAATTTCTGGATTTGGAGTTGATTTGACCCCTCAAAAGTCAATTCTCCCAAGGTCACTTTCTGCAACTCAAAAAGTGGGCAGAAAGTCAAAATTTTGATGTATTTTGAGCTTTTGGAGGCCCAAATCTCAAAATAAAGTTGACCCCAAGTATAGGTAATTCTAGTTTTTGCATGCCCTTTCCAAAAATGTCAACTTTTTGTGATTCTGAGCAGTCCTCCCGAGTGGTCGCGCGGGGGGTGAGACCACTCCATAGGCAAAAACCTGTAAATTTCCAAAATGCTCCAAAACTCTCAAAATTTTTTGATTTTTCTACTGGATGAAAGCTAATGAGTACCATGGTGAGTGAGGGATGCCTCAGCCAAGATACGGAGTGGGTTTGTCCTTTTCTTCTTCTTCTGGGCCTCTGACAGCTTCCTTCGGAGAATTTTCATTTTAGCCTTGCAAACATGCAATCTTGCCCAATAGTGTGTTTTCATGTTGCGTAGCAGCTCTTTGTCACGATTTTCCTTCTCCAACAATCTCTCCAAGTGTGCATTCACACGGATAAGCATGGACTCCCGGTCAGCAGGCAATGGGTCACCGGGCCTCCTACGGTTCAAAGTTCGATCATTGCGGATCCTCCATAGCTCATCAATTTCTTTTTCTTCTTCTAATTGTTTGGTGCGTTGTTCTAGATAAGTGATGGTCCATTGAGCCATTTGGAGCTTTTGCTGCAACACGAGGTTCTCCTCCTCTCTCTGCCTGATAATCTCATAAAAATCTGAAGAAGGAGAGCGGGCATCACGACCAATGAAATCATCATGTGTATCACCAGCTCTCTCATCCTCAATCATGGGCTGCTTGCCCTCCCGTACTACCTCTGCTGATGAAGAATGCGAGGCCCCTTCCACCTGGTGTGGAGATAACACTCGCTGATCTGAAGAAGATGACGAGACCCCTTCCACCTGCTGTGGAGAAAATACTCGTCGAGCTGCTGCAAATAAGGTCCTAGGATCTCTCTGATAGGTGACCCGAGGTGAAGAAGCCATATGTCTCGGAACAATAATCTCGGGCTGGTGTGATGGACCTCCCTCCTCATAAATGGTCTTTGGCTGTGGCTGTGGCTGTGGCTGTGTAAAGAACTCACGGGAAATGAAATCTGCCCATGAAATGCCCTGCTGACTCAGCTGATGGGAAACAATGAGCTGGATAAGACCATGATGGCACAAACTCCTATGCTGCTGAGCTGGGGTCTGCCTCTGAAACACGGACACCATCCTCTGAATGTCCTGGAAAAAGTAAACCGGGATGTTCATCATCCTCATCCGGGTAAAGTGCATCAACAGGCGAATGTGACAAGCAAAGACTCGTGAAAACCTTCCCTCGCATGTGAAGTAATGCATGATAAGCCGCATGATAGGAGCATACTCCCTCTGGAGGAATCTGAAAGGAAAGTTCCCTGACAAGTTATGTGTGAATGCTGGCCTGACATATGGCTCAAAATAGACAAAATCCAGCCACTTGCGCTTTGGCCACACCTCACCCACATTGGGTATCCCGGTAGCCAGTGAAATAGCCTCTGGAGAAAACACAAAATTCACCCCTGCAAGGGTGACCTGCCCATCATGAAGGTGTAAAACAAATAACCGGGCCAGCTCCCTATGATGTTGAATCTGTGCAAGCCTCTCGCAAAACTGATAGCATGACATGTACTGAAAGCCAGTCACTGCCAATGGGCAAGCCTGCAACTCTGCCAAGGATGTGGGCTCTTCTCTCTTGTGGTGACCACCCTTGCCACCCTTACGAGGCCTCCGCTGTGTCTCAACCTCCGTGGATGAAGATCGGTCATCACCTTGCTCATTAGTTTCAGTGGTTGACATGATGTTATTGAGCAAGGTGGAACAAATAAGCCAAGATGACTGCTGCCCTGCCTGCAAAAATGCTGAGAAGTATGCTGTTTTCAAGGGGAAAAATCATGAGGGAAATGTTAGGGGAGGGAATTTACATAAGGAAAGGGAAAATATATATAAACAACAGGGAACTTTGAAGGAAATAATCACATAATGTCAAATATGTCATTCTATCTCTCATCATTTGCAAATAAATACTTTATTAGGGAAAATAGGTGTTATGATCACCAAGGGAAAGGACAATATAAATTTTCATCATGGAAGGAATGAGGGTATGATCATCAGGGTATGAGGTAGCATCAACCACAAGCAATTAACAGGCTGCTCCCTTTTTATTTTGTCTTTGAATTCCTTTCATGAGCATACTTTGTTTTTTCAACATGTAAAATGGCCATTGATGCTTAATGGGAAACAGGGATCTTTACTTATTTGATCATAGGGGAGGGGAAGGGTTTTTATGACAGTTTGAAAGGGAAAAGGGATATTTTGTATCAAGGGTATTAGGGAGATGGAGGGAGAAAGGAAATTAGGATTTTGGGACTGGGGAACACATTAACAATCTCTGCCAACTATACTTTATAACAGCAGTTCCTTTAACAATGCTGGCAGCTTCATGAATGCTTTTTGTCATAGGTGAAATAAGGTTTCATTTACATGCTTTGACAAAGGGAAAGGGATTTCAATTGCATAGGAACTTTTAGGAAGAGATAGAGCAATTGAATTAGGGTTTTGGTGAAGGGAAGGGTAGAAAAACAGAGTTTTGGGATTAGGGAGATGTATCATGCCCTTGTGCAAACCCTAGCACAGCAAACTGTTCATTTTGACCACTAGTACATTGATAAACTTTGTCATGGACACTCCCACAACTATCTAACCTCTGATATTTATACAACAACATATCCTTTTTTGCTCATGTCTTTTACTAGGCTATGCATAACTACATTACTCTGTTTTTTTTTTATGATATTCATGTGCATGCCTCTTGCCATCATATTTTTTTCTTTTCAAAATGTTTCTTTTCATTTTTTGCTGTGTTTTTTACATATATATTTGTTGTATGACATAGTACTAGGGTTTGGGTAAGTTTGTATGGGAGAAATTAGGATTTGAATAGGGTTTTAGGGAGGGATTGGGTTTTGTTTTAGGAAAGTGAACTGGGGTTTAGCATTACTTGCAAATGAGATTAAATAAATTAACACTCTGACATTTATGCATAATGATGGGAAACCATGGAGGGAAATGAAGGAATAAAAAACCTTGAAGAACAAACAATAACCCTAGCATAATGCTTGCAAAACAAACAATCACTTAACCTATCTTTTCATTAATTTCTCATGATAAAAATGACCATAATCATCCATTGAATCCATGGCACAATCATTAACAATGCAAGGGAGGCCTACCTCAGAGAATTCACGAGCAATCACAAAATTTTTTGAAGTTTTGATGCGTTCTGGAGCAAGCTGGCCGAGTGGTCGCGCACCAGTCTCGAGTGGTCGCGCCCCCCTCGAGTGGTCGCGCCCGACCAAATTAACACAGGGAAATGTTGCTGGAGTGGTCGCGCACCTCCCAGGTGGTCGCGCACCCTGGTGGAGTGGTCGCGCACCCTCAAAAAGCCTGAAAACTGCTAAAACTTACCAAATTCGCCCTCTTGCCTCTCTCCTTGTGTTTTCTTGCCTTCAAATGCACAATGAGTCTCTTTTGAGAGGGAATTGGCCTTTATATGCTCACATTTGAAAAAATTAACTTGAAAAACCCACTTTATAATGTTTTCACTTTTGCATTCTTTTTAACACTGTTTTTGAGTTGATTTTGTCCTGAAATTAGCTTTTTGAGGCGTTTGACTTCGTTCTTTTTGCAGGTTGACCATCTGATGGACTGCGGCGAATGAACCAGGGTTGTTGCCGGCACTTTTGAAAACTTTTGAAAATTTCTTTATTTTTACAAATTTCTCATGACCTTGAACTTAAAAACAGGGTTTTTAAATCCAAGGCATTAAATGACCTGTAGTTGATGAAAATAACAATGAAACATATGTACATACCTCCTTCTGGCTTGCTGGGTACTCACTGAACTTGAACTCATGACCTTGCAGTGATTTTGACTCAAAACCCTAGACCTAAGACCTGGGACCTCAAGACAAAAATAAAAACAAACATGACTCAATTTCATTGTGGTATGACCTGATCCAGCAAAGCCAAGAAGGGAACAAAGACCAGCCCTCCATTCAGTTTTATGGCATGCCTAGCGGGATGCAAAACTGACACTAATGAGACTCCTACCTATGCATATGCAAAGAGCTTTTGATCACCGATGGAGGGCTCAAGACCGACACTAACAAGTTCAACAATTTATTGTTGTTGTGGTTCATGGTCGGTCGTTAGGTCATTATGTAGATTTGCATCCCTCTGTGCATCTTATTGAATAAAATTGAACAGTTGGGTTGAGGACTAACCCTGAAGATCATTCGGGTGCATGGTTGATGGATCAGGGAACCAACTCCACAGGGGCTTCCCACTTGTTAGGAGAATAAATCCCTCTTGCTAACAAAAGCGATCTCCCTAGATATTAAGAGGAAAACTATAAACAAATAGACAATTGAATAGATATTTCCCTAAGATCACTTTGTTTTAATTATAAATATAAAAGACAGTGGATAAGCCTCTAACCTATTTGCGAAATGCTTGATGAAGATCCCCGCTCTATCTCGATGTAGCTTATCAATGCTTGAAAAGACCTACAACCATAGACATAAAAAGGATCACAGGCATATGCAACATAACCATTCAAACAAGCTTAATCTAATGATCAAGGAGATTAGAAATTGAAATTTCCTTAATGAACATCCAAAGAACTATAAACCATTCATTATTCTAGTAAGACAATACGATGGAAAAAATGATTCATTTGTATTAATTCAAGGCTAAAGAAGAGCCCCACAACATTTTCCTTGATGTCATGAGGTTCCTCCCAAATGACTCCAACCCTCTCCTTAGATGATAATCTTTCCAATCTCACACTAACAGCATAAGTTTATCTTCTCTAACCTCCTCAATCCCTCTTCCATCTAGTCAATTTAGAGGGCAAGAGGACGAAGTTTAAGATCCAAAAGAGGAGGATGAGATCCCCTAATTGGGGGATTAGGGTTCCTTGAGAAAATGGAATTAGGTCCACAATTTAAGGGGTTTCACTCAGATAGATATGACCTGGGATCTTTTAGTTGGGATATATTCACCCAATAATGCTTCTATATCTTAGTTTTTATTTACACTTTTCTTTGATTCACCTGCGCGGTTGTGGAGTACTAAAAAGGTATGTTTTTGATGATCATTTCAGTGGCTTTTCAGTGGAACTTGTGAACCTTTTTACATCATGAACTTGGAAAACAATAAATAATTATAACAAAACATGTGGGATTAATACGCAAGACTTAACCGCTGATAGTTGTCATTCTCCTGTGCAGGAAAGGGTGAAAACGAGGAGCTGTTGTTCCAAAGAAAAAGACAAGAACAGGGTAACGGCTATCCCTTTGACGGGGGACCGGATGCAAACAAGGCTAAGCAGGTCAAAGCAAATCGGCCCAGAAAAGGAGGAGAAGACACTAGCTCGGCGGAGGAGAAAAGAAGTGATTAAGGATTAACAGTTTGGCAAATCCCTCGGGATCTTTGATCCTGAGGGATCGCTGCTTTATCTATCTTGTTACTTAGACATCTCCGTCGTCACCCTTATATAAAGGGACAACACTGTTAGCTTTGGGGGGATTATGCTTTTATGTAATTTTCTGTTAAAAATCAAACTTTGATCATCGAGTCTCGTTGAGAACTGGTTCATTGTACTTTCGTTTTATGCATTAATATAAACTTGGTGATTATCTTATTTCTGCGTCTGGATTAACTTAAAGCGGTGTACCCTTAGAGGCTAAGGGCCCGGCCCCAGAGGACACTTGCTTCTTTATCACTATGATTTGATTTCTGCGTGGTTTGCTTATCGTCGTTATTTGGTAATCTAATATGCTTTATAAGTTGACATCACATGCTCTGTTAAGATTAATCCATTAAAGTTTTTACGGACAAAACTATTGTATTGACTCTGCATTATATTACTGATCCTTTCAGAGTTGATTGAATGTTATTAGTCTTGACCAAATATTATTACTGTTCTGTTACAGAGCTTTTGTGCTGAACATTCATGTTATAGAATTTATCCGAAAGTTGTGTTCTTTACGATTCAGGAGTAATGTTGTTCCATTTTGAAACGCAGTCGTATTCCTGTTAATTAAGATTGATGCTAGATCAGATTACTCTTCAAGCGTGTTGTGCGTGTATATGATTTCCAAGCGCTGTTCCATAACTTATTAGTAATTAATGTTGTTCTATTAGTGTGTGCTTCTTGATTTGCCTTAAGAATGAAAGATTGTTGTTTGATTACAATGAGTGCACTTGAGTTAGTAGATTAAGTTTGATTACTGCTCGCGAGACTTAGTTGTGTGATTGATGTTCCATTTTAGCATTGTTGTTCCGTTCCAGATTTGCTGTTCGATTTCTTATTTGTTGTTCCATTTTTCTATCTGCCGTTTCATTTACTCGCATTTGTTGTTTTGATGTGAGAGACGATATGTGGCTGTAGTGAGCCTCAACATTTACTGTCTAGCTCCCAGACCCGTGGTCCATGCTCTAATTCCCTTTCCATTAGTTTCCAAAGGGATGGGTTATCACTGCCGAACCCTTGACTGATAAGTTGCCTAGTTTTCTGAGTGTGTGATTTATTCCTTTGAAGTAACTTATTTATAAACAAGCATTCGTTTACTCTTGTATTTTTGAACGTTGTACTAATAGCATTACTCTGAAAAATGATAGCCTCAGACTGAGACACTCTTTGAAATAACAAAACGCTCTCGGATTGACATATTAATGTGAGGTAATTAGAGGTGAAAGAGACCCTTTTTATAGCTCTACATTTTGGCGCCGTTGCCGGGGAAAGAGTGTAGCCATTTGTCTTTTTCAGAGTAGTGTACGAACCTGCTAGGGAAGAGTTGGATCTTAAAAACAGAAGGTAAGAACCTGCATGCGGAGCATGTAAAAGCCCTGCTCCACTGTCTGCTTTCCTAACAGATTTGCTGTTGCTTTGTTTGAATAGAATTTAGTAGTTCATTTGAGTGCATGACTAAGCAGAAAAAACCAGAAAAGAATATCAAACCTCCACCCAAACCTGAAAAAAGCTAAGGGGATGGTGACCCTTGGCCGAAAGACCTTCATAGATGAAATCTATAAGAAAACAGAATCTCAGCCATCAGTAGGCCCTAGGAAAATCATTTCTAAACAGCCTATTAGTTCCCTTCAGGCCACAGGATCACCATCTGTAGCCTTTGCTAAGGTGCATAGTCAAACTGAAGAGCAGGACTTTCAAGAAATTGAAAATTCTACTCCAGAACTATTGCAGGAAGGGAATTTCAGCAACTTTTGTGAAGGAGAAGGAGAAACAGGGGAAACCGAGGAACCAAAATCTCCTATTGGAACAAATCAGCCATTAAATAGCCCAGATAAAGGGAGCGCTACAAAAATCATTGCTGAAGGAACCCAATCTCCTCAGACATCAGGCATTCTCATTATCCCAGATAAAGGAAGTTCTATTAAAACTATCCCTGTCAAAGCCATTCCCTCTCAACCTAGGAATACCCTCCTAGATATCCCAGAAGGTTATTGGCATATATTCGATCCCATGGCTCAGAACCAACTAAATACTCAAACCTCTACATTACAATACCCTATAGAGGATTCTGCAGCAAATGCGCCCATGAAAGCCATCCCTCTTCAACATATCCCTACATTTCATGGTCTTACATCAGAAGATCCGGATTCATTTTTATTCGAATTCGATGTGTTGTGTAGGGGATATGATTAAACCACCAATCCCCAGAAATTGAAATTATTCCCCTCTACATTAAAAGTGGATACTTTAAGATGGTTTATGGGACTAGGTGGTGGGGTCATCAACAATTGGGATCAAATGAAAGAATCTTTCTTAAAAAAATATCAGGACTATTGTAGGTCTAGAGAATTAAAGGATGAAATATTCCAAATGACAGCCAAACCGAATGAAACATTAGAGGAGTATGTGGAACGTTTTTAGTACAATCTACAAAGATCTCCTTATGCATCACTACCTTTACCTGATAAAGTGTTAAAAACTGCATTGATAAGGGGCATGAAGGAACAATGGATTGAAACATTAAACATCATGGGAAAAGGGGATATTTATCAAGAGAATTTTGCTGACATCATTGATTTATGTATCATGAGTTCGAGAGGCAGCACAAGAGTAAAACCAGCAGAATATGATCGGTTTGTAAGAGATAATAAAATACCAACAGAAGGAGTAACACGTGTAGAGATTGGAAATTTATTGGAAAATTTTAAAACTGATATTCTGGGGACACTAACTACACAACTTGATATTATGTAGGCTAAACAAAAGCAGATGGAGGCAGAACAGAATTTGGCGATCTTCTATCCCCGATGCAGGAAAAAGCATAGTCACAAGGAATGTCCACTGGATACAGTCCAAACATGCGCCATCTGTACAAAAGATCACCTTACGGAAAGCTGCCCCTCACTTCCTGGATTGAAAGCAGTATATAAGGAAGCGGAAGAAGAACCAAAGTCGGTGTACTTGATCAACCAGTGCCTCCAGTGGCAGCCGAGACAATCTGGTATGTTTCCAGACCCAACTTCTTCTTTTCAGCCTCCACAACATAATGCTCAACAATAAAGTATGTGGCAAAGTTAGTCCCAACCCCCATTTTCAAACTGGTCACTACCGTCGTTTCCTTCTTCAAACCCGTGGCTGAATCAGGCAAGCCAATCTGGTTGGCCGAATTTCCCTTACACTCCACCATATTGGAAAAATAGCCCATATCCTCCACAATGGACTCCCCCTACTTCACAAAGTTCACCCTGGCAGACAAACTAGCAGAGACCGATGCACCAGCCAGTAGGAACTATTCCGCTCCCTCAACCTACTCTGCCAGCCTTACAACAAAATCCCCAGTCTAATCTGAGACCGCAACTCCTAGCCCAACCCAACCCCAATCCAAATAACAGACCAGTCCAATCTCTTCAAATTGTAGAATCACCAGAAATAGGACCCGACTTGAGAGAGTGTAATGATCTTCAGTTACGATCTGGACGTATTATTGAAACTGAGGGAGATAAAACAGTTCATATCGAAGATCAGTTACCAAGAGAACATCAGTTGCAACAAGAGGATGTAAATAAGCAGCAGACTCATAACCAAGAAACCACATCCTCTCCTCCATTCCCAGAATGATTAGTCATACCTCGACCTTTACAGTATTCTGACTTCGACATTCTGGGAGAATTACAAAATCTGTACATAAAAATCCCATTCCTCCAAGCCATTCAAGACATTCCTATATACGCAAAAACTATCAAAGAATTGTGCATAAAGAAACCAAGGAGGAATATAACAACTATGTTGAAAAGTGTGCAACAAGAAATGCTTGTTGAGAATACAACAAGATGATGGAGCTTAGTGAAAAGAGTCGCCTTCACTAAGTGGGCCCGCAGGCTATTTTTGGCGCAAGTCTATTTTTAGACTATGTCTATTTTTAGACATATGGATCATGTCTATGGATTGCAGGTTGCTGTTTATGGATGATTGGTCAAGTTGGGAAAAATAGATGTACTTCTATTTTTGATCAAAATGTGAATGATCACAGTGTGAGTGATCAAAGTCTATTTTTAGACTGGCTGTCAAAAATAGAAAAGTCAAATATTATTGTCTCATAATAATATTTGGACTATAAACTTGATCTTATTCTCTTGGAGCACTTCAGAATGAGCTACGGATGTGGTACATGCAGATCCCACAAGGAAATACGTGGTTACCTATGGGATGACTAATATTTGCATGCAGGACTTCAGTTAGAACTCAAGTGAGTTGAGTTTAGTGGACTGGAGGTGCAGTTGATGGAGTTGTGTTCAGTTTAGCTTTGTTAAACTGGTTGTATTTAGTCTAATTGATCAATAGACTAGAGATGAGTTGGGTGAATTAGTTATTAATTAATTCACAAGTTATTAACTCATAATACAACTAATGAATACATCAGTTAACTCAGTTGCATGTCAGTGCATGTTCAGTT
Organism: Pinus tabuliformis; assembly: GCA_031772625.1. Taxonomy (NCBI): domain Eukaryota; kingdom Viridiplantae; phylum Streptophyta; class Pinopsida; order Pinales; family Pinaceae; genus Pinus; species Pinus tabuliformis. Next base: position 712,160,025 of record CM062819.1, on the reverse strand, counting down.
CAACAGGGACAGGTGGTAGAGAATCAGATTGCTATCAGTTGTGACTATAGTTGTGCACCAGATCTTGCACAATCAAAGGATTGAGTATGCCAATGAGTTTGCTCACGTATTTGGCCCACATTTTAGCCTTTGCTCACGTCCACAAAGAGTGAGTGACTATTTTTCAGGTGAAAATCGAGTTTGGGAAGCCATTCTCATCAATTCTTGAGCAAGTATTGAGCTGGAGAGGCAGGCAAGCAGTGGAATAGATTTGGAGATCAAATCTGAGCTGTATTGTGTGTAACAGGTGGAGCTGGTACTGGATTGCTTGTGATAAGCATTGTACTTTGTAATGTTACATGATTCAATCAATATAATATACAGATAGTGTGGGGTTTTTAGCGAGATGCTTTCCCCGGGATACATACTGTGTTAATGAGTTTGATTGATGCTTCTATGTGTGCCTGTGAATGTTTTTGCTTCTTTAAATTGATGATCAATGTAGAGGAGATTATGTATTATACATGTTCCGCTTATAATTGTATGATCAGGATAATCTCTGTGAATATGTGTTAAATTATTCAAAATTTCTACAAACTAATCCAAGAGTCCAAGTAGTCGGTACTTTATCTGATTTACTATCCGGGAAAGAAACACCCACTAAATATGAAGACCCAGGAAATCCAATTGTAACTGTTCAAATCTATGGACAGACCCTGTCTAATGCCTTAGTTGATCTAGGAGCTGCAATTAATATTTTAACAACCACTACTTGCCAAAAGCTTGGCATTACATCTGTGGAACCCACCTCTACTTTGTTAGAATTGGCTGACCAATCTATGGTTAGACCAGAGGGTACTCTACATGATGTCATGGTCTCTGTAGATTCCTGGGAATATCCAACCGATTTCCTGATAATTAATCCAAAAACCCGACTTGATAGACACCCGCTAATCCTAGGTAGACCTTGGCTTGCCACTGTCGATGCTTACATTGGTTGCCGGCAAGGAAATATGACGATAACCAAAGGACCAAATATCAAGAATTTAGTTCTATACCCTCTAGCACAGCCAAGTGTCACAATAATTAAAACTAACAAACACCCTGTATCATACCTTACTGATAACATTAGATCTCTATTAATGATACAAGAGGCACTTGATTTTAAAGATCAAACAGAAGATGATGCCATTAATAACTTCATTAGTCAAACTGAATCCGGATCCTGCACACAGTGTCACATGATAGAAGCAGCATTTGATAATGAATTAGAAGAAGATCCTTTGAAAGATACGCATGACCAAACAATACCTGTTACTTCTGTTGCAAATAGTAAAATTCTGGAAATTGAACCGGGAAAAAATTTAAATATTAATGCCAACCTCACACCTGAACAAGAAACGAAGCTCATCCATTTGTTAAGAAAATATCAAGAAGCATTCGCATGGGATTACCCTGATATGAAAGGAATCGATCCCCAATTGTGTACACACCACATTTATATAGAAAAAGATGCCAGACCTGTTCGTCAACTGCAAAGGAGACTTAATCCTCATCTAAAGGATGTGGTAAAAGCTGAACTTCAGAAACTTTTAGATGTCAATTTTATCTATCCTATTTCTGATAGTAAATGGGTCTCTCCGCTTGTGGTGGTACCAAAAAAGAATTGGAAATGGAGAATTTGTGTGGATTACAGGGAACTAAATAAAGCAACACAAAAAGACCACTTTCCTCTCCCATTCATAGACCAAGTATTAGATACTCTAGCAGGAAAGAAATTCTTTTCTTTCCTGGATGGCTTCAGTGGATACAATCAGATTCAGATTGCCCCTGAAGACCAGGACAAAACTACTTTTACTTGTCCTTGGGGAACATTTGCCTATCGAGTTCTACCTTTTGCCTTATGTAATGCTCCTGCCACATTCCAAAGGGCTATCCTTAGCATTTTTGCAGATTTAATAAATGATGGACTTGAAGTATACGTGGATGAATTTACACCATATGGAGATGATTTTGATCCAGCACTAGACACCCTAGAAAAATTCCTACAACGCTGCATAGCTACCAGGCTTTGCTTAAGTCACGAAAAAAGTTACATGATGATGACTGAAGGACTTCTCCTAGGGCACTATGTTTCAGCAGCTGGCATTCAGGTAGACCTGGCCAAAATCCAAATACTTTTGCTTATTCCCACTCCTACTACTCAAACAGAGGTATGCAGCTTTCTTGGATTTTCTGGTTATTATAGACGGTTTATATAACATTATTCGCACATTGCTGCACCTTTATATGCACTAACTGGTAACGTTGATTTTCTGTGGACAGAAAAATGTGAGCGTGCTTTCAAGGATTTAAAGAAGCTTGTATCCACAGCCCCAGTTCTTCGAGGACCAAACTGGGATTTGCCATTTCAGATATCATCTGATGCCTTAGATACAGCCATTGGCGCAGTCCTTGGGCATGAAGAGGATAAAAAACCATATGCTATCTATTACATCAGCAAAAAATTATCCCCTGCTGAATTAAATTACACTGTTACTGAAAAAGAATTCCTAGCTGTAATACATGCTGTCAATAAGTTTAGACATTATATTACAGGCTATCCTGTTATCTTGTATACAGATCATTCTGCCATAAAATATTTAGCAAATAAGCCTGTCACAAATGCCAGAATAACTAGATGGTTGATTTTATTGCAGGAATTCGATATCACAATCAAGGATCGGCCTGGCAAAGAAAACCCTGTAGCCGATTTTCTTTCAAGAATTCCAAAGCCAATCGATGCAGCAGCAGTTGAAGATCAATTTCCAGACGAACATTTGTTTGCTATTGCCGTTCAAACACCCTGGTATGCAGATGTTTCCAATTACCTCGCAGTAGGTAAACTACCAAAACACCTAACCCCTAATGAACGCAAACAGATTGTTCAGAAGAGTACTTGATTCTCGTGGATTGGGGGCTATTTGTTTCACACAGGGGCAGACATGCATATCAGGAGATGTGTTCGAGAAGATGAAATCTTTGACATCCTAAAAGCCTGTCATGATGGACCATGTGGTGGACACTTCGCTGAGCGTAGAACTGGACATAAAGTATTGCAGACAGGATATTATTGGCCCACGATTTTCAGAGATGCAAATAAATTTGTCTAAGCATGTGACAACTGCCAGCGAGAAGGACGTCCTGGTCAAGTTGACGAGATGCCTCTGAAACCACAGTTAGTCATTGAACCATTTGAGCGATGGGCTCTTGATTTCGTTGGACCCATCAACCCATCATCAAATCATAAAACATATATCTTGGTGGCAACAGAATATGTCACCAAATGGGTTGAAGCAGAAGCATTGCCAAGAGCCATAGAGGAATCTGTCATACAGTTCCTGTTCCATCTATTTGTACGTTATGGCCTTCCAAGGGAAATAATTACAGATGGAGGACCACAATTTGCTGGGAATAGATTAGCTGCAACACTCAATAATTATCATGTCCAGCATAAAATCACGACTCCATACCACCCACAGGCGAATGGACAAGTAGAAAGCAGCAATAAGGTAATAGAATCAATCCTAACGAAAACCATTGCATCACATAGGCGTGATTGGGCTGCCAAACTACCTGAAGCACTCTGGGCCTATAGAACAACATGGAGGAGCACCACTGGTTACTCACCTTATCAATTAGTGTTTGGAAAACAACCCATTTTTCCCATAGAATTTGAAATCCAAACATTACGAACAACACAGGAAGTTGGCTTAGATCTAAGCGAGGCACAGATTAATCGACTACAACAGATCAATGAGTTGGATGAAATTAGGCTCTCTGCACTTCAAAATATAGCACTGATTCAACAACAGCGAGCTAAATGGCATGATGCGCTCATTAAAAACAAAGTCTTCCATGAGGGAGACTGGGCTCTGTTGTACGACTCTCGGTTTCAGGACTTCCCTGGGAAACTCCAGACTCGTTGGTTGGGACCATACAAAATCCAGAAGGTACATGACAATGGAACCCTTACTCTAATCACCATTGACGGTTCTGGATATGCCTTCAAAGTAAATGGCCACCGAGTTTGTCTCTATCGTAAACCACTCACTCGGGAATCCTTCTGCCAGCAGCTACGCCGAGACACTGATATGGAGATTTTAGGAGAGGAAGAGAAGTCTTCCTCACCTGTAATTCATTAAGGAATTCATTTCTTTTTACAATTTGTACATAAGTTCTTTTTCTTTGAGTTGTTCTTGTACATATGTTTGAACTAATGTTTTCCTGTCATTTTTGCTGTTCCTTTTCTTTCTCAAAAGAACAACATTTCGATTTTTTCCGTTCCGTTTCTAAAAGAATGGCATTTGTGTGTTTCTGCTGTTCCTTTTCAAAAGGAACAACATTCTTGATTTTCTGTTGTTCCTTTTCAAAAGGAACAACATTCTTGATTTCTGCTGTTCCTTTTCAAAAGGAACAACATTCTTGATTTTCTGCTGTTCCTTTTCAAAAGGAACAACATTCTTGATTTTCTGCTGTTCCTTTTCAAAAGGAACATCATTCTTGATTTTCTGCTGTTCCTTTTCAAAAGGAACAACATTCTTGATTTTTTTTGCTATTCCTTTTTCAAAGGAACGACATTTTCTTGTTCTGCTGTTCCTTTTCTAAAAGGAACAACATTTTGATTTTTGTTGTTCCTTTTTCAAAAGGAACGGCACTGCGGTGTGTTTGTTGTCCCTTTTCCAAAGGCACAACATATTTTTTATTTTTGCTGTTCCTTTTTCAAAGGAACGACATTTTTGCATCTTTTGCTGTTCCTTTTTCAAAGGAACATCATTTTTAATGACTGATGTTCCTTTTTCAAAAGGAACGTCATTTCGAGTGTTTTGCTGTCCTTTTCCAAGAAAATAGCATTTTCTTAAATTTTTGCTGTTCCTTTTTCAAAGGAATGGCATTGGTGTGTTCTGCTGTTCCCTTTTCAAAAATAACGGCATTTGCACTTCTATCTATGCTCCTTTGTTGGAACACCATTAGCATACTTTTTCTCTCCTTGTGAAACAACTCATTCCTTTAGCTGACCTAAATTGAGGATGCTCCTTGCTCCTGTTCTTTCAAAGTCTTTAAGATACAGCTATGCACTTATGCAATGAACACAAAATCACAACATACTGAAATCCGCAAATTATAAATCGCTATCTTTATAAGGCTCTGTATTGGTAAGAGGACAAAAGGAAGGACACACTTATTCATCATCTTTTACTGTCATTGTCTTACCAATTTTGCTTTGATTGGTTATCTTTATCATGACATTCCCTTTAATCCTCTTTGATTATTATTTAGGAATAAGAGCAAAGGGTTAATATCTTCCTATTGAGATGATAAGACTTCTTCCACCATTCCTACTCTTAAGGAGTGTTGAACCACCCTTTGTGTATAAATAAGGAAAAGTTCTTTATGAAAAAGAAATTATAAGTTGTCAAATGCAGGATAGGGGGTCTCATCAAGAGCCAACCTACCATGATCATGAGGATGGAAGTGAAGTGGCATTCCCACTATGGCCACCACACCAGGGACATGGTCCAAAAGGTATATCAAATAAACAAACCTTGGAATAGGAGGTCTCATCACAAGCCGGCCTGCCCACTTTTCGCTCCTTCCTCGTGAATGGCATTATGGCTAACTGGTTACCAAGCCAGCATAATGGCCTACACTTTGACATTACATTCCTTAATATGCACATAAAGGATCATGGTTCCAGGGGTGAAATAAACAACTCTGCCAAGGTTATGGACACCTGTCGGCAGCAGAGCACTATTAATGGTATTGAAGTCACATTGGTTACACCAATAGGTAAGATACTAATACTCTTTTGTTTCTTATATCCTAGGAACTAATCATACATTATTTCCCGACTTATATATCGCATGAACATTTATTACCACCAATCATGGCAAAGGAGGTGACAATGACCACTTGAGATTTGGCAAGTACGACAGACGTCCTATCCCCCAGCCTCGCATCATATCACAGCAACCTCTTACGTAATACGCGATCCAACTTTATGCCTCGATTTCAGTAATTCGTTGTTTTTCTAAACATGGCATATTTTCATACGCTGTTCCTTTATGAATCTGTTGCAGATCGGGTGCTTCTCCTTTCTTTGACGGCTGGGACAACCTATCACATTGTGGGGGGGGAGGTTAACCTCATTATTCCTCGGATTATGTGTCAGCTCACTATTCGGAAAAGATAGTGTACTAGGGTATGGCATGGCTTAACGGCATGATATTTCTATTTTTTTTACACAAGTTGCTGTTCATAAGCCATTTCTGTTGCATACTCTGTGTTTTTTCAAAATCTTGTGATTATTACCCTCTCTATGTTTCAAACAGCACAAGCAGTTGCTGTTCCATTGAGAATCCACAGTGAAACCATGGGAGGAAGGGAAATTCGAAGGGAACCTCAGGTGTTGACAGTCTCCGCTGCTGCCTGGGAGATCCTGGAAAGAGTAGGGTGGCTGACTTATCTCAACCACTTGCAGGAGTCTAATGAAACAGTGGCAATTGAATTCTTGCAGAACCTGCAGGAGGATTACTCCATAGTAAGGGGGAGACAAATAGCAGTCACCGATGATATAATCGTAGAAGTCTTGGGACTACCAGCCACCGGACCTGTATGGACACTAAAGAAGGAAAGACTACAGAAGATTATAGAAATCTTCCAGGACGAAGGCCAGAGCTTGACGATTAAAGGGAAGGGAGTTCTGCCAGCAACGCTAGGAGAACCTTGGGCAGAATTAGCAAGAACCGTGCAAAGCTACATCACCTGCGAGGGGAGAAAATACATGGTAAGACCACGACATCTTAAACTCTTAGCTGTTCTAAAGCAGAAATGCTCTGTAAACCTGCCTGCACTTTTGAATTCATTACTTCATGACGTTGCACGAAGCTTAAAAAAGGCACAACATGTAGAGTCAGTTGTCAGTCACCACAAGTTAATTCGATTAATTGTTAGTCATAGCCTCACCCAACAGAAAAGCAGCTGGGAAGAGATAATTGCAATAATTGAGGGAAGGGCGACAACACCATCCCCAAAACGTAAACATACTACTAGCACACCAGAACGGCCAGAAAAACGCAGAGAATTAGTAAAACAAAAACATGTTGCTAGTACATCTGAACGACCAGAAACACGCCAGGAATCAGCAAAGCGTAAGCATGCCACCAATACACCCGAACAGCCAGAGAAACGCAGAAAATCAGTCCGGTTAGCTCGGATACAAGGAAGGCTGGAAAAGCTCCAGGAAAGCACCAGCCAGCCAGTAGAAATTGAGGACGAACAATCCTCACGGCCAGAAGTAGAAGTAGAGCAAGTTGAAGGAGAAGAGAAAGAAGAGGCCGAGCAATCTGAAGAGGAAAATGAGGAAGAAGCTGAGCATTCTGAAACAGAAGCTGAGCATTCTGAGGCAGAAGCTGAACAATCCAAGCAGGAGGAGGAAATGGGACAGCAGGAAGGTAGCCCACCACAGGACCCAGTGGGAGAAGATGAATTGGCCACAGTTTTGGCCAATACGGGTGAGTATGGCCAACCTTCCAATCCAGCAGACCTCCACGACAAACCCCAAGAGGAAACTGCATCTGAAAAACCACATGCAGAATAGGAAAAATAAGGAAATATGCCTGTTCATGATGAAGAGGAGATAAGAGATACTGAACGGGAACAATCCGTTCCCAAGGCACCAGAGGAAATTCCGGAGGAAGTAGGAGCAGAAAAAGAAGTTGCCCAGGAAGTGACAGAACCAGTTAAGGTTCCTACCCCAGAATAGCCAGAACAGAACAACGAAGAAACACCCTAGGAGAAAGATCTAGGGACTAGTCATAGCCCAAATCACAGCAGACAGCCTGCTGTTCCTTCTAATGAAATGCTGGAAATTAAGGAATTGTGAAAGGAACAACAGAGATTATTGAGCATAATAGCCGAGCTCCACCAGCAGATCAGGATCCTGAAAGCAAGGCAGAGGGTAAGGAAGACCGCAGGGAAGAAAAAGGTGACCATTCCAATAAAACTCTGCAAGGCAAAAAGGCAGAGGACTAAAAATCGCCCTGTTGTTCAAAACCCTGCTGAAAATCCAGCTGTTGTTCCAAACGATGCTGAGGAACAGACTGTTGTTCCATTTGAAAAGGAACATCAGCAAACTGATATTCATGTTAAAATAGAAATGGATGATATGATGACTTGTGACAAGGAAATCCAGACGGAGGCACCACCCTTAGGGGTGATAAGGGTTCTGAACTTAAAACAACGCAATAAGAAAGTTCAGGTAAAACTCCCGGCCTCCACTGCTGCATGGAGAAGAGATCTAAAGACAGTGACCTTGAGCAAGGGATTGAAACAGGCTCAGCAAGAAGCAGAACGGCTTAGAGAGCAAACGGTCGCTCGTGAGAAATATGAAGAACTACAACATCAACTAAGGAACGTCAATCAATCCAAAAGCCAGGCCTTTGAAGGATGGCGAAAGGAACAAGAGAAGGTTGCAAAGGTAACTCGTAGGCTAGACACTGTTATCAAGTAGATGGATACCTTGTGTTCTTTATACAATGACGTTTTAGCATGTAGGGCCCCTGCCAAAAACTATGCTCTGTTTTTACTGGAACGATATTTACAATTAAAAATAAAAGCTGTTAAAGTAGGCGCCCCTATATGAATTAACACTGTCAATGACTTTATAGACTGCTGTAAACATTATGGGGTGAAGGTCTAGAGATTGTTGTGTGAATTCTATTTGCATAACCTCGTGCTAGATCAGGAGACTGAGCTGAACCCTGGCCCTTTTGTTGGAGATATCCAATTGCAAGCATTCATCTCATTCGAGGTTAATCAGATTAAATGGCTCAAAGCCTATAATACTTTCTTGAGGCAGGAAAATGGCCTAGATTTGTGGGTAAGGGCTGAGCCTAGGGACCCAGTGCAGTTGTGGAAAGCACATAGAAACCTCATGAGGACGCTGGGTGTCATTGAAACATTAGGACCCATGCATGAGGCACCCATTTGACAAAGTTTAGAATATTTTATCAAAGACCTCGCCATTGATGTAGCCAAATTTTGGTATCGAATCTCTAATCCAAACATCCAACTCAGGGAACCGTTTAAGTATGAGAATTTTGAATTAGCTGCCAACCGTTTGAACCTCTATGGTGAAAGCATTTTGAGAGCAGGGCCATCCTGGTTAGGATATAGATTCCGCAGTCCAATTATCTGGCACCCTGCACCCGGATATCAAGCCCTGTATGAGATGCCTGAGGGTCAAACAGGCCAGTTCTTTGACTACCTAGTCACTCACCACGGCTGTAGACCTCCGCATGAGATTCCTTCTCCAGCCTATTCTCTCACTGCCTTGCATGTCAACTACAACGTTTTCATGAGGGCATGAAACAGGGTAAGCAGGGGGGTGTGTGGAGTACTAAAAAGGTATGTTTTTGATGATCATTTCAGTGGATTTTCAGTGGAACTTTTGAACCTTTTTACATCATGAACTTGGAAAACAATAAAGAATTATAACAAAACATGTGGGATTAATACGCAAGACTTAATCGTTGATAGTTGTCATTCTCCTATGCAGGAAAGGGTGAAAATGAGGAGCTGCTGTTCCAAAGAAAAAGACAAGAATAGGGTAATTGTTGTCCCTTTGATGGGGGACCGAGTGCAAACAAGGCTAAGCAGATCAAAGCAAACCGGCCCGGAAAAGGAGGAGAAGACACTAGCTCGGCGGAGGAGAAAAGAAGTGATTAAGGATTAACAGTTTGGCGAATCCCTCAGGATCTTTGATCCTGAGGGATCGTTGCTTTATCTATCTTGTTACTTAGACATCTCCGCCGTCATCCTTATATAAAGGGACAACACTGTTACCTTTGGGGGGATTATGCTTTTATGTAATTTTCTATTAAAAATCAAACTTTGATCATCGAGTCTCGTTGAGAACTGGTTCATTGTACTTTCGTTTTATGCATTAATATAAACTTGGTGATTATCTTATTTCTGCGTATGGATTAACTTAAAGCGGTGTAACCTTGGAGGCTAAGGGCCCGGACCTGGAGGACACTTGCTTTTGTATCACTACGATTTGATTTCTGCGTGGTTTGCTTATCGTCGCTATTTGGTAATCTGATATGCTTTATAAGTTGACATCACATGCTCGGTTAAGATTAATCCATTAAGGTTTTTACAGACATAACTGTTGTATTGACTCTGCATTATATTACTGATCCTTTCAGAGTTGATTGAATGTTATTAGTCTTGCTCGAGTATTATTACTGTTCTGTTACAGAGCTTTTGTGCTGAACATTCATGTTATAGAATTTATCCGAAAGTTGTGTTCTTTACGATTCAGGAGTAATGCTGTTCCATTTTGAAACGCAGTCGTATTCCTGTTAATTAAGATTGATGCTAGATCAGATTACTCTTCAAGCGTGTTGTGTGTGTATATGATTTCCAAGCGTTGTTCCATAACTTATTAGTAATTAATGTTGTTCTATTAGTGTGTGCTGCTTGATTTGCCTTAAGAATGAAAGATTGCTGTTTGATTACAATGAGTGCATTTGAGTTAGTAGATTAAGTTTGATTACTGCTCGCGAGACTTAGTTGTTTGATTGTTGTTCCATTTCAGAATTGCTGTTCCATTTTAGCATTGCTGTTCCATTCCAGATTTGTTGTTCGATTTCTTATTTGCTGTTCCATTTTTCTATCTGCCGTTTCATTTACTCACATTTGTTGTTTTGGTGTGAGAGACGATCTGTAGCTGTAGTGAGCCTCGACATTTACTGTTTAGCTCCCAGACCTGTGGTCCATGCTCTAATTCCCTTTCCATCAGTTTCCAAAGGGATGGGTTATCGCTGCCGAACCCTTGACTGGTAAGTTGCCTAGTTTTCTGAGTGTGTGATTTATTCCTTTGAAGTAACTTAGTTATAAACAAGCATTCGTTTACTCTTGTATTTTTGAATGTTGTACTACTAGCATTACTATGACAATTGATAGCCTCATACTGAGACACTCTTTGAAATAACAAAATGCTCTCGGATTGACATATTAATGTGAGGTAATTAGAGGTGAAAGAGACCCTTTTTATAGCTCTACAGCAGTCAATAGTGGCAGACAAAGCGTAGTTCTGCACTGTTCTCAGGGATAAGTACAGTGAATGCACAAAAACTTCTAGGAAAAGTACGCAAGTCATACTTAACAAGGTATATAAGCCATTTTACCCAAAATTATCATGTTTTTCAAGGGGTTTTTGGTTGTTTGACCTCTAAGGGAGTTCAATGAAACATGTTCACGGATGGAAAAAGATCCATTTAATTGATCAAGTGCCATGGAAACAAAATGATGTGTAACAAATTCCCCCCAAAGTGTGAAATCTATATAATAAGTTTTAAGAAGATTGAAGTGATTTATCATGCCAAACATCGGATCAGAGAAAATGGTCAGAAACCTGCAAGAAACATTCAAGGATTACAATGCAAATGTATATATATAATCATCGCTGAGGTAGGCATTCCCATACTCAAAGTAAAGCTAACTCAATGAATAGGTACATAAAAAACTCAAGAATCATATCAATAGTAGACACAATATGGACGCAACCATCTGTTATAAAGTGGTCTACATAATCATGAATATAAAACTTCTTGCAACTTGGATTGATGAAACTAGATCTAGGATCTTGATCTCCATCTCTCGTTCTACAGTATGAATCTAGCCATGCAAGTGAATGTCTCAAAGTTGAACATGGTAGAAATCACTTGATTACCAGTTAACGATGTGAACTGTTAAAAAGGGTGAGATAAACAACCAATAATGACAATGGTTCTCAAGGTACTCCTAGTACAATCTATGAAGTGCAAATAGGTGATCCAAATTCAAACACTCATAGAATCATTCGATCAAAGCCCAATGATGAGAACCTATCATCGAAGGTGAGAAAATTGCCATTAAGGCATGCAAGCTTCAAGGTACTAAAGGTTTATAGATCAACTTCCTAGATAATGAGTTGAATTCAATAGGAAGCGATCCATCGCAGGAAAGCCTACAAGATGAAACACAATGTCAAGTTTTGGAAAATAGTTTGCAAGGACTGAATCAAGGATGGCTGACGTGAATGAAGGCTAAAATTTGCAAAGTTACATGAACTAAGAGTGAACTTCTCTAGAACACATAGTGACACGACATTTGACTTAGCAGCATTTGACTCAATGATAATACTCAAAACTAGCTCAAGACTTTCAATGAGGTTTAATTAATTGTAAGACAAATGGATTTCCCAACCCGGACATAAATGTGACAGAGTGTCATGTTCAAGAGTGACATACTGCCTTTATGATGAATGTAAAATGAACACCTTTTCCCAATTCCCCGCCACCATTACTGGCAAGTACCTCTTTATTTTTTACAAGCTTAAGGAGGATAACATATGCTTTTCCTGTAAGCTCATCCTTCGGATGAGTCCATCCAAGTATTTTTAACAAACCCTAAGAAGGAGTGGTTTAGTCTCATTATTCTTAACGAGTCCTGTATTGTTTAATTTTTACGAGTCCAGTAAAGGAGTAACTTGATGTCATTTTATTTTTAAGAGTTTTTAAAAAGACACAAAAAGGAAACTTATTCAGTTATTTTATGGTAAATTTTTAACAAGCCCAGAGAAAGTAAAGCTCAATGTTTTTCAGTTTTAGGGAGTCAGAAGAAAAACATAAGTAAACTTCATCATTTTATTTTTCGTAAGTTTAGTTTCTCAGGTTTGAAAAAAGATAAAATAATACGAGAGAATTCTATTGACCATAATCGGTCAACATATGCCTTTTTCGTAAATAGTCCAGTTCAGTCCGTAAAAGGGATAAACTTATACTGAGTGGACAATCGTTAATTTATTTTTATGAGTTCGAATAATCAAGTGCTCAACAATCTTTTCATGTATTAAGAGTATGAAAAGGGCTTAAAAGAGAACTCATTGGTTTCACATTTCGTAATTTTTAAAGAGCATGGAAAGTTGTAAAAGTTTGTTCATGGTAAAAAATGATTCATTTTCACATTGTAACCTATTATGCACATCAAAATCAAATAAATTATCATAAACGCTCAATATTTGGGTAAAAAAATTGAAATTTTTGACTTTTAAAAGGTCCTAAGTATAAAAATAATATTTTAATCACCCAAAAACTTATGAAAGTTGAAAAAGTAATTCTACTTTCACCATTTGTTTTACCCATTTGGAGAGCAAAAAGGGGGCCTTTTATCACTGAACTTCCGAAGCTAATTTCAAGCAAACGAGAGGATGGAATCTCGAGCCATTTCTTCCAGGTAATTTATCTCTTCATTATCTCCATTTTCATATATTTATTTTTTAGTTTAAGGAATTCATGTGATTTTTTGGGAGGGTTCTATTTTAAAAAATGTGCCCTCATCCTTGCACAGGAACTCTTCATCGGGTCTGCATAGGCCAATAATATTTTGTATGATAAAAAAAGTTGCCTGCTACTCTGTTTACAAAAAGGCGGCCACGCAGGCATCGACGGCTTTTGAAAACTTGGAAATTCTGCTCCAAATAAGCCACAATTGGTTTTAGCAATTGTTCTAAATCCTTTGAATTTTCATTTCAAGACTATTTGACCATTCAATCGTGGAATGGAGGGAGAGAGAACACAAATCCCAAGATTCAGCTGCTTTGGATGATCCTACCACTATGCAGGCTTTAAGAAACTACGACCTCTACAAATATTGGATCATTCTAGGGATGAAAGCTTAGGTAGAGCTTATGACTTGGTTGGTGCAAACATGGGATGTCCAGGACCAATGCTTTGTGATTGGGGATCATCATGTCACCATTGATGTCGATGATATATACTTTTTGACTGGCCTCTCTCATAGAGGAGCTAAGATTTCTTTGTTCGGGTAGAGGCAGGGTGGAGACACTACTACTGGATACCTGTGACATTTCTATGGGAATTCACAACTCATAGATGGAAAGATTGATATCAATACTATTGGGGACCTAGCTTTGAGGAATATTTCTTTCAAAGTTAGCAAAATGTGTGGTGGTGCAACCCTTCACTTGGCCACAAAGGCCCAGATGTAGATTGTCATGGAGTGTTGGGAGTCCACGGTTTTTAACTGGTGTGAGGTAGTGGTTGTCAACATGAAAGGACAACTGACTAGAGTAAAGAATGGCAGATTAAAGAACTTTAGCTATGGTGCCATTTTGATTTCTTTTTCTCTAGAGAGGATTCCACTCCTCAGGCCACAATAGATTCTAGTGGATGAGGTAGGACCTCAAGATCCACAAATGCTTAGGTGGGTCTCTCTTATGGCTTGTCATGGAAACAATGGTCTAGTGGTACGATATGTCCCTGAGTTCTTTGTATGGTTAAGTCAGCAAATCATATCGATCGAAGACTTTCCATATGTGGGGATGGATTACAAAGGTAACCTAAATATCCCTCTTCTAGTGGGGATACAGTGGGGTGACCTAGGTGAGAATTTCTCATTTTGATGTTTTCTCTAAATTTTTAATTTTTATGTGTTTTTTTCTTTCAAGGCTAATTATTCGAAATGCATATGCAGATGTGGGCCCATTTCAACCAGCAGGACTGCGACATTTTGACATGTGCAATGACCACCCTATATCGGTTGCAATACCCAACTCAGAGTTGGCAGAGACATTAGATCTAGCGGATATAGAGCACAAAATAGAGAGGTTGACTATTGACATCCCAGATATTAGGATGTATGGTTCACCATACCAGAGGCATGTGACTAGGGTTCCAGGACCACTTAGATGACTACTATGCCGAGTTGCTCATGCCATTGTCTGCTATCATGATCATCATCATGCTTTGATTCATAATCTTTTAGGGCTACATTTTTTTATTTTTGTATCAACATATTCAAAAAATAAAGGCCATGGGGCCTTATGTCCTTGGATGGCATATTTTTGTAAAAACACATTGTCTATAAACTTTATCTAATGAAAAACTACTACTTTTGATTTTAGCTTATTTTGTTCAATATGTGGATGAATATTGCTTTTACTTACAAATGTTGCAAATGTCTATTTAACACATGGTTGGCTAATGCATCGGTTAATGTGTTTAAATTTCTTGGAATGTGTTGATATTCAATATAATCAAACTGCCTTTCCAAAAGACAAACCCGTAAAAAAATTCTTAACATTGAAAAAATTATTACTATGTAGACACTATTTAATGTAATATTATGAGTTATGAATCTAACCTAATGATCAAATGTCGAATTCCAAGTGCACTGACGTCCAATAATAGTTCAATAACTACACTATATTCTACTATGTTATTCGTTGTTTGACCAAGGCATATCCCATGAATGGAAACTAACTCATCGCTGGGTGAATAAATAACCCAAGTTGCAGAAGACAAATTCTGAGTACTATGGCTAGCGCCATCAACAAAGCCAATGTAAGTTTGAGGAGACGTTGACATCTGCAAATAAAGTGTAAAACAAGATAAGAAGGAGAAGTAGTAGTGGATTGTAAAAAATGCTAAAACTACTGCACACAAAAATAAAATGTAAATATTGTACAAATATTCATGAAATATTTATGCATAATATCTCTTTAGGTAAAGGCCATTTCTGGGCTTTCCCAAAGAGACACCATCATAATAGACCAACTCATAGGCTCCTTTAGCTAATACACATTTTATAATGTAAGGGCCATGCCACATGGGCTCGAATTTACCTGCACCTAGTTTATCATGAGCTTGATCATAGACTAAGACTAGGTCACCTTCTGTATAAGAACGAGGGTTCAGGCTTTGATCGAATTGAGCCTTAAGTCATTTTTATGAGCCTCGCTAGAAAGATTGACCTCACAACGATTTTCATCTAGACATGCTAAGTGTATAAAACACTCTTCCTCCATAGAGGTAGCTGGTATAATTCGATGGCTAGTTTCAAAGATGGAATTTCACATTCAATTGAAAAAATTACCTCCAAACCATAGACAAGTTGGAAGGGAGTAAAACCCGTGGATGTTTTTGCAGTAGTACAGTATGCCCACAAGGTTGGGAAAAGCATGGTATGCCAATTTCCTTTATGAATACCAACTATTCGTTTGATCATGTTTGTAAAAAATTTATTGACAGCTTCGACTTGGCCATTTTCTTGTGGATAATAAGGGGTAGAGTTATCATGGCGTAGGCTGAGCTGTGCAGATAGTTCAGCCCTCATAAAATTGTGAAAATGGCTACCATTGAACACCAAATCGAGCAATTACATGATTGAAAATGAAAATTGCTGCAGTTTCACCATCATCCTTGTATGTAGGCATCACCTCGGTCCATTTCGTAAAATAATCAACTGCAATAATAATATACCCATGCCCCATGACTGAGTGAGGGTTACATGTAACGAAATTAACGCCCCATTTTCCAAAATGACCAAGAACTATAATAGGGCGAAGAGGAGCTGGGGGTGCTCACATTTTGTGATCATAAACCTAGAAATTATGGCATTTGTGAACTGCAATAATGCAATCCTTAAACATGGATGGCCAAAAATAACTAGCGCGCAATATCTTTTGGGTAGTGGCATACCCAGACATATGACCGCCACATGCTCCAGAATGGAAATCATTCAATGCTTTTTCAGCCTCTTGAAGAGTTAAACATCATCAAAAAATACAATCAGCACCGTGATGATAAAGAGTGTTGCCAACAATATTGTATTGCTGGGATTGGTAGCAAATGAAACGACGATGAAGTCAATATAGCTCAGGCCTAAAAGTTTGGGTTTGAAGATATATAATGATATCTCTATACCAGGGATCAAATGTACTGATTAGAAAGAGAGATTCATTGACAAGAGAATCCTCTACCACTGTTTCAGTTTCAGTATAGGGAAAGTCACATAACAACTCAATGAAAACTAATGATTTCTTTGATTTAGCTCTTTCGAATTCTAAATCAAATTCTTGTAATATAACTATCCATTTTGAGTATTTTCCCCTAGCAATTGTTTGGTAAGAATATATATCATAGGGTTTCAATCTGAAATGAAAGTTGTTTTTCACAAAAGTATATAGTGACAAAAACGTTGAACAACTGCCAAGGCTAGTTTATCCACATGTGCATACTTGATCTCAGTTTTAGTGAGATTTCAACTCTAGTAGTAAATCACATGTTCAATGTTAGATTCATCTTCTTGTACTAATACCATGCCTATGGTGGCATTTGATGTAGCTAGGTATAGAAAGTAATCACGGTGATAATCAGGTAGATGCAATAATGGTCCATGGGTCAATGCATATTTTAATGCATCAAAATAGTTTTCAATAATCTCATACCAAATGAAAGGAATTCCCTTTTTCAAAATTTGGGTAAAACCCTTTGTCAGTTCGGCATAGTTATGAATGAATCTACACAAAAATTTTGCTTTCCCTTGTAAACACTAGAGTTGATGAAGTGTAGAACGAGCACACAAATTCAGAATTGTGTCTACCTTCAAAGGATTAACACAAATGCCTTCTTTTGAAACTATAAATCCTAGAAGTCAACAGGATTGTACGCAAAAAATGCATTTGTGTGGATTCAAACAAATGTTGTAATGCCTACATCTGATGAAAATCGCTTTCAAGTGTGATGGATGATCTTGACATCTCATTGAATGAGCCAATAGGTCATCCAGGTAGGGTTGAACAATATGTTTGATATTATGAAACACATAAGACATTTCTCTTTGAAAATTTGTGCCAGCATTCTTCAAACCAAATGGGAGTTTGCGATAAGCGAAAGTTCCCCATGGACAAATGAATGCAGTTTTATGCTGATCAACAAGGAGTATGTTTATTTGATTGTAACTGGAGAATCCATCCACAAAAGAGAAAAACTCATTTTTGGCACAATCATCAAGAATTTTATTGATATATGGGGTAGGGTAATTGTCTTTTGAACAAGATTTCTTAATATCCTTATAATCGATGCATACTCTAATGGTTCCTTGTTTTTTATTGATTGGTACAATGTTTGATACCCAATCAGTTAATGGAACAGGGTAAATGAAACATGCTTTTAATAGTTTTTCAACCTCAACTTTTATAGCAGTATCTTTTTGCGGATGAATTAGATGCAATCTTTGCCTAATAGCTTTTGGGATCTGGATAAGTCTTAATTTCGTGAACTACAATATTAGGATTGATTCCTGGCATTTCTTCGTAAGACCAGGAAAAAATGTCACGAAATTCCTGAAATAGGGCTTTATATGTTGAAATTTATTCCAAATAACAAGCACCTATATGAATATTTTCAGTAATCCCTGGTTTCACTGAGATGTTAATGGGCATTGTTGCTGATATATTTCCTAAATTATTTTCAGATTCAGAATAAAGGATAGAAATCAGACATTCAGGATCATTGATAATCTCAGGTGAAAACATAAATGAAAAATCATTCTCGATTTTGTCAAGGAAAGATAAGAAATTTGAGCAATGATGGTAATCGTCCCATGGCATTTCATCCAAAGTCATTACCTCCATAATCCCTTCATCAGTTATAAAGTTTCCATCAAAAGGATCAGGTATTGATATTGGTTCTAAATGAGACAAATGAGAATAATCATCGATGATCATATTCACTCGATCATTTTCAAATGTTGTTGAGTTGGAAAAGGACTGAACTACCTGATAAGCTAATTCAAAAGGGCTAAGAGGCATCTCATTGCCATATAAGGTTAATTTTGACTCTAAAGGAACTTTCCAAGGATCAAAAGACTCAGAAGTGCTTGATGTAATCATATTGACCTGGGAAACATTATGAGGAAAATTTGGTGGAGGGAACATGAAAGTTCCCATAAGAGATGAGTCTTTAAGAAGACCAACACCAACATCTTCATACAGAGTAGTCGATTTTCCAACAAAAGGAACGCTACCAGCAGAGTTAGGGTCTGAAGTATAATAGGACAACTGGTATACTTTTACAATTTTTCCTTTATGAGGAAACATAATCATTCGAAAAAACTGTTAGCTAAAATTGACTCAGGATTTGAGTCAAGGTTGACCTAGTTAAATAGTAGTGGTTTTGGGAACATGGTATAATGTACCCATGGTATTATGGTCAGTTTTATTGCATGTAATGGAGCCTATAAAATCTTGGGAATAATTCATTGTAATGTAGGTTTGGAGGTGAGCAGTGAAGGCTCACTTGGCCAGATTGGCTAGGGTTTTAGCCAATGCTAATGAGATCTCATTGGGTTGGGTTTTTCCCCAGATTTGGGGTTTTCCCATATAAACATGTGTGTTTATGTGTTTATGGTTATTGCAGCTTTTTTTTATATTTGTTTCTTTGGGTAATAATTTATCTCTTTGCAGTAAATTCTTAACAATTGGTATCAGAGCCACGGTCCAAGTTTTCACTTTACAAGAACGTCTTTGTGGTCAATGTTAACCTAGGCTCTCCAGAGTGGGTTAATAATGGATTTGAGGCTCAATTTATGGATATATAGTTGAAAGTGTTTTTAGCTAAAATATCAAGCTATTTTCGAAGACTGCATGGATGGATCAAGGTTTATGTGTTGGTTAGACTATGGACAATAACAATAAACAATTACCAAAGTCATTGGCTTCTAGCACTGCGGTGGAGATGCAAGTAAGCGATGGGAAAACTAAAATGGAATACTTGGTAAATGTTAATGAAATTTGGGTGCAATATTGCTGGAAGCAATCCATATAAAGAGTTTTGAAGAACCCAAATCTACTTTACATGTGAACAAACTAGATTTGGTCAGATCTGATGCAAAAAAAGGAAGTTAGCAATTGATGGACGCAGTCATGTGAGATTTTTTTTTTTTTGAGCTGTGTAAATGCGATGTGGATGAGATTTGTGGATCATGAAGCCCTTCTAAAGTGTTGTATGCATCCAAAGTAGAACATGAGTGGCCTATACAGGTCGGGGCAAGGAGAATATCGATTTCAAATTCTCTTGTTCTTTGACATGCAACATTTTTTAAGAGCCCATGACAAGGGTTTTTTGCGGATGAGGGAAATGAAAAGAGGCCCTCGCTCCTCGAGGATTGGAACTTCAGGGGCAGAAATATTTGGATTATGGAAATGTGGACTTATGAAGGCTACATCAATCTAGATAATGTGATTGGTTTGAAGAAGTTGATTGTGGATGTAGTTAAGGATGCAATCAAGCTCCAGGCTGAATGATTTGTCAAACTCAGGGCTAATAATTATCGAAGAACAACCGCGGGAAATGACAGGACAACTCTAGATATATGAATGGCGATGAATATGGTGAAGGTTACAAATATTTCTCTTGAGGACTATATTCTAGACTTTTCCTTCTCAAGGGAGATCATACACATTAGGTTGCAGAAAGATACAAACGACCTTGCTTCTTTCGAGAGCCACAATTGTAGAAACATTGGTTTAACATATTTCTTGTTAAAAACTACTCAACACCTGCTAAAATATAGAATCCATGCTTGTATTTTGTTGCGTGGAAAGGATAATATACATATTCAATTACACCAATGAGGAATTATCCATGCGCACCTTTGTTAACGATATTCTTTGCTTGTGGAGAGAGTTGGAGCTAGAAGAAAAAAAAAAGTGGTTAGGGTTTAGCTGAAAAGCATTAGGTTCAAATACTTCCAAAGCGAGAGAGGTTGGGTAAAAATGAGGAGGATATGTGCATGTGGATTAATTAATTGATGAACCATGTACCTGAAAAGAATGCCTAGATAACTAGCGGTTACAGCAGCTAGTGACCCATGTAATCTAGTAGATGGGTTCTTTTTATATGGACATTGATGTCATATGTACAAAGAAAACAACAAGGGAAAACAAAATATTATGGAGTCAATTTTTATTACATGTAAATGGGCATACTGTTGTAAGACCTGGTATGGCATGCGTACCCCTCGGTAATCACTAGTAAAGTCTGGGTTAGACCTAGGTGATAGGGGGATGCTAGGTTAATTGATACCCTAGGTATTAAAACTTGAGCGAGGTAAGGGATAGAGTGAGTGGGATTGTCTCACTTAGCAGGTTTTGGTTGGATTTAGTTAAGGAACCCCAATTCAAGTTTAAGGGGGCAATTGTTAGTTAAAATTAACTCGGGGTTTGAGTCAAGGTTGACCTAGTTAAATAGTAGTGGTTTTGGGCACATGGTATATTGTACCCATGGTATTATGGTCCATGGTATTGCATGTAATGGAGCCTATAAAAGCATGGGAATACTTCGTTCTAGTGTAGGCCTGGAGGTGAGCGGTGAAGGCTCACTTGGCCGGATTGGCTAGGGTTTTGGCCAATGCTAATGAGATTTCATTGGGTTGGGTTTTCCCGGATAAACATGTGTGTCTATGGTTATTTCTTGTTATTTTTATATATGTTCCTCTGGGTAATAATTTATCTCTTTGCAGTAAATTCTTAACAAAAACGAGACCATTTTAGACATAGCATAAGTCCAACTTTGGCCTAGTAAAAGGTTATAATCAAGTTGAGCATCGACGATATCAACTTCAATTGTAATTGTTTTACCCTTTAATTCTACAGGTAGATCGTTCAAAATTCACTAAGGTTGAAAACCTCTTCTGTGAAAGGATTTCAAAGTTGTGGAAGACTAATTGATCATTGGAGAACCTAAATATTTCCAACAAGCAATATACATAATGCATGTAGATGCTCCTTCATCAATTACAGTTGACAAAAACTAGTAACTGGATTGATAGTTGATGTGGGAGTCGTGGTACATGAATTTTGAGATAAAAAATAATTAGGTTAGATTCCTGATATTCTGCTACTCCTATAGCTGATAATAGTAATTTCCTTTGTGCTATAAAAGTCTGAAGCACTTCAAGAGCTGACATTGCTGAAGGTGACATGGCCAGATCTTCAACAATGTTGTAATTCTGAGCACCTCTAGCATAAGGATTAAAAGCTGACTTTCGAAAAACACCTTTAGCAGACGATTCAATTACCATTTTAGGATTAGGTTTCTCAGTACGTAAAGGTTCAGAAGCAGGAGGAGTGTGATGAGCGCCAGTATTGCAGCAAGGATGCTACAACTCCTAGGCTACCAAATTTACTTATCAACCAGAGGTTCGTACAAACTTGGAGGTGACAGTGGTATATGCACAAGTAGAAGTGAAGGTCCTGTCTGTCGTCACTTTTTCATCTGGCGAGAGACCCCAGGGGTTCCAAGCCAGACTTCTATAGAGTTAGAAGAAGCTTGATTCTTTGATGGAAGAAGAGCAAATATATTCTAAGAGAGCTACTCTACTGCAACAGTGAAGCAAACAACATGTAATGCTAATATCACACCATATCCTAATTAGCCATTTAAACAACTATGCTAAGAAGAATTGCTAAATCAACACTAACCTAATGCTGCTATCTGAGTTACAGAAGTAAAGGGCATCAAACTAAACTAATGATTAAGGAAACTAAACTAAATCTGTTTTCACTTTCTTGGTTTTTTGATGGTCGGATAGTGTTAGAGTCTGATTGAATAACCAAATCAAAGCTCAGAAGTGGCAGCATTTAAATGATATGTAGAACAAATTTCGGGAGGGAGTCAAGCGGAAAAGAAATCAAAGATCGAAATCAGCGAAGGGAGGATGTAATAAAGTAGCAGTTCATAGGAACCATTGGATCAATCAGCGAACAGTAAAAACAGAAGATGAGCGGTGAAGATCTTATCACAGGAGATTACGTGAATATATGGTTGAACAGGATTAACGGAAGATGAGCAGTGGAGAACTTATCGCGGAGTTTAAGTGAATCGATGGATGAACAAGATTAAGTCATGAGGCGATAGAAGGAAAAAAACGTGCGGAATGATGGAGCGGTCTTCATAGGTGGTAAGAATTTTTTCACGCGCCCTCAAAGCTGTAAGTGGAATTCCTAAATTTTGCACGATTAGCCTAAGTGAGTGACACGTAGAACGAGAAAACCAATTTTCTCACGTGCACTCGGGTGGATATCGCCCGTGAACGAATTCGCACAAGATTGCGTAATAGCTGTTGGATCATGTGGGATTGATCAATGGTGGAGATCGGCCAAGCTAGTTGTTGATCGGGTGACACGATAGTTGTTGGATTAGGCGAGGCAGATCGAGGTGGAGATTCGGAGAGCCTAAAGCCAAATGTTGGAATGAATATAGGTGGTAAGAAGTTTCTCGCGTGCCCTAAGGGTTGTAAAATGTATTTCTAAATTTTACGCGATTAGCCTAAGTGAATGACACGTAGCATGGGAAAACCACTTTCTCGTGTGCTCTCGGTTGGGTATCGGTTGTGTAATAATTCACGTGAGATTGCAAGATAGCCATTGGATCATGCAGGATTTATCAACGGTGGAGATCGGACAAGCTAGTTGGTGATTGGGTGACACGATAGTCATTGGATCGAGGGCGCGACAGATCGACGGTGGAGATTTGGAGCGCATAAAGTAGGTGGAAGAATTCACGATAGCCTTTGGATCAATCTAGACAGATCGACGGTGGAGATCTAGAGCACATAAAGTCAAGCGTTGAAATGAATCAGATGGTGATTGGTCAGGTTTGTTGTGGATCATACGGTAAGGAAATATACGGGTATAATCTGATGAGGACGTGTTTTATTAGCTTCCGCTTAAGAATTTCGTGTTGAAGGACATGAGCATATGATAAAAAAGTGATGGAAAAAGACAACAATGAAATGAGCCTCGTACTGAATCAAGACAACAATCTTCATGCCATAACTCCTGGCTAACCTGCTAATTGAAAGAAGGCATGAATCAAAGCAAAATAAAACACAACTAATCTACGCTACACTACTGTAATGGAAATCCAGCTACTTAAGAAAATGAACAATTAAACCATGAATCTATGCGCTACACTGCTGTAATGGAAATGCAGATATTTAAGCAAATGAACGATTAAACCATGAATTTACGCTAGCATACATGTACAATAAAGAGGAGCCTTAGTTGCTAGGGTTGGGCCCTAACCCAAGGGCTTCAACCCTCTAAGTTAACTCAGTGCTGGCTCAAAACAAAACTCATTCTTATTATCAAAACAATGGATTACATAAAAAACTGTCACAAGTCTTGCAACTTGAAAATAAAGTAGAGTTTTACAATCAAAAGTTCGACTCCTACTGAGATCCTAGGCCTCTCTACTTATATGATTGAAGTCTCCAACGACTTCCTTAAAATTAGGGAGGCTCGACTCTCAAACTTGAGATAAACTGGTGCTTTGACCTTCACTTGTTCAGCTGCCTTCTAGTCCTCATGATTTGGCTGTTTGCACTCTGAGCTAATGGAGGAATATTCGAATGAAGGGGTAGTAAATGAGGATGATTTACCTCCTATAATTCCTCTCCCTTGTCCCATTCTAGTTTTGACCAAGGTCTTTGCCAAAATTCCTTGATTTTATCCTGTAATCCTGCGTTAAATGCACATTAGACCACAAAGCAAAATATCCAACTCTAACTCATCTCATAAACAAAATATAATCAAAATTATGCAATAAGTTGTGAGAATAGTTGGTTTGACTAAGCTAGGAGGTGAATTAAGGCCCATATAATTACCCAATGATGAGGCTCATCATCACCCCCTACTGAAAGTGTTGCTCATCCTCTGAGCAACTTAGTCAATGTCCATGTCCTTCATGGCTCTAGTAGCCTCTTTGACATCCCATGCTTCTGTTGTGGTCTCTTCTTCTTGTTCATAGAAGCCTGCTTTCCTTTCTACTTCTTCCCACTGCCTCTTTTCCTCTTCTTCTTTTCTCCCTTCTAGCATCCCTAGGAGTAGTGGTGGACTGAGTTTTAGGCCTATCCAATTGACCTTCAACCTTTGCATTGATTTCTTATACATAGGTGTCCTATTGAGTGCCTCTCTCAACCTTTGAGGGGAGTGATATTCTCTGATCTTCAAGCTGTGTGGTAGTGTGTTCCATCTCCTGAAGTAGGCCTATGTACTATCTTCTCCTAGCAGCCTAAACATATCCTCAAAATGTGAAATTTCTTTCTCTTGGGTAGCAAGATATTTAGGTTCTAGGTGAGGATCATTTGCAATTAGATTATGGTTGCTGATTAGGGCCATGGGATTTGATTGTTCAGCTTTGATGAAAAGAGGTTCATTTTTCTCTCTGGCCAATATTCTTTTCATCTCTACAGCCCTTGAATCCTCATGGTTCATCCATGATGCCAAAGCCATTAATTGTAGATCTCCTAGCTCGGCATTAGGGTCCCAAACATTTAGGTCTATGAGGGCCATGTTGTGCAAGTAAAACTCAACCATTTTGGCCCTATCCTCTAGTGTACTTTGATCACAAAGATCAATAAACTCTCTGTAGTCCTGAAATGGCATGGTGCCCCTTTATGCTAGTGTTTTAATCTGAAATTGCATCCATTGTTCTCTGAGGTAAAGAGCATAGGATTTAGATGGCATCCTACACTAGATGGCCTCCAAGGAGAGTCTGGCCATACATGTTAGTTTTTTTTCCCTTTCCTGCAGCTATCCTCTTAGCCATGTATTTTCCCTCTCAAGTTGATCTTTCATTATTGCCTCTCTGTCCCTTAAGCCACTTAGCTCTTTTCCCACTTCCTTGAGATTTTTTTCAATGCCTTCTTCCTCTCTGTTTTTCTTATCTTCTTCCTCTTGTTGTTCTTTCTCATCTCCATCAGCTTCTTCCTTAGTTTCCTCCTTTGTCTCAGCATCATCCTCCTTCTCTTCTCCCCATTCTTCTTCTTCTTCATCATGTTCCTCTGTATTAGATTCTTCTTCATCCATCTCATTGATATCTAGCTTTGTATCTTCTTCTTCTTGTTTTTCCTCCTCCTTGCTGACAGAAGGACTAACATCATAGGTGAGGGTTTTGACGTCATCCTCTACTGGTAAGCCTTTGAAGACTGACCATGTTATAGGGATCCTGAGGTTTTGGAGGGCATCCCCAATGAGGATCTTGATCAACCCATGGTGAGCCAATTGTTGGGAATTCCCTTCCTTTACTTTGTTGCTTGAGTCTATGAGTGATTGCATCAAGAAATAGGGTATGCTAAGTCTTTGGTGAACTGGTGTTTCTACCCCAAATCTTAATTCTTCCAGCATCCTAAAATGGTAGCCATAAAAAACACTGTATCTACCCTCACATGAGATATATTTGAGGAGTTGGTAACCTACCTCACTCCATGGGTATGGTAGATTATCCCTCCTTACTCCAATTTTATCCTCTGTGGGTTCTTCACCTTCTAAAAAGAATTTCCTTTTTGCCACTTGACTGTCTACTTTTTCTTCTTTTCTCCATGGAATTCCTAGGGGAAGTGTGGTGACCCTACTGATGAGATCTGGGTGAGATCTATAGTGAGCCCTCTAACTATGATAGTGGCATGGATTCTACTATGTGGAGTGGGGGAATGAGAAAATTCTTGAGCCACCTCATCATCGTACCCTGTGAATTTTCAAAAAAACCGCATCCATTGGTGTCTTATAAAGATTTTAAGCACTTAGGGGTGTTGTTGTATCCTCATAGTGTTTGTGGGTTCTCTCCTATTAAACCCTCCTATCATCTTGCTTGTGAGGCTTGAGGAGGAAATGAGAGGTTTGACACCAGAATTTTAAATTCAGGAGAAAACAGAGTTTCCTGTGTATGTAATTAACCTCCCACAGTTGTTATATCCACTATCTTTTATAACATTTCTAGTTCATTTTCTTGTAAATGGGGATGGATTTCATATCCTACCTCTTTATAATGGTGGCAATGGAAAATTCTCGTGATATTACCTCTTGAACCCCTCTCTACCTATCCTGTAGACTGCCTCTGTGTATCCTGAATACTGCTCCTGTAGATTGTTCTTGTAGGAATTCTTGTGCATGCTCCTGTATAAATTCTCTTATAGAACAATGGATCCTTGCTTCCGGTGGGTTGCCAGAGTTATGAGAGCGACTTGTGTGAGGGAGTTTTGAGGAGGTGGAATGCATGAATGCATGCAAACAATGTTTTGTTTCCCTTTATGACTTTTCGGGGTGAGGTTCCTCATAATCAACTCCCACTCCTCGTAATCAGCTCCCACCTCGTAGATCCGTAGTTAACCACTTCTTGTCCTACTCCTCCTCTATCTTTGAGTTGAATGTAGGCACGTGTGAGAGGACACCCGGTTTTGTATGTGATGGTTGAACGAAGGTGGCCAAGTTAACTAGCCACCTTTTCACTTATAAATCAACTAGGTCGCGACTCTTACAAATTTTAATCAAATGATACATATGAGTGAGTGAGCGGGATACTTACCTGTGGTATTGATGCCATGATGTAGTTGTCGAAGATTAGAGGTGCTGCGTTGTTTATTTTCTGCATGGTCATTCTTCTTCCTCCTCTATTGTCTGCTGTCTAGAGCTCCTGGATCATCCTAGTGAATACCTGTAGCTGATGATTGATATTCTATGGGATAGCCTGCTATAAGACCTAACCAACCTACTATTCATTTGGATTGTTCCCTATAGTTTTCGGGGGATCCTATAGGAATACAGGGGATCTTGTAGAAAATATAGTCTTCACCTAAATTGAAGCGATGAAGTGAAAAAGAAATGGAATTGATGGAGTGATGCATGGTAAGGAGTGGAGGAGATGGATATGTGTGAGGCAGGGTTCCCTTTGGATCCTCTTTTTTCTCCTTGATTTTATTTCTCGTCCACTTGCAAATAACAATTACATCATTTTATATTTTTTATTTTTTGAAAAAAACTTAGGCTGCCTCAGAGAGGTTTTCACCCTAGATGTTTTCCCTGGCTTCCTCAAGGAAGGTTTTCACCCAGGGATCTTCTTATTTTTCTTTTTATTTTTTTTTCTCATCCTTGGGCAACCTCACAAGGTTTTCAACCCAAATATGGGACTCGGGCGCCTCATGGAGGTTTTCACCTGAGTCCTTTTTATTTATTTATTTATTTTTCAGTGACCTGATGACAGAGGAGCTGGAACTTGCTCCACCATCATCATTGTTTTATTGATATTGTCAATGAACTCTTGTTTTCATAAAGGCCTCTTGTACATTTTCAATCGGTGTCCATTAACAAGTAATGGAATGGTTTTTTCATCTATAGTTCTAATTTTCATTGAACCATTATCATGGAATCTTTCCACCATATAAGGTCCAAGCCATCTTTTCCTTAGCTTACCCTTGAAGTCTTTATACCTAGAATCATATAAAAATTCCCAATCGCCCTCTTGAAATTGCTTCTCCTTAATATGTCTATCATGCCAGATCTTCCTCTGAAGCTGAACTATCTCTTCGTGTAGGAGGGCCTGCATTAGGAATTCATCCAAGCCATTCAAATGGAAAAACCTTTCTTTCTGTGCATGACTGAGATCCAAATCTAGTTGGGCTACCATCCTCAATGTGTTATTTTCAAACTCAATAGATAACAAAGCCTTTTTCCCATAGACCAGCTCATAGTGTGTAAATCTAGTGATGGTCTTCCATGTTGTATTATAGGCCCAGGTGGCCTCAACTAGTCTCTATGCCCAATCCTTCCTGCTACTGCTCACCACCTTGGTTAAGATGCTCTCCAATGCCCTGTTGGTCACCTCCACTTGCCCATTATCTTGTGGATGATAAGGAGTGGAGGTCTTATTCTTGATTTTGTGATGGCTGAGCAGTTCTTCAATCATGCTGGAGGTAAACTGGTTGCCTTGGTCTGTGACTAGCTCTCTAGGGTACTAGAATTTGTAGAATACATTCTCCCTTAGGAACTCAGCCACATTCTCTTATGTTGCTACCTTAATCACCTTGGTTTCAGCCCACTTAGTCAAATAATCAGTGCACACAATAATGTACTATTTTTGCTTTGAAGGAGGGTTGATAAGCCCAATGAAGTCCATGCCCCACTTGTCAAATGGCTTGAAAGTCACTTGAGGTTGTAGGGGCATTTTATCTCTTGGAGTAGGCTTTCCCATCCTCTGGCACCAATCACATTGGCTAATATACTTTTTCACATCTTGGTGAAGAGTGGCCCAATAATAGCCTGCTTGTAATACTTTGAATGTTGTCCTCTTTGTTGCAAAGTGACCTCCATAAGGCCCATCATGGCAGGTCAGAAGAATGTCAAAAACTTCCTCTTCCCTTACACACCTTCTCAAGACTTTATCTGGGCCAATTTTGAAAAGATTGCCCCCAATCCAGGTGAAGGGGGCACTTTTCCTGACTATCTTGCTCTTTTCTTTGGAGGGAAAGTTTGGTGGGAATTGTGCTGATACCAAATAGTTTGCTATATCAGCAAACCATGGGGAGAGAACTGAAATAGCAAAAAAAAGCTCGTTTGGTAACTGGTCATCCACCATTCCTTCTTCACCTGTAGGAAGATTCATCTTAGATAGAAAGTATGCAACAAAATTTTCCTTGCCAGGCTTATCAACAATAGTTAGATCAAACTGCTGTAATAAAATCAACCATCTTATAATTATAACATTCATGTCTGGTTTTATCATTAAATATTTGATTGCAGCATGGTCAGTATGCACAAATTTTTGGTAGCCTGTAATGTAATGCCTAAATTTGTTTAATGAATGCACAATAGCCAAGAGTTCCTTTTGAGGCATAGTATAATTTAGCTCAGCCTTTGACAGGTTCTTACTGATAAAATAGATGGCATAGGGAAATTCCTCCTCTACTTGACCTAAGGTCACTCCTATGGCTTTGTGTGAGGCATCAGAATGAATATGAAAAGGGAGGGCCCAGTTTGGGCCTCGAAGAATTGGTGTAGTGGTTAACTTACCCTTTAAAATGTCTAAGGCCTCTTGACAACTTTTTGACCATATAAACTTTGAATCTTTGGCCAACAACCCAAATAAAGGAGAGGCAAACTTGTTGAAGTCCTTTATGAACCTTCGGTAGTAGTATCCAGCTAACCCCAAGAAACTCCTGACATCCCTCTGCTTTTGAGGAGGTGCGACCCTTTGGATGATTGCTATTTTGTTTGGTTCCATTTGCAGTCCTTGCTGAGATATTGAATGACCTAGCACAGTCCCTTCAGTCATTAAGAATTCACATTTTTTTGGACTGAGAGACAGGTTCATTTCAATGCATTTTTGCAATACTTTTCCTAGGTTAGTCAGAGCTTCTTGAAAATCATAACCATAAGGTGTAAAATCATCCATATAGATTTCCACTGCATGATGTACTAATTCGGAAAAAATACTTAAGGCTGCTCTTTGGAAAGTGGCAGGAGCATTGCATAGGCCAAAAGGAAGGACCCTATAGGCAAAAGTACCCCGAGGATAGGTGAATGTTGTCTTATCCTGGTCTTTTGGGCAGATCTGGATTTGGTTGTACCCACTAAATCCATCTAGGAAAGAAAAGAACTTCTTCCCTGCCAGGCCATCTAGAACTTGGTCAATGAAGGGTAGGGGAAAATGATCCTTCTTTGTGGCTTTGTTCAGCTCCCTGTAATTGACACGAATCCTCCACTTACCATTTTTCTTGGGAACTAACACTAAAGGAGAGACCCATTCACTATCAAAAATAGGGTAAATAAATCTTGCATCTAGCAATTTTTGCAGTTCTTCTTTGACTATATCTTTAAGAGTTGGATTCATCCTCCTTTGTGGTTTCCAGACTGGCTTGCAACCTTCTTTGATGTATATGTGGTGAGTACACACTGAGGAGTGTACTCCCTTCATTTCCTTGTAACTCCAAGCGAAGACTTCTATGTTTTCTCTCAATATGTTGCATAACTTTTCCTCTTCAAGAGCAGGAAGAGATGGGTTAATTTTCAAAGTTTTCTCTGAGCTGAATTCTATGGTTTTGACACGGAGTGGGTTGGAATTAGCCAAGCATAAGTCAATTGGATGATTGTTCTGGGTTTCCCTTCTTATTCTAATGGTAACGACCTAGGAATTAGACTTTGGAGCAGGTGTTCAATAATTAAGTCACCCTCATATTGTTGTCCTCCTCCTATGGTTATTTCCAAAGCATAAAGTTGGGTTGAATAAGCCTCATATTCTTCCTCCTCCTCCAACCATAAAGGTAAATCATGCTCTAGAGAAGGTTGAGCAGGAGGGTATAGGACTAACTACTTGGACATATGCCCATTCTTGATGGTCATATTCCTAGCTCTGTAGCTAATGTAAGCATCAGCTGTGGCCAACCATGGCCTCCCAAGGATGAGAGGGTAACCAGTAAGCTTAACCTTAGGCTGGAGAACTAGGAAATCTACATGGTACTCCCAAGAGTCAATGGAGACCATCACATCCTCCACAATTCCCTCAGGGGTGACTATGGAATGGTCTGCAAGTTGCAGAACTGTTGTGGTCTTCCTCAATGACCCTTGGAGGTTGAGCTTGAGCATGGTGTCCTTGGTCATCACATTAATGGCAGACCCAAGATCAATCAGAGTGTGTGGGACAATGGTGCCATTGATGTGCACATCTACGACAGGGCTTCCAGGCTCCAAATATTTTGGACATATTACCTGCCCCAACTTTAAGTCAAACAGATGTTCAATGACATTAATGGTAGGAGCATCCCTTTTTCTTCTTCCTGGATGCTTGAAGCATTTCTCCTTAATCAACTTATTGTAAATGGGAACATCTTTTATTGCTTGGAGAAGGGGGACTTTACACATTTTTCAATTCTCCCAGAAGTTCAAGTTCTTCTGGGGTAGGCTGGAGTGGTTGGGCTAATCTATTAGGAAAGGGTGGATTTACTTTAAGGTTGCTTTCCTCTATTTCTTCCTCAACCTCCCTATGTGGAGAGGGAGGTTGGTTATCTGGGAGAATTCTCCCAGATCTTAAGTTGATCTCCTGGATTTCTATAGCATAAGCTGGGTATGATGTCTCTCCACTGTATACTTGTTGAGCCCGCCTATTTTTTGGGTTCAGATTTGGTTGGGCAGGCATCTAGGGTTGCTTGGGTGGAGTAGATTGTAGAAGTTGTGGTTGGGTAGGTGGTGGAGGCAATAGAGCTGGAGTATTGTTGTATTGGGGCCTCAACCCCTAGTGTGGGGTATTTCACTGAGGTTGTGGCAGAACATAAGGTTGAAATGACTGGTTGGATGGCTGGGAATGATACTGAGATGCATAGGACCAAGGAGGGGGTGTAGACCAGGAAGGATGAGCAGGGGTCCCCAAGAAGGTATACCTATGGTTTGGTTGGGGTTGTAATATGCATGGGATGACCTTTGCATACCCTGCAGGTATGGTTTAGGCCCAGGAGGTCTCCTTTGGTTGATGTAGCAAAGTTGCTTAGTGACCCCTTTAGCTCCTTGATATACAACTTTGAGTCTAGGTAAAGAAGGGCACTTGTCTATGGAGTGGTTTTCTTCACAGACTAAGAAAATCTCAATGCAGTTCAATGGACATTCGTTCCTAGGATGCCTCCTGGTGCATCTAGGACAAAAGATGGCCAAGGCTCTCTCTGCTTCCTCTTGCTTCCTTTTGATATTCATGGTGTCCAATTGCAAGGCAAGGGTTTGCAGCATCTCACTTTTGAAATCTTCCAGCATATTTCCAATTTCACCCTTGATGGATGAGTTGGAAGATGATGTACTGGCCATAGGTTGACTACCCCTACCCTTTTTCCTGGCTACCCTAGAATGGTTTCTAAAGATAGTCTTGATATCCTCATAGGGTAATTGGTAGATATCTCCTCCTACTAACAAATGTAAGGTATCCAAAAGATCTTCCCTTACTCCTCTAAGCAGGACCAACTTTAGTGACTCAGGGTCAAGTGTGCACCTGGCCCTTTTGTAACTAAGATGGAATCTTTCTTCATAGTCTTCTAAGGATTCATCCTGGCCCATGGTCATCCTGAAAATCTCTTCTTTAGTATCCTTTGACCTATAGTAGTCCCTATATTTGTTGTTAAAATCCTGCTGCATCTGAGCCCAAGTTGTGATGCTATCTCTAGGTAAACCCATGAACCAGCGCAATGCTGCATCCTTGAGGGTATATGGAAACAATTTTAACTTTTGCTCATCATCTGTATAGTCATAGGTTCGACATATAACATCAGACTCAAATAGGAAAGTGTCAGGGTCTTCTATGGTCAGGCCATGGAAATGAGGTAGAGCAGAGTGGCTTATATTCTTCATATTAGTGTCCCCATTGGTTTCCCTGATGGGGAAGGCACCCTCAACTCTCTCTCTATTCCCTTTGTCATTTCAGTTTTCAGCCATTGGTTCAGTAGGAATGGGTTCCTCTTCTTCTTCTTCCCCTGTAGGTTTTTCAAATATGTCAAGTTTCTCACTTAAGGGTTCCTCTAGTTCACAGCCACCAAAGAAGAGAGAAGGTTGGCTGTTGGATGCAGTGGGGGTATTTAGCAAGAATTTTCCTAAATTGTCCCTACTCCTACAAGGCATGAAAGGAAATGATTTTGGGTTGGTTTTTGGAAGATATTTTAGCAAGAAAGTACTTTGTGGAAATGAAATTGCTGATTGAATGAAAACTACTAACATAAAGAAACTACTTGCTGAATTGAAATTCTACTCGCATAATGGAAAGGAAAGCAGATAATGACAATTGAAAGAAAGGAAGCTACTAGATTACTTTTGTAAAAACAAACTAATGGAAGAAAACTGGAGACTATAAATAGAGGAAAAGAAAACAGACTGGAAATAGAAGAAAAGAAAGTAGTACTCACATTCTACTCAGACGCCTCCCCTACAATGGTGCCAAAAAGTGATGGGTGCCAGTATTGCAGCAAGGATGTTGCAACTCCTAGGCTACCAGCTTTACTTATCAACCCAGGGTTCATACAAACTTGGAGGTGACAGTGCTATATACACAAGTAGAAGTGAAGGTCCTACCTATTGTCACTTGTTCATCTAGCGAGAGACCCTAGGAGTTCCAAGCTAGAATTCTATAGAGTCAGAAGAATCTTGATTCTTTGATGGAAGAAGAGAAAATCTATTCTAAGAGAGCTACTCTACTGTAGTAATGAAGCAAAAAAAATGTAATGCTAATATCACACCATATCCTAATTAACCATTTAAACAACTATGCTAAGAAGAATTGTTAAATCAACACTAACCTAATGATGCTATCTAATTTACAGAAGTAAAGAGCATCAAACTAAAATAATGAGTAAGCAAGGAAACTAAACTAAATCTGTTTTCACTTTCTTG
This sequence comes from Pinus tabuliformis, assembly GCA_031772625.1. Classification (NCBI taxonomy): domain Eukaryota; kingdom Viridiplantae; phylum Streptophyta; class Pinopsida; order Pinales; family Pinaceae; genus Pinus; species Pinus tabuliformis. The sequence continues at coordinate 712,125,959 of CM062819.1, read as the reverse complement.
GTTTTTTTATGGTCGGATAGTGTTAGAGTCTGATTGAATAACCAAATCGAAGCTCAAAAGTGGCAGTGTTTAAATGATATGTAGAACAAAGTTCGGGAGGGATTCGAGTGGAAAAGCAATCGAAGATTGAAATTAGCGAAGGGAGGACGTAATGAAGTAGCAGTGCATAGGAACCGTTGGATTGATCAGAGAACAGTAAAAATGAAAGATGAGCGACGAAGATCTTATTACAGGAGCTTACGTGAATAAATGGTTAAACAGGATTAACGGAAGATGAGTGGCGGAGATCTTATCGCAGAGCTTAAGTGAATCGATGGACGAACATGATTAAGTCACGTGGCGACAAAAGGAAAAAAACATGTGCAATGATGGAGCGGTCTTCGTAGGTGGTAAGCAGTTTCTCGCGTGCCCTCAAAGTTGTAAGTTGAATTCCTAAATTTTGCATGATTAGCCTAAGTGAGTGACATGTAGCATGAGAAAACCACTTTTCTCGCGTGCTCTTGGGTGGATATCGAGCGTGAAAGAATTCGCATGAGATTGCGCGATAGCCGTTGTATCATGCAGGATTGATCAATGGTGGAGATCGGCTAAGCTAGTTGGCGATCGGCTGACGTGAACCATTAGATTAGGCGAGGCAGATCGACGGTGGAGATTCGGAGCACCTAAAGTCAAATGTTGGAATGAATATAGGTTGTAAGCAATTTCTCGCGTGCCCTAAGGGTTGTAAGCTATATTTCTAAATTTTACGTGATTAGCCTAAGTGAATGACATGTAGCATGGGAAAACCACTTTTCTTGCGTGCTCTCGGTCGGGTATCGGTCGTGCAATAATTCATGCGAGATTGTGCTATAGCCATTGGATCATGTGAATTGATCAACAGTGGAGATCAGCCAAGCTAGTTGGTGATCGGGTGACACGATAGATGTTGGATCAAGGGCGTGACAGATCGACGGTGGAGATTTGGAGTGCATAAAGTAGGTGGAAGAATTCACAATAGCCGTTGGATCAAGCTAGACAGATCGACAATGGAGATTTGGAGCACATAAAGTCAAGTGTTGAAATGAATCGGATGGTGATTGGTCAGGTTTGTTGTGGATCAGACGGTAAGGAAATCTATGGGTATAATCTAATCAAGATGTGTTTTATTAGCTTCCGCTTAAGAATTTTGTGCTAAAGGAAATGAGCATATGAGAAAAAAGTGATGGAAAAATACGACAATGAAATGAACCTTGTACTGAATCAAGACAAAAAACTTCATGCCATAAGTCCTGGCTAACTTGCTAATTGAAAGAAGGCACAAATGGAAGCAAACTAAACATAAGTAATATACACTACACTATTGTAATGGAAATACAGCTACTTAAGAAAATGAATGATTAAACCATGAATCTATGCGCTACACTACTGTAATGGAAATGCAACTATTTAAGCAAATGAACGATTAAACCATGAATATACGATAACATACATGTACAATAAAGAGGAGCCTTAGCTACTAGGGTTGGGCCCTAACCCAAGAGCTTCATCCCTTTGAGTTAACTCAGTGCTGGCTCAAAAAAAACTCATTCTTATTATCAAAACAATGGATTACATCAAAAACTGTCACAAGTCTTGTAGCTCGAAAATAAAGTAGAGTTTTACAATAAAATGTTCGACTCCTATTGATGTCCTAGGCCTCTCTACTTATACGACTAAAGTCTCCAATGAATTACTTAAAATTAGGGAGGCTCAGCTCCCAAACTCGAGTTAAACTAGTGTTTTGACCTTCACTTTCTCGGCTGCCTTCTAGTCCTCATGATTTGGCTGTTTGCACTCCGAGTTGATGTAGGAATATTCGAATGGAGGGGTAGTAAATGAGGAGGATTTACCTCCTATAATTCCTCTCCCTTGTCCGATTCGAGTTTTTCCCAAGGTCTTTGCCAAAATTCCTTGCTTTTATCCTTTAATCCTACGTTAAATGCACAGTAGACCACAAAACAAAATATCCAACTCTAACTCATCTCATAAAAAAAATATAATCAAAAGTATGCAATAAGTTGTGAGAATAGTTGGTTTGACTAAGCTAGGAGGTGAATAAGGCCCATATAATTACCCAATGATGAGGCTCATCAGAGTGGATGTGGAGTTTTTATTAGGTAAACTAGAATCATCTCCATCAATAATAGGACTTTTTGATCTATAGTCTTTGGATCTCGTAGCTACCATAACTAGTGAAGACATCATCACGATGTCTGCCAATGTGGAAGAGGAAGATGGTATATGGGAGACCATCTTATTATTTGAAGGAGGAAATGGATCCTTCAAAACAGCGGGAGTAGGTGAACCCTTAACAAATTTGGAAACTTCGGCGTGATGAGGGCACTCCTTGGTGTAATGATCTTCATCACAGATTAAACAAGGATAACGAGGTTTCTTCTTTTCATCAGATGGTTCTTTCTTGTTTGATTTCTCCTTAGGGGCAGTGCTTTCTTTAATTTTACCTTTTCCTTTCTTTTTACCTCCATCTTGCTTGTTCTTGCCAGTAGACGAATCTATGACATTAATTTTAGAAGTAATTTCAAGAGAAGGATCTTCTTCGGGTGAATCAGGTAAAGCCAAAATTTGAATTTTCTTAGAATTTTTATTTTTACACTTAGATTGTTGGCTCATTGATCCAATACAACCATCATCGACGTTTGATCCTATAAAGGCTGGGTTGGTTTGACCTTGATGAGGTAGATTTGGAATTTTTTCATACAAAGTGCCAGATTGAGTATAAATGAGATCTAAGTAATCAGGAGTAATGGTTATATGTTGGTCATGAGATGTATAATGGCTATGGATCTTGATGTGTGTTGATTAATTGAGGAATGTTAATGAATAAATTACCTAATAGATTATAATGCATCTATTATGAGAGGGCATCAAACCTTATTGATGATTCTTAGATAAGTATGAGACCCTTATGTTCAGATGTGTAATTATGACCTATAGATTACATGTTCATTATGTGTTTGATGAAATGTATGCCATGGATAGGCCTAGTTTGGTCAAGTTCTTATCTAATTTTTGTGTGAAACGATTTTTCCTCGTGTCATTCGTTGTTATACGAAGTGGTTTGAAGACTAGCCTGAAAAAGTGACTTAAATCTTGCAGTCATTGGCATAGAACTGGGTGAAAAATTTTGCAGTCGCATGGAGGCCTTGTTGTGGGAGTGATTGGAGGCTTACAATCACATGAAGGGATTTTCATGGGAGAGAATGGGCGTTTACTTTAGTTAAAAATCAAGTTAACTCAAGGGTTAGGCACCTAGAGTGGTTGGTTAGCCCTTGGGGGTCCTACAGCTCCTGAGGAAAGTCAGTTTGGTTTTGGTTTGTCGATTTGACTTCCTTAACTGTACTTAGTAAGTTGAATCATATCATAGTAACTCTTCGTCATGTGTTTACCCCAGTAGGCTAGTTAGCTTGGGTAAATGTGTGAGGAGGGTGTTATAGCATGGGTCAACCCTTTGAATGGATGGGTAGAATATGTTATCATCCATACATGTCGATTTCATATGTGTTCATTATACTTTTGGGCTATGTGTTTTTTATGTATGCATGGCATTGGTCATTATTGTAGTTGTGTTGTCATACAAAAGTTGATGTCATTGTTGTTGAGGTGTGTTTTCATGAATACATGTCAGTTGTATATGTATTGTTTATGCATGCATATTGTCTATATGTTTGTCATGCATGCATTGTACGTAGTCAGTGTTATAGTTGTGACATCAAGTATGGTAACTGGGATAGTGATTGATATTTATTGATGTGATTATATATATATTGTGCTAATTAGGTTGATCAGGAAGACAAAATATCCTCCCTTGAACTACATTGAGGTATGTTGGTATGTTTATGTTTGGTTTATCTGACATGATATCATTGTAGGTAGAGGATCAAAGATGACTAGAAAAATGGTAGACTACAGTTCATGAGACTCTCCCTATAGATCAAATGAGTAGCATGGTGATGGGTACTCTTATGACATAGCAAACACTTTGAGTATAAATGAGATCTAAGTAACAGTGTTTGCACATATGGTATACCAAAATGCACCATAGGTATTTGGGGTATAAACTGAATCGTAGAAAGACTTTGATAAGTAGATACCTGAGGAATAGTTTGAGTAGTTGGTTGCACCATTACTTGAGAAGTAATTGGAATAGCTACTTATGATACTTTTGGGATGGGATTTTGTGGGGAACTTGGAACAAGATTTTGAAAAGACATTTTCACCATATATTGAACCAAGGTTTGTGGAGAACTCAGTACAAGTTATTATAGTGGTTGCTAAGCAGGTGTCGATGAATTGCCCTGAATAGGTTGTTTGACTAGTATAGGAAAACCTTGAATAGGAAATTGATGAATAGGTTGTTTAACACGTTGAACAGGTTGATAGATGGGCACTTGAGGAGAAACTGGAAATGGATGTTGGTTATATGAAGGATTCCAGATTGTGTCCATCCAAGAAACATAGTACCGACAACAGGTTGAGATACAATATGTTGACCCAAACCGGCTTGAGGGATCTAACCATAAAGTTGATAATTTATGGTAGGGGGTTTCCCTCCACTTGTAGGATAAGATCCAACTAAATTTTTTCCCCTGGAGGAGGATATGATGGTTTCCCCCTAGGCAGGTAATAACCGCCTGCTGGGTTTGTTTGAGGATTACTTACGTTGCCAGAAATCATGTTTATGTATTGATTATATGTCAAACCCTGAAGTGTAGGATCAGTTAAACCAATTGACATAGTTAAAGGTCGATTTGAGGGAGAAACTCATGAATATGTACCAAAAAGAGATTGATATCTAGGAGGCACTGATGGGTCACCATATGAAGTCGATTATGGAGGGGTAGAAAATATAGAAGTATCTGATGACATGGATTTAGAAATCATTCTAGAGTAATCAAAACCTAGTACGGTAGAATAAGAAGTAGTGTATCATGGAATGCCTTGACCTAAAAAGTTCAAGGGCATAAAATACAAAGGGTCGGGTTGAAAAGAGGAAAAGAGAAGTTCTTGAAAGTCAGTTCGGTCACCGATACAAGCTAGTGTATTTAGCGATTGTTCCTCTTCTTCAAAAGTAAGTTCTTCAATACTAATAAGACCAGGAGGTAGACTATTGGTAATAAGGAGTTTTACTCACGGTGATCATGGAGGAGTAGGGGCTAAAGCAATTGAAGGTGATTCAGTTCCAAAAATGTCAGACTTAGGTTCTTCGATATCTGGTTCGGTCAATTGAGAGTTTGAAGTTTCACCAGTATCTGATTCTAATTGAATAAGTTCAGTAACTATTGGATCAGTTACTTCTGAGTGTGATTCTAGTGTTTGAGGTTGATCAAATTCAGATTTTGTTACTTCAAGTCCTAGAATAGTAGATGTTTCTGGTTGATTTACTTTAGTTCCTGTTACATCAGATTCTATAATAGTAGAAGTTTCAGGTTCGTCTATAGTCCCAGATCCTTTTGATTTTTATTTTCAGTTTTAATATTTTCTAGTTGACTTGGCATATATTTAGGGGGTTGACCCAACATTCTATGTGATTGTCTTGGTAATTCAACCATGATGAATTTTTTAAATTAATAATTCACACAAAAATTACACCTAAAGTCTCTAAAAATTGAAAAACAAACAAAGTAGCACGCGCTAAAAAATCTAGGAATTCAAAACATACAAACTGACCTCTCACAGAGATCAATATGCACTAGTTGGTGATGAAATCCAATGTCTCAAAGATCAAAGTGAAAAAATTTATAGATATGAGCATTTGGAACCAGTTACCCTGACAACTTGCTTCATGAAATTGTCTAGTTCAAATAACTTCGCTTATGCCATCTCAAGAAAAGATTACCCTCCACAAAGTCCAAGTGAGTCTAGTCAATGTCTGTTCTAGGTACATCAAGACCTTTCCTCTATCATCATCATCACTAATTTTACCAACTACAACACTTTTACCTAGGGGGAATAGTCATTGATTAGACGTACACGCAAGGGAAGAGTAACACAACTCAATCCCCTTGAAAGATCCTCAACGTGGTTAACTGGAGGTTTACTTTCAAGCAACCCCAAGTACCTTTTGGCACCATTGTAATAGGTACAAATTTCTCTATCATAGCCAATGAGGTGGGTACAATAACTTCACCAAATCCAACATGATCTCATGCTTAACTCATGTATAACAAGAGCTTCCCAGAGAAAAACTAAAATAATTGGATTTCTCTACCTAACTCAAAATTCTATTGTTTGTTTGTAGATTTGGATAGTTTACTTCCTTCCGTATTCCAAAGCCCTACACTTAAGCCACTGTAGGTGGTAAGAGCCCTAAAAAATGTAAAATACTAATTGATTTTATTTAACACTGTGTTATTAAATATTCTTACTCAATAGGTAATGAGAGTGAAATTGATGATAATATGGCTCGACTCGAAATTCTAATACAACAAAACATGCAATTTTTAATCTAGTGTTCGATGAAATCCTATAAACGAGAAAGTAAGAGTTTCTTCGATTTTCATTTCAAACAAAAATTCAAAACCCAAAACTTGAGTTAAAGTTCTTTTCACAAGCAAGCCAATTTTACTTTGAATGCAATCCAGATGAATAAATAAACTAAGATTTTAAATTCTCCTAAAGAACAAACAAACTCAAATGTCCTTGATCACTAATCACTCAAAATTTTCAGAGCACACAGGAATCACACAAGAGTTGGAAAAAATGAAATTTCCCCAATGAATGCTTTAACTTAATGATGCCAAACGCGTATTTATGAAAGAATTCAAAACTGAAAAGAAACAAATTCCTTTTATGATTAAGAAATGATAGTCATTCTTCACAAAAAAACACTAGTTTTTGAGAAACCCTAATTGGAAATTAAACAAAAAAATATTTCACAAAAAAGCAAGATTGATAATGGGCTTGGTATATTTGATAGAAAAATACAGGAATTTAGTAATCTCAAATACAACATATCTCTTTTTGATTAGCCAACAAACAAACTAAACGAAACCCTAACCAATTTTGCAAAAGGGTTCAATTCTTAGAAAGACCTCACAAAGCACTCAAATAAGTTCAGAAAAGATATTGGACAACTGAAATAAATATAATGATACTTTCAGAAACCAAAATTCAGACTTTGTGTAGAAGAAAACCTAATTAAAAAAAAATCTAGGAACTACACAGGTAAACAGTCTAAACCAGTGCACATGTGCAAGTTTCTTAACGCACAAATTATGCATATCTGCACTCTTGGTTGTTGGGTGTGGTTTTTATACCTATTTCCTACACTTTCTTTCCCTAGTTTTGATCCTGTTTCCCTCTAGGGCAATGAAACTCACATGTTAATCACCCTTTTTCTCATTTATACAGCCTCTTTCGTCGTCATGTTATTTTTCCATGTTTTGATGAATATAACGATACAATATTCCTTGTTGTGGCTAACTGGGGTAAGCATTGGAGAAGTATTTTGGATCCTCTTCTCTTTCTTAGGTGTTTATTGTGGTAACAAGGTTATGGAGTGAACAAACCGTGCTGATCGGTTTTAGAGTAGGGTAGGGCAGATTGCTGTTACACCCTGTATGTTGTTACAGATTGTTGTTACATATTGTATGTTGTTATAGGTGTTGTTGTTACACCACATGTCGTTAAGGATGACCACTGTTACACCAAGGATGTTGTACCTAGTGATTGTTGTTACATCCCAAACTGTCATTTGACCGCAGGATTCTATTGTAACATAGCTGGAAAAGTCGTGGGTACTATTCCACACAACATCTGTTGGAAGTTATGAATTATTTATTTAGAAGTAACAGATCCAAACTGTTGTGATCTTAACTAATGTATCTAAATATAATTTGTATTTAGAAATAGGTTATAATGATTTCTATTTTTATGATTAGCCTAAGAATCACGAGATTCTCATAACTGATCTATTCCTCATTTTGGGTATGTAATAATTATAAAAGAAACTCGATTTCTCATGTACGGGGACGACATATAAAAATCATTGTTACTCTGATATTGTAACTTTTAATTATTTTTAATATTGAAGGCACTATGGTGATGCTGTTACTGTTCCTCATCTAATTCTTTAACTAATCTTGTGTTTATTCCTACACCCCTGCTAGGGAGGAAGGGCCCTCCTCTTTAGCAGGGACTGCAGTGGTAGAAGTAGTTGTATATTATTATTTCTTTTATTGTTGTATGGTTTTCTGTTGTTGCTATATAAATTGTAGAATACATCCACTTCAGTTCCAGATTATATTATGTTGTTACACTGGTTTGATTAAACATAATGGTAGTTGACCAGCTGGTGTAGTCATTAGTTTAGTGTGTGGCGTGCCCTTGCTCTGGTAATTGTGAAGTGTGATTTCATTTATGTAGAGTGTTTTAATTTCTGCATGAATGATTTAATTTCTGCAATTGATTCAACGACATTCTTTACTGTTTCTTTCTATTTTCATTCTTGGCTATAGTGTATCAGCATAGATAGTGCAAACTCCATTGAAACAACAAGACCTACCCTGGGTTGAAAATTAAATGGTTGTAGTCTTGGTCAATTAGGATTGATTAAAACAACACTACATTTTGGTGCCATTGTCAGGGATGGCAGTCATCCAAGTTGTTTGTTTGATGATAGAATTTTCCTACTCCATAATCGTTGGGTGGTAAGAAGAGAGGTAAGAACCTGTGCATCTCTCTAACATACCTGGGTGGGCTCACCATTGTGATCACTAGGGAACTTAGGGTTTGGTATTTTGTTGTTTTTTTTAAGCGTGTCTTCTACTCTTCAGTTGTTGGGCGGTAAGATGAGAGGTAAGAACATGTGCATCGCTCTAACATACCTGGGTGGGCTCACCACTATTGAAGACTGAGACACGTAGGGTTCGAATTAATTCACATAGGGTCCATGTGTGCAACTGTAGGAATTATAGAAATATCAAAATTACCCCCCACTCTTATTAGTCACAAGAAAAATGGGTCGTAAAAAGGAAAGGAAGAGTTTAGATTTGGGAAGGAAAACATTTATCAAGGAAATGATCTCAAAGACAAAAAAAGAACAATCAAGTTATCAAAGGGATGCAAGGAAAAAAAGGCCACAAAACGGTTGTTACTCCAATAACAAGGACAGAAACCTCTGATTCCTCTATCTCGAGGCCATACCATTCTAAAGCTAGCAAAAATACTCCCAAGATTAAGCATCCAATCTAGGAAAAGCAGGGGGAAGCTAGTAGATAGAAATTTAAGACTGAGGGACAAGGGGAAACTTAAGGGGGACATCAAAAACCTGAAACATGAGAGCACCTATTGGTTTATTAATATCCAGATTCAGGTAGTGTAGTGAAACATCCAACCTTGAAGTCATCTGAGCCATTAATTTCACCTGCAAGACAATCACAAGAATAGTTTGAAGAACATCTGCTAAAATGAGGATTAGAAGGGTTAGCAATGGGGGAAAACAATGAAAAAAATGATAAAGATGCTACTGTCACCACCTTTGAGTTCCCTAATGGGGATATCAGAGGTGAGGTTCCCATGAAAAATATTCCTTCATCATCCTTACCATCAATTGAAGGACTATGGAAGACCCATACACCTTCTTATTTGAATTTGATGTCTTACGCAGGAGTTATGACTATGTTTCAGATGCTTAGAAATTGAAATTATTTCATGCTACTCTAAAAGGAGCAGCCTTGAGATGGGTTATGGGGTTAAGCTTTGCTTCTATTAGAACATGGAGCAATATGAAGGAGACATTCTTATCAAAGTATCAAGACTATTGCAAAACCAGGGAATTAAGAGAGGAAGTATTCAGGATGACACAAAAGGAGGATGAGAGCTTGGAGGACTATGTAGAGCGGTTCCACTATAATTTGCAGAGGTCTAAACACAGTGATTTAGATCATGAGATCTTGAAGACCATATTTATAAGAGGAATGAGGGACGACTGCCTTGATACCCTGAATCTACTAGGAAAAGGGGACATATCTCAGGAACCATTCGCTGAAATTGTAAAGCTCTATCTAAGATGCTCTAGAGGATCGTCTAAGGGAAGAAGCACAATCTGAGATGCCTCTGCCTGAATACAAAAATCTACAGGTGGAGGAGTAACCAGAGCAGAGATCGGGAATTTATTTGAAAATTTCAAAACCGACATCCTCAATACTCTATCTGCCCAGATAACGACAACACAAATCAAGAAAACACAAGGAGAAGCTGATACACCTCTGGCTATGTTCTGTCTGAATTTCTGGAAGAAACATCCCTTGAGGGAGTGTGAAATGAACAACATCAACTTGTGCAATATTTGTGAGCTAGAACATTCTATAGGTCAATGTTTGGAGCTTCCTAAACTGAAAGTAGTACTTAGAGAATCGAGTGAAGAAGTTCAATCCTCTTATTTCATCGCACCTAGGAGACCATGGCAGCCATGACCTCCAGGTATGTCCCAAGATTTTTCTTCTTTTAATTCATGGAACAATGCATATAATACTTAGCAATATCCATGGAAATATTCTGCTCCTTCTCTAGCACAATTTCCTTCGCCCTGGAACTAGTGGTCCCCCTCTCCCTCTATTCAATATCCTCCATCTCAACCATACCCTTGGAATCAGAACTAGAGAGTGAATACCCAAAATACAACTCCACCTAGATTACCAATGCAGCAACAGTTGCAATTTTCCCCTTTCCAATCTCCTGTTCCTACACCGCATGTGTGACACCAACTACCTGTGCAACCTAACCCTGACCAGAATAATAAAGCAACCTAGAGCATACAGGCTCCGACTACCTTCCAGAATTACCTTATCGCTCCTGTGGGAATTAATGAAATTCAACTTTGGTCGGGTAAGTAATTAAACCAAATCACTCCCCTAGCATTACCGAGAAGGAATGTGAGCCTTCCATATGAGGTACGGTAGATCTTGAGGTAGTTGTTACACCTGTAACAGTCGATACAGAGCAAATTGTTACATCTATAACAGCCAACCCAAGAATAAATGTTACTCCCATAACAACCAAATCGGGTAAGGCTGATACACCTGTAACAGCTGACTCGACTGTTATAACTCAAAATCCTCCATATCCTCAGACATTAATTGAGACTGGAATGACCTCATGACCTAAATCGGATTTTTTTAGGGAGTTGCAAAATTTGCATGTGCAAATTCCTTTACTACAAGCTCTTAAAGAAGTGCCTATTTATGCTAAAATAGTGCGAGATATGTGCATTAAGAAACCTGGAAGGAAGCCTAAGGACCCTACTACTATACACGTGATGGGGAAATTACCCAAATTAATGTATGCTCAGGCTCTTCTAACCAAGTATAATGATCTGGTAAACCCTACAGTTACTGTCTACATTAATGACTAGCCCATATCTAACACATTGATTGATCTTGGGGTTGCCATTAATGTGATGACAAAGGACCTCTTTAACACCCTGGGGCTACATGGCTTAGACATACTCCTACAGTACTTGAATTAGTAGACAGGTCCTGTGTTAAACTAGAGGGGGTGTTAGAAGACATAATAATCACAATAACTTCCTGGAGGTATCCGGATGACTTTCTTATCTTACAACCCAAATCCAACTTTGGGGGACATCCTTTGATCCTAGGGAGACCTTGGCTGGCCACTACAGATGCATTTATAGGATGCAGGTCTAGATCTATGGTGATCTCAGATGGATAGGCTACAAATAATCTTAATCTTTACCCCCAAAACCAAATATGGATTTGTATAATCCCTGGTGGGATGAATTTGAGCCCAAATCAAATCTTTCCCTACCACTCCTCACTCTAGGGAAAGTCGAGTATTTCAAGGATGAGACAAAAGATGATATCATTAATGGTTTTATTAGTAAATCACTTTCTATCACTTCCATTGAAAATTCAAAGGAGGAAAAGGAGGTAGAAGATATAAATGTTAAACAAATGAGAACCACTTTGAATATTGACAGCAGTCCAATTGAAATAGAACCAGGAAAGTTTCTAAACATTAACCCCAACTTGACTGCTGAGAAAAACCAACTGTTGTTATAGCTATTATAGAAATACAAAAAGGAATTTGCATGGGACTATACGGATATGAAAGGGATTCATCCCAACCTGTGCACTCACCACATTTATTTGAAAGATGGCTGCAAACCAATTAGACAACTGCAGTGCCGCATGAACCCTACACTGAAGGAGGTAGTGAAGGAAGAATTACAAAAACTCCTGAGTGCTAACTTTATTTATTCAATATCTGATAGTCAGTGGGTGTCTCCGCTTGTCATTGTCCCTAAGAAGAATGGAAAGTGGAGAGTCTGTGTGGATTATAGAGAACTCAATAAGGCCACTCAAAAGGACCATTTTCCTTTACCATTTATAGATTAGGTCCTTGACACCCTTTCTGGGAAAAAGTTTTTTTCATTTCTAGATGGGTTTAGTGGCTACAACCAGATACAAATTTCCCTGGAGGATTAGGATAAAACAACCTTTACTTGCCCTTGGGGAACTTTCACATACAGAGTACTCCCTTTTGGACTCTACAATGCGCCAACAACTTTTCAGAGGGAAATACTAAGAATTTTTTCTGATTTGTTGAATGACTACCTTGAAATCTTCATGGACGATTTTACACCTTATGGTGATGCTTTTGAAATAGCATTAACTAATTTAGAAAAAGTGTTGGAATGTTGTGTATAGACTAATGTTTCTTTGAGCACTGAAAAATGTCACATGATGATGACTGAAGGGATCGTGCTAGGACACTACATTTCTGCTGACGGGATCAAGGTAGACCCTACTAAAATAGAGGTAATTCTGAAAATTCCAACTCCCAAGATGAAAAAAGAGGTACGTAGTTTCTTGGGACATGCAGGGTATTACAAAAGGTTTATAGAAAAATTTTCAAAAATTGCATTGCCATTATTTTCTTTGCTCATGAAGGATGTCGACCTCTTGTGGATAGGAAAGTGTGGGAAGGCCTTTTTGAAGTTGAAATGCATGTATCAGCAGCTACGGTTTTACGTGGACCTAATTGGGAGTTGTCGTTTCACATAGCTACATATGCATCTGATATCGTTGTAGGTGTTGTTTTGGGCCAACTGGAAGACAAGAAACCTTATGCTATTTACTACATAAGAAAGAATTTGACTTCGTTTGAGCTCAATTACACAGTGACCGAGAAGGAATTTTTAGTAGTAGTGTAGGACATTAATAAATTTCAACATTATATCACTGGGTATCAAGTTATTGTACACACTATAAACTCTACCATTCGTTTTTTAATGAATAAGCCAATTACCAATGGTAGAATTACACATTGGTTATTATTGTTACAGGAATTTGATATCACAATTGTCGACAAACCTGGAAAATATAATGTAGTAGTTGATTTCCTTTCTAGGTTAACTATTGATGACAATTGCATTCCTACTGAGGATTCTTTCCCTCATGAATATCTCTTTGCTATTTCTACTTACTCACCATGGTATGCATATATAGCCAATTATCTTGTTGCAGGGAAGTTCCCACAATATTTGTCCTCCAAGGAGAAGAGAAAGATCATACAGTAGAGTGATACTTATACCTGGATAGATGGGAATCTCTATCACACTGAACCAGATTTCCAGATTAGACATTGTGTTAGGGAAGATGAGATCTTTGACATCCTTAAGGCTTGTCACGAGGAACCTTGTGGAGGGAACTTCACAGACAAGTGGACATGATACAAAGTACTTTCAATAGGGTATTATTGGCCAACAATATTTTAGGATGCCAAGAAGTTTGTGAAAGGATGTGATAGTTTCCAAAGAATGGGCCAACCATTGCAATCAGATGAGATGCCATTATAGCCTCAAATCGTCTTAGAACCTTTTGAGAAATGGGCCTTGGATTTTGTGGGACCAATTAATCCTTCATCCAGATGGAAATCCTACATTTTGGTCTGCACCAACTATGTCACAAAATGGGTTGAGGAAAAATCACTAATTAGAGCCACGGAGTAGGCTGTTTTAGACTTGATGTTTGAAGACACAGAGATTCACAAATGGAGGGCCCCAGTTTACATCCCATATGATCCAAAAATTGGTTGAAAAATACAAAATCCATCATAGAATCACAACAACTTATCATCCACAAGCGAATGGCCAAGTGGAAAGCACCAACAAAGTCATTGAGGGGATTCTTACCAAGACTATGGCCAGTCACCGAAGGAATTGGGCCAATAAACTTCCAGAAGTGTTGTGGGCATACAGAACTACGTGGAGGAATACCATGGGATTCTCACCATACAAAATTGTGTATGGTAAAAATCCCTTATTCCCTATTGAGTTCGAAATCAAGACATTGAGAACAACATTGCAGGTGAATTTGGATCTGGCTACAACACAAAAGCAAAGGTTGAACCAGCTCAATGAATTGGAGGAGAAATGACTAGCTGCTATCCAGCAAACAAAGATTATCTAGCAGCAGAGAGCTAAGTGGCATGACAGGTTCATCAAGAAAAAGAACTTCTAGAAAGGAGATGGGCTTTCTTATATGATTCAAGATTCAAGGAGTTTAAGGGTAAGCTATGCACTAGATGGCTAGGTCCTGTTAGTGTCAGTCTTTTCATACTTCCATCAGGGATCAAAATCTGCTCTTTTGCATTTTCATAGTAGGAGTCCCATACTGTAAATTTTTCATCACTCCATTAGGTCATGATATATGTATCCATTGATGGTTTTTTTCTCTTCAGCTCCTCCCTCATAGACTGTACTTGCTGATCCTCCTTCATATTGTTTTCAGTCATGGTTCATAAACAATCTACAGTCCATTTCATTAGGTCCTAGGGTTTTCTTTCATTAGGTGTAGGGTTTCATTACCAAGGTCAAGAAACTGATTTTCAAATGCCAATAAAGGTCAACAAGGGTACGAGGATGATCAATAAATCAAGCATGATGGCTTGAAAGTCACAACTACTGAATTTTTTTTATTTTTGGAACCTAATGTAATTTTCACCTCAAAACATGTTTTTGAGGTGAAAACAGAGTATTTTAAATTTATTGTTTTTATTATGTAATTTTAAGTTTCTATATGTAATAATGGATCTCAGCTACATCAGAATAATTCTCCCTGCTGCAAGACACACCAACACTGCAAAAATCAAGTTAGTTTGAGCATTTATCCACTTGCAAAGACACAATGAAAAAAGGCATTAAAAAACAGAGTTTTGAAAAAGACAAGAAACATTTGAAAGTGCATTTTTCAAAAGTGAAAAATAAAAATGGACTCCTATTTAAACTCTTAAATTTCATTTTCTAAAATCATTATGTTCATTTAGTAAGCAAGGAGTCCAAAGGTGAGAATAAAAGGCAAAATTCGTGTGAGTTTGGGCAAAAGAAGATTGGCGTTGCGCGTTGGTTGAGCGGCACTGCTCTTTTGAGCAGAATAGGTTGGTGCTGCGCATTGGGGACAAGGCGCTGCGTGTAGAGCTAGGCATTGCGAGTTTGGAAAAGCTTTGCAGTTCAAATTAACACGGGCACTGCGCGTAGAGCTAGGTGTTGCGCGTCTAGGCAAAGGTGCTGCACATTGAGCAACAAGCCTCCAAACCCTCCATAACTTCAAAAAAACATCAAATTGTCTAATCTTTTCCTCTTTCCAAGTAATTTACCCTCCTCTCCTTCATTTTTTTGCTTGCACATGAAAGTCATAAGTGCCATTCTTCATGATTAAAATTAAACCCTAGTTTTCTCTATTCATTCTACAAAACCCTAAACCCCTTTGTTTCTTCCCATCACCTATCATTAGAGCTAGAAACCCCTCTTTACATCACTACCTGTCCCCTCATCTATATTCCTTCATTATATCCCTCATCCTAAAACCCCCTTCCCTCACTCTCATAATTCATATCTTACCCTTGATTGTCCAAGTCTACCCTAATACATCCCTACACTTCTAAAGGACTCCCACTCATTCCCTTTATCCCTTTCTAGAAGTGTACCAAAAACCTTGCAAACATGGATAGAGAAGACCTTGAATATGAAGAGGAAAACATAGCTAGTGACAGCTCAATAGATAGAGCTAGGCAACACAAAAAACCTCATAAGGGAGGCAGGATTACAAGAGAAGAGCCATCAAACCTTAGGGAATTGCAGGCTTCTCAGTTGGTTGTTTCATGTTTTAGATATCTTGGATGCTATGAGTTTTGTGAACAAGTGGAGAGAGTCCAATACCACCCGGAGCTCACCAAACTCTTTGTAGCTCATCTTCAAAACAACAAAGTGACTCTTGCTGGGGTAACTTTCACAGTTTCACCATCCATCATTTCAGATGCCACTAGGATTCCTAATGTTGGTGAGAAGTGGTATAAGGCCCAAGATCTTGATGAACATTATTATGAGCCTTACATTAAACCTCAGTACAGAAATCAAGTGAAGAGGCTCTTTCCTTTCAAATTTCTTGAGAACAAGTATGTCCCCTTGATGAGAATCATCATCAAATATTTCACTTGTGAGGGCAGATTTTCCAGGCTGTACACTTATCACATCAGGCTCCTCATGCATTTTACCAGGGTGAAAATGTTAAACCTCCCATACTTTTTGTTTAGGAACATTGAGAAGATGGCTTATCTTGTGCAGAAGAAGCCATACCCTCAGCAGATGAGTAGCCTCTACCACTACTCCTTGATCAAAATTCTTGTTCTTCATCATCTCAGTCTCCTCAACATCCCTTGGGAGACATTTATTGCTCATGACATATTTAGGGGTCCTCAAGTTCCTTCACCAGTGTCTCAAGAAGCAGGGGGACCTTCCAGTCAAGTGGAAATGGGAGAAGAGATCAAGGAGACAAGAACTGCTGAGGTGCCAATTTACTTGACCTATCAGAGGGGCACAAGGAGATTATTTGCAGCTGCTAGGCAAGTGTTTTCTCCACGGGATGTGGAAGGGACCTTGCCTTCTTCATCAGTCCATAGGCAAATGCTAACTCCACAGGATGTGGAAGGGGCTTTGCCTTCTTCATCGACACAGCAGGTACAGGTACAACAGTTGCACAAGGGAAAAGAAAAGATGCCAGATGATGATGAGGAGGAAAGGGACTTTGACTTGGCAGAACATGATGAACCTAAGCAGCCTGACATTGAGACCATTGATTTAGAGGCTCAGGAGAGGGAAACAATAAAGGACATCATCATACAGGAAAAGGAAGCTCAAATACAAGCTTTGATGGACAACCTAGAGAGGGCCAAGTATGTCATCACATACTTAGAGCAGGAAAACAAATAGTTGAGTGACAAACAAGTCCTCATGGAGCTGGAAGTGCTCAAGGCAAAACGACAAAGTGACAAAGAGGCTCATGTCACTTTGACTCCTATCGAGTAGGAGATTGAAAAGGATAGGGAGATTTGGCTTGAGAGAGTCAATCTACACCTTGAGAAGCTGCTATAGAAGGCCAACAGAGACAATCAGATGATAAGGCACATGGCCTATCACTACAAGACCCGAAACAAGATTTGCAACATGAGGATCAAGAGAATGAAAACTAAGCTAAAGCAGGCCTTGGAAGGAAAAAAAGAGGGGGGTAGGCTTATGATGTTGGCTGAAGCCTCCTTGGCTCATCAAAGCACATGATGGTGGTGCTTCACACAAATTTTGGGCAAATTTTGTCATTTGCAAATTTTGAATTTTAATACACAGGAAAACTGCTGGTGGCGCTGCGCTTTTCCTAGGAGCATCCAATGGAGGAATGGCTTACATTTTTGGATTCAGGGTAGTGAGGACATGCACCCTAGAAAGTTTCAAAGTTTTTGGAGCAGAAATGGTCCACCAAAAGGTCCAAAAACACTCTAAAAATGACCTTTCTGCCACTTTTTGGACACACAGAAGCAGCCTTGGGAAAATCAAGTTTTGAGGGGTCAAATGAGCTCCAAATGCATAAATTATAGGTGTTCTAGAAAATAGACTTGAAGACCTTTCCAATGAGCTATCATGGGCTCAATTTGGATGCCAGGAAGGTCTCCAAAAGGTGCATGAAAGTGGCGCTACACGTTGAGGCAGTGGTGCTATGCATAGGGCAAATTTTGCTCAGGATGCCTATTTTTCCAGTTTTTCACTATGATTGTGGATTTTCTCTCATGATGGATATTTTACCAATGTAAATGATGATTTGGCATGTAATTATGGTAGGTAAATAGTGATAGAGGGTAGATTCATTAGATTAAAGGTTGTTTTGAGGGCAATGAATCAGTTTCCCCTCTTTTAGAGGCAAGTTGTTAGGTGGCCTGGAACCCAGTTCCTTGTTTAGAGTTTGTTGAAACAACTCCTCTTCTCATGGATTCGACCCCTGAGGCTAGGATGAGTTGTTTTGATGCCTATATCATGTGTTTTCTTAGTCATTTGTTGAGGTTGGACTCACTTGGATGCTCAGAGCTTGATTGTACATCATTGTAAGCAGTTTGGCAAGGAGATTAATAGGATTTGCAGCTTATTTTATGGGATCCCTATGGTATGGAGTTTTAGCATAGTTTCCTTTTTTGTAATCATTTGTTTACATGTTTTATGTACGCCATCATCATTTCATTACTTCTTATTTAATATTACCAAGTTAGATAGGTAGAATCCATTTTAACAGTGCTCTACCTTGGGAAATCATTCAATATTTCATGTTTTCTACTGTTTGAGAAGGATCCATGATTGTCACATGCCCTCCTCAGCTTTTCATCAGTCTTAAATACCTCACACCATTAAGCCTAAAGTGATAAAGCCTATGCCTACCTTGCCCCATAGAACACCCTACATTTCCAACCTAATTTCCCAGACCTAAACTGCCCAACTCCATCTGATCTAGTGAAACATCAAAAAAACCCAATAAAAATTCCTGTGCTACTATACTTAGCCTAAAAATCCTTACCTGATCCAGTCATCTCGACTGAGTTTCTAAAGGAGAGAGTCCTCTCCCAACCTTGTAGGGCTAGCTACAAGGATAAGCTTGGTTTGTGGTTACCTTGGAAGTTGCCTCCCTTAAGCCTGAGGTAAATCTAGGTGATAATAGGTCCCTATGAGGTAGATGCAGTCTTTGACAATGGGACTGTGAATTTGGTTAACGTTGATAGTGCAAGGACACCATTGCTTGCAAATGGGCACCGTCTTCAATTATATCATAAATCTGCTTCAAGGGATTCATTTGTTAACATTGTCACAAATTTGGATCTTCAGATTACAGGAGTAGGGGAAAACCCCCTTGTGTTGAAAAAATTCTAATTTTTCAATAAGTGTAACAGCTAAAAACCAACCTCTTTTGGCTGTTGTTACACCTACTAAAAAAAAACATAATAAATAAATAAATAAGGAAATAAAACAATCTAGCTGTGAAAACCTTTTTTAGGTGCAGACATACATTTTTTGTAGCATTTGAAAACCACTTTGTGGTGGCTATTACACACTCTGGAATAAAATTTGTTATTTCAATCATATCCTACAATAATGCTATTACATAACCTTTTTTTCTTTGCTTTTGTCTTTTGTGGAATTCAATAATACATAAGAGTCGGCTTGGCTGTTACATCTGCAATAGCCGATGACTTCTAGAAATAGTCCAAGTAAATTATTTATTGTGACACACAACATGTATCACCGTGATTCGGAAAGAAGTCACCTTGACTGCCAAAACTAAATCCGCATGCCTTGTCACCAACATATTATCCCTGCGTCACACCAGGTATGTCATAAAATGGTAATATCATTATCCTCTTTTATTTAGTAATTATGGAAATCTAAAGCAATATCCCTTTTGACGACTGAGGTTGGCTGTCACATTTA
Organism: Pinus tabuliformis; assembly: GCA_031772625.1. NCBI lineage: Eukaryota > Viridiplantae > Streptophyta > Pinopsida > Pinales > Pinaceae > Pinus > Pinus tabuliformis. Next base: position 712,106,155 of record CM062819.1, on the reverse strand, counting down.
AGCTAGGGGGGATGAATTACATGATGAAATGACCTTTGCATTACCTATAATTATTTAAAAACCGCAACCAAAGCTTGATGATCTTGTAATCATTATCATTTAATGATGGATCATGCCAAAAAAGGGAATTGTACCTTCGACTAGACCTCCCATAACTTAGCATTAATAAGGAAACATTACTGCATAGTATGAATCCTGATTGCAAATCCTAATTTAAAATTATTGCCTGTGTCACCCTACCATTTACCCACTACTAGAGCATTGCATCCCCATTTAGAGTGCTCAAAGAGAAGTGGAGGAGAACAGTTGTAGGGCTGGAACAATTGAGTATTGTGTTGACCGCTTCGGAACTTCTCAAGGGGGAAAAGAGAGGAGACCAAAATCAAATTTGTGTAGTGATTGGTGGAGAAACAATTGAACATGAACTAGGATCAACAGGGGCTTTGAAAAAATGCCCCGAAGCATGCCAAATTTTTAAAGACGCAGTCTAGTTTGAGTTTTTCCAAAGGTTGTAAGGATTAGACAAGGAAATTGCTATGGAGTTCGCAAAGAATTTAGAGAGGAATCAAATGGAGGTTAGGGGATTAAAGCTGGAGGTTACAGAAGAGGTAATTTCCTGAGTGACGAAATTACTAATAGAGGAAAAAAGGTGGTTTAACAAAAAGGTTAATGACCCCTCCTTGAAGGAGGATTTTCTCCAAGGGGAGGAACGACTGGTGAAGAAAGGAAGAGAGACTCACAGGCTGTCATTTGCCTAGCCATGGGCCAATGCCACCCTTTACCTCATCAAGTATATTACCTATGAGGGAAGGGAAACAATTGTATTCAATTACCACTTCCCGTTGCTAAACCACCTTCAGCATCGACAGCTGATAAACCTTCCCTACTTTTTGCTAGAAAATATCAAGCATATGGCTGCGACTGTAAAAATAGTTGTGCATCCAGAGACATGCGTCACAAACCATGGCCTCATCAAGCTAATTGTGTTGGACACCCTAAGTCACTAGGGCAGGAGTTGGGAGGAATTCATGAGAAAGAAGGCTAGGACTACTCATAAGAAACAAACTAGGACGTCTGAGGAAGCTTCGTCGGAAACCAAGGAGCAACCCCAACCCTCGAAAGTTTGCGTTGGAAAGAGACCGGTTGACAAGCCAATTGGTCATAAACGGCCAAACAGAGAATAAGGGTTAACAGGAACCTAGAGTCCCCATCCATGTCTAAGAAGAACAAGGAGGCAGCAAAGCAGAAGGATGAAGAGAAAACTCGACCAGAGGAACCTTCCTCACCAGTTAAGAATGAAACCCAATCCTCACTGCTTAAAATTGAAAGTTTAGAAAAAGAAAATGAAAATCTAAGGAAGTAATTAGAAGAGGATAAGGTAGAGGAAAGGGCCTCGGGGTTAGACAATTTGGCTGAGGCTGTAGACAAGGCCGGAAAGGGAAATGTTCTAGGTGCTATGTGCACGGCTTGTGCTAAGGAGCTAGTGGCAGCGGGGTATAGAGTCTGTGCAGTGGACACCATCTTGATGGAAACACAAATTGAATCCTGGGAAGATGATGCACAAAAACTCATTGAATACACTACTGTTACACAAGAACTAGTAGCTGAGATGGAGCAGTCCACAGAAAGTAATTTGGTAGCTGATACACAGGAACCCTTGGTTGACACTGTTGTTACACAAGAACCAACAGTGGAAATAGAAGCCAACCAAGGGGAAGAAGAAGAAGTTGATATCCATGAACCTGTGGTTGACACTGCTGTTACACAAGAACCAGTAGTGGAAACAAAAGCTTACCAAGGGAAAAATGATACACAAGAACCTGTGGATGACACTGCTATTACATAAGAACCAACAGTGGAAGCGGAAGCTAATCAGAGAGAAAAAAGAATTTGTTACACAAAAATCCATTGATGATGATGCTGTTACACAAGAACTAGTAGCCGAAATGGAACACCTTCGATTGTTAGTGCATGTGGGAGAACACCGGGTCTTGATGAAGGATGGTGTTATGAAAGAATGTTGTTGATACCAGAGTTACAGAAATGGAAGCAGCAGACACTCTCTCTACAAGAGGGAATGATCTCGCTCAAGGCACACAAAAAGATGATGGATTCACTCAGGGAGAAATGGTTAAAGGAAGAGTGGGAGAGAGAATGGGAAGCGCGGAGACATAAGGAAGTTATGAAGAAAAAGGATGAACAACTGCAACTGTTACAATAGCAGGTTCTAGATCTAACAAATGATAAGAAAAAGCTTTGTGAGCTTGCCTTGAACCTGCTAGGATGCAAGCAGCCTTCCCCATCATATCCAGTGTTCCTCTGGGAATGTTATTATTTGTTTAAGTTAAAAGAAGTCTTTGAGAACAAGCCTTATTTGGGTTCTTCTATTCATACTTTTCTTGAAATTTTTCATACTTGTGATTTTGATGAACAAAGCTTACTTTGTGAGCTATTTTTGCATAACATAATGTGTGAATATGTCAGCACAAAGATGGTAGAAAGTGTTTTCTCCTATATGGGAGATTTTTAGTTGCGGGCCTTCCTTTCTTTTATGAGAAACCAAATTGAATGGCATCTGACCATGAAATCAGCTGAGACCAATGAAGAAAGGGTAGTATTATGGGTCAGAGAAGAACTAGGAATGGTTTATGAACTAAGACGTGAGTTTAAGTTGTTCCTGAGTACCCTGGGGGTCAGGGAACAATCAACCACTTATAGAAAAAGGATTGTGGGGATTTTCCTCAATTTGTATGCACAAATGAAAATTCGAGTGCTAGTAGGGTGCCTTAAGCGCACCGAGGCCTGTAGTGCTGAATTGCAAGAAGGAGATCCTTTTGAGTACAGGAATTTCGTGGCTATTGTTACATGGGTACCCGAATATGCCCGGGTAGTGCAGACATTGGGAGCATTCTGGATTGGACTTAGATTCAAATTTCCTCTGATTTGGTTACCAGTAGAAGAATACCAGTCAGATTACCACTTGTGCGACTATGAAGAAGAATCCTGGCCGCAACAATTGATGGCTACTCAGGGGTACAGGGCTCTTGGTGAAGACACTGTTGGTGCCTATAATTTTATAGACTTGCATCGAGGGTATAGCAGGAGGAGCTGAGGTTTTGCATGGGGACATGCAATTGCTTCAGTTGGGGGGAGATGTTGGGTGTGGTTTTTATACCTATTTCCTACACTTTCTTTCCCCAGTTTTGATCCTCTTTCCCTCCAGGCCAATGAAACTTCACATGTTAATCACCCTTTTTCTCATTTATACAACCTATTTCGTCGTCATGTTATTTTGCCATGTTTTTTTGAATATAACGATACAATATTCCTTTTTGTGGCTAACTGGGGTAAGCATTGGAGAAGTCTTTTGGATCCTCTTCTCTTTTTTAGGTGTTGCTTGTGGGAATGAGGTTATGGAGTGAACAAGCTGCGTTGATCGGTTTTAGAGCAGGGTAGAGCATATTGTTGTTACACCCTGTATGCTATTACAGATTGTTGTTACACACTGTATGTTGTTATAGGTGTTGTTGTTACACCACGTGCTGTTAAAGATGACGAATGTCACACTAAGTATTTTGTACCTAGTGTTTGTTGTTACATCCCAAACCATCATTTGACCGTAGGACATTGTTGCACTGTAGCTGGCAAAGTCGTGGGTACTATTCCACACAACAATTGTCAGAAGTTATGAATTGTTTATTTAGAAGTAACATATCCAAATGGTTGTGATCTTAACCAATGTATCTGAATAGCATTTGTATTTAGAAACATGTTATAATGATTTCTATTTTTATGATCAACATGAGAATCGTGAGATTCTCATGACTAATCTATTCCTGATTTTGGGTATGTAATAATTATAAAAGAAACTCGATTTCTCATGTACGAGGACGACATAGAAAAAGTATTGTTACTCTGATCTTGTAAATTTTCATTATTTTTAATATTAAAGTCACTACGATGATGCTATTACTATTTCCCATGTGATTTTTTAACTAATCTCGTGTTTATTCCTATTCCCTTGTTAGGAGGAAGGGTCCTCCTCTCTAGCAGGGACTGCAGCGGTAGCAGTAACTGTATAGTATTATTTATTTTATTGTTGTATGGTTTTTTGTTGTTGCTGTATAAATTGTAGAATACATCCACTTCAGTTCCAAATTATATTATGTTGTTACACTGGTTTGATTAAGAATAATGGTAGTTGAACAACTGGTGTAGTCATTAGTTTAGTGTGTGGCGCACCCTCGCTCTAGTAATTGTGAAGTGCGATTTCATTTATGTAGAGTGTTTTAATTTATGCATGAATGATTTAATTTATGCAATTGATTCAGTGGTATCCTTTATTGTTTCTTTCTATTTTCATTCTTGGCTGTAGTATATCGGCACAAATAGTGAAAACTCCATTGAAACAACAAGACCTACCCTGGATTGACAATTAAATGGTTGCAGACTTGGTCAATTAGGATTGATTAAAACGACACTACATGTGTGTGAATAGAAATCATGCAGGTTTGGGAAGTTTAAGAAAAATAAAAAATCAAGCCATAAAACCAAAAGGATCTGAAAGATCATAAATTTTCTAAGACTCACGTCCATCTAGACAAAGAATATCGGAAAGAAAAAACCAAGAAAAAGAAGATAACAATAATGTTCCCCAGTATGGTCACCAATTTGTTAGGTAGATAAATCCCTCTTGCTGACAAGAGCGGTCTCCCTAGATCCTAAAAGGAAACTAGAAACAAATAGACAATTGAATAACTCTTTCCCTAAGCTCACTTCGTTCAAATTGTAAATATAAAAGATGGTGGATAATCCTCTTACATATTTGTGAAATGATTGATGAAGATCCCCACTCTATCTTGATGTAGTGTCCCAATGCTTGAAAATACCTACAACCACAAACATAAAAAGGATCAAAGGCATATGAAACATAACCATTCAAACAAGCTTAATCTAATGACCAAGGAGATTAGAAATTTAAATTGCCTTAATGAACATCCAAATAACTATAAACCATTAATTAATCTAGTAAGACAATACAATGGAAGAAAATTATTCATTTGTGGTAATTCAAGGATAAAGAAAAGCCTTACAAACTTTGCCTTGATGTCATGAGCTTCCTCCCAAATTCCTCCAAACCTCTCCTAGATGATAATCTTCCCACTATCAAACTAGCAGCATAAGTTTATCTTCTTTGACCTCCTCAATCCCTCTGCCCTCTAGTCAATTTATAGGCCAAGAGGAATAAGTTTCAAATCCAAAGAGGAGGATGAGATCCCCTAATTGTGGGATTAGGGTTCCTTTAGGAAAGGGAAATAAGTCCATGATATGAGGGGTTTGGCTCGAATAGATATGACTTAGGAGGTTGGGATAGATCTCAATTTTTATTTTTACTTTTCTTTGATTCACCTGCACAGTCTACAATGGGAGACAAAGCACAATTTTGCGCCGTTCTCAGGAATAAGTAGAGTGAATGCACAAAAACTTCTAGGAAAAGTCTGTAGATCATACTTAACAAGGTATACAATCCATTTAACCCAAAATTATCATATTTATTAAGGCGTTTTTGGTTGTTTGAGCTCTAAGGGAGTTCAATGAAATATGTTCACAAATGACGAAAGATCCATTTAATTGATCAAGTGTCATGGTGAAAAAATGATGTGTAACACCACTAATGATGGACTTGTCTAAGTGTCTGTGAGGCGAGGTAGCTTGCTATGAAATTTCTACAAATGGAGGAGTTTTTTGAATGGAGACGGGGAATGATGCAAAAAGAGGAAATAGATGAAGTGGTAGTGGGACATGCTCAACAGTGGTGATGAGTGATTCTGGAATGATGGGCCCCTTATTCATTAGTGTACCAAACTCTCGTAATAATGACATCATGGATGCGGTGACAAAATCCTCCACTAGAGATTGTCGTGGTAGACTGGATAACTGAATCAACTTCCATGTCTGTCTCCGTGCCCAACAATGTCCCAGAGGGGATGGTGTCTGAGAGGGTGGTGGATGTAGATGCAATGTGTGGGGATGGGTTGTGTGATCTAGGCGACACAACTGAAGTGGAAGGTGGAATCTCTTCGATGATGGGTGAGGTAGTGTTGGATTGGGGCTCTTCAAGGGTGAGGTCGACAATGTGAGTTGCAAGGGTTGATTTCTACTTCTTGGCCCTGACTAGAGGTTTGGTAACTTTTTCTTTGCAGGGTTTTGGGATGGTGGACTTGGATTTTGAATGGGGCCGTAAAACTGGCATTGCAACAACAAGAAGGGAGGTAACCAAAGGATTCTATTGTATTAAACCTTGAGATTCATAAGAGTTAGAAACTGAACCTACTGTTATACCAATATTGGAAATGGTCTCCTTTAACGAGCTCATGTGCTTCTTTACTTGTTTTATGACTGGTTGTAGCTCCTATTCGACCATCCACTTTTTGGACTCCACAACTATTTCCCATGGTACCGATGGGTGCACCATCCCATCAAATAAATAGATGTACCTTCCTTCTCGAATTTCCCCTATGACTCCCAACCATGACTTGACCTCTGTGTGGAAGGCTTCAGTTGATAACATAAACTTCTGAGCCTGCATCTGGAAGGTATGAGGGTGAAAATAGTGCGGCCTCACCTAGGTTCTCCCATGAGAAACACTGAACCAAATCTCTACAGAATACTCATCAAGTATGGAACTGGGGATCTTTTCCACAACTCTAATTACTGCTAGCATCTTTATGTACCAGTTGCTAAATGAAGCCTCGTTTATATCTTTGTTGCTCAAGTCCCCTGAAGGTATCCAAGGCACATATCGGAGGGCCAAAGGCTGGTCTTTTGTGATTGGAGCTAAATCCTGACCCTCTGGTGGGCACCATTTCCACATTTCCATGACAATGACAATATAACTATAAATGAAATTCATGGACTGCTTGTAGACATATTCACATGCTTCAAACAATTCTTGGAGGAGGAAAGCATACTAGTTTAGCTGGGTGCCTATTTCACAATGCTGCGTAACTTAAATCGTATCTAGTGTGCACTCATTCTTAGAAAAGTGATGCATCATCTTCCCCGCAATAATGTGGCAGGAAAACTTAATTTTTGGGGAGTTGATCAGATCTATGCGCGCTCCCTGTCCTCCTCCTAAGGTAGCATACTTGGTGTAGTAGTCTGCATCACCTGACTTCTTTACTCTCTTAGAATTCGTTTGGAACGTAGTTGAATATGCATCTCCTATCATCGATAGACCTGTAAGCCTTTGAATGTCAACTACATGAATTGGGTACTCATTGTCGAGCCAGAGTGACCCATCATGCATTCTAATGATCAACAATTTGGTGCATTTCATTGATGCCAGAGTTGTGCCAAATATAGGAAAAATTCCTCAAATTCAGTAGGGTCGACCACTGGATTCCTCCAAAGTCAATATTGACTTTGATCATTGTTGTTCCATCTTCTTTTGTAACTGAATCTATGTAGACCTAAAGCTCATGGCCGGAAATCGAAATGAGTCTAAACTAGCATTATCAACTAGTGTTTCTTTGTCATACTTGCCATAGAGCAATTCATTTACTAAGATTCTTTAATCCATCCCTAACTTGGGAACATATAAAATTGCCTTCATCATACTGGAGTGACACTGATAAACTAAAATGACTGGGGGCTGGTAGCTAATCCTTGAATGACAACACTTTAAACCAAATTGAAAATGGTGAAACTCTACCACCTTGGCTTCAGATTGAGAGGAATTCAACATTTCCATGCAAATTAAGTAGGCCAACTCGACATGGCATTTCTGACTAGACCCCCTAACTAATTACTATGTCAACTTTCCCTATGCAATCTTGAACGTGTTAATCCTACCATTGGTTCAGATGAACCTGACTTGGATGATGCAATTTTGAAAAAGGAAAGGTGGAGTTGATGGTAATTATGTTATCATAATGGAAGATGTTTAGGAATTAATTATTTCTATAATGGGAAATATTTTACGGGAATTTGGGCTGGCACTTGAATTATTGTCTAATTATTATGGAAAGGACACTTAACATGTGTGGTCCCCTCCAACTACAAATAGTTGCGGTGTGGTGGAATGACATCCACAACTGGGACTAACTTATCAAAGCCTTATTTGGAAACTTTAAGGACTGACTTATCAAAGAAAAAGAAAATAAAAAAATTAATTTACTGACATGAAGAATGACAATGCAACTAAATGATTCCTATTAACTCTTCCTATTCCTACCTATGATCCCCTTGCGGATATCCAATCAATTATGAGTAACATTGTTTGATGTGTGGAAGGGTTTAGGCATGCACCATTCATCCAACCTGGTAGAAATACCCCGGCTAGTTGCGTGAGCTTGAAAACTCCAAACTCCCTTACCTCCACAACAATGAACTGTCCTAAGCAGTGCATTTGTAGCTTCCTAGGAAACTTCGAGAACTTAGTGTCATATAATAGAATAATCCCACCAAATTTGAATGATTTCCTCTTCATATGTCGGTCATGCCACACCTTCTTCCTTTTCATCTCAACCATTTGGTGGAAATATGTCATAAACCTTGCCTCATCAAGCTCCGAGAGTTCATCTAATCCGTCTAATCACTTCTGAAGTTACTCCTCCTTTGTCATCTTAGTGGGTTGGGTGATAAAAAGGCTTGGAATAGTGAACTCATTTGGCACCACGATTTATGTACACAAGTTTGAAAGATGTATGTTTTTGTAGTCATTGAAATATTTGCGGTATTCCCATAGGGTCGTCGGCACCCTCTCATCCCAATAATATCAGTTGGCTGAACATATCTTAGTCAAACCCTTTTCTAATATCTTGTTGAAGGCCTCTACAGTCAAGTACATATTGCTCTTATGGTGTTGTATCATGAAATTTTGAAGTAGGGAAGCAATTGCCTCATTTATGAAGTGGGTCCCTTCATCACTGGTGAGACTCCTGGGGCACCTAAATCTGAATATGATACTCTCAAATATGAATCTTGTGGCGATATCCAATGTACTATCCTTTACAAGTGCTGCTTCGGCCCATCTGGTGAGGTACTATGTTGCAGTGATTATATACCTGGCATGAGAGTGATGCGTCGACAGATTGATTGGCCCTATGAAATCAACCACCCATTTCTCAAATATCTCAAGTGCATGTATCTGTTTCAATGGGATTTCATCTCAATGTGACGACCTTACAACCCTTTGGCACACACCTCATCCATTGACATATTCTTTCGCATCTTTGAAAACTATCGACCACCATAGTTCTACCCACAACACTTTCCTTGTAGTAGATTTTCCATCAATGTGGCCACTCATGACTCTTGAATAACATTCCCATAGCACATCATGTCTCTCATGGTGGAGGACACATCAACGCAACATGTGATCAAGGACCAATTTATATAGTTGTCTCGCAATTAATTATCCAATTTATATAGTTGTCCTGCGATTAATTGATAATCGTTCATTTGAACAACCATATGTCTCCTTTGTGTAGATGTGTATTCATCCATATATTTTCCTATAGCTACGAAGGTTGCAATATATTATAGGTAATCTAGTACTGCTTCAATCCCGAATAGGTCAATGTCCAGTAGATAATCATCTAGGGATCCTCCACTTTCTCCTGATTCTAGCCATGAGAGGTGATCAATTCCCACATTTAGTCGTATAGGCTTAACAATTACCTTGAAACTAAACTCCTAAAATAGAAATAATCACTTGCAAATTCTTCTCTCCAACATAAGCTTGTTCACCAAGTACTTCAAAGAGGAATGGTCAGTAAGGAACTTAAACGGACCCCCAAAAAAACAATGTATGAATTTTTGGAGTGAATAAACCATCGTGAGTACCTCCCACTCCATCGTGGTATAGTTCTTTTCTACTGTGGATAAATTCCTGATTGCAAACTAGACTTGGTGGTTGAGGCTCCCTCCCCCCTGTTGAGCAAGAATAACCCCTAGAGCAATACCATATACGTTGATGTGGACATGGAACCATATTGTCCAGTCGGGGGTAGACCAGAATTAGTGCACTTACCAACTTCTCTTTTAGTATGTTGAGTGCATCTTGACACTCCTCTGACCATGTAAATCATTCAGCCTTCCTTAGCAGTTTCTCCATTGGTGCAATAATGGAGGCATAGTTGTAGATAAATCTTCTGTAGTATCTGGTATGTCCCAAAGTGGATCTGAGTTGTTTTACACTTGCGGGTGGGTCCATATTCACTATCGCCACAACCTTGGTAGGATCTATGCATACTCCTTCTTTGCACACTATGTGGCCCAAGAGTGTGCCAAATGGGACTGCAAATATACATTTTTTCAAGTTCAATGATATCCATATTTGTCTACAATGATCAAGCATTATCTTGAGAAGACTGGAATGTTTCTTCAGAAAACTATAGACCATTTGTTCATCCATGCATACCTGTAAGGACCTATGGATGTAATCCTTAAAGGCTGCAATTACAATTCTGAAGAACACTACGAGTGCATTCTTAAGACCAAATGGCATAACATGATAGGCGTAGGATCCCCATTCTGTAATGAAGGTAGTTTTCTTCTTATCCTCCTCGTTGATTCTGACTTAGTGATAGCCTCAAGATCCATCTGTAAAGGAGTATGCTTCATTGCCTGCTACATTATCTAGAACCTCATCATTGAATGGAGTGTGAAATGGGTCATGCACATAAGCATTGTTCAAACTGTAGTAGTCCACACAAACCCTTATTTCTGTAGTGTTGTAGGGAAAAGTATCCGACTCGGATGACCCTATCCCACTCTAAGGGTGATAGTACCTCAGCAACAACTGTAAAGAAAACTACTTAAGGTTTACTTCTTTACGAAAGCAAGAGAGAATGAGGAAATGCACTAACCGTTGCCTTGCGCTTAATGTCGAGTCCAAACTCTTCTCTTTGGCTGCTTGCTCCCAGCTCCTTGCTCTTTTGCTGGCCCAGCTACAATGAGATCCTACAAAATAACAAAGAAGGAAACTACAAGAAGCATGCAATCATAACTGATTCAAGGATTAGCATAAATCAAATATACAATTATCACAATATATCATTGAAACAAGTGCATATAGAAGAACCTCAATAGCTTTTATTAATGAAGAAGTAAAGTTCTGAGAGAGTTACAACCATTGAAGGCCCCAATCCAGCAACACCTCCCAGCAGAAAGAATTTCTCCTCTTCACCTCCTTCAAGCAATCACCCAATAGCTCTATAGTGAAACCAACAGCATATCATTACTTTGCACAAAATTCCAGCCTCCTGAGCTCATAGGAGAGAGCTCAATATATAGATGAATTGAGAAAGGATGAGTAAGCTTGAAACTGATGTGTAGCTGCCTTGTGTCCTCTCTCTCTTCAGTTGATCTTCAGTTCTTGAGTCCACTTGGAGAACCTTGCTTCCACTTGGAGAAACAGAGCCTCTGACTCATCACAAGGCGAAATCCCTGATCCAAGTGTCATTTTTGGAAGATTCCAGAGCAATGACTCAGTGTGCCACTTGTCCCATCTCGCTCAGCGTAGGTGGCCTTTGTTCCACTTGCTTTGCAACGCAGGTACACCATGGAGGAGTTGAGTTTCAGCGCAGAAGCCTAGTGGAGCACCTGCTTTGATTTCAGGATTGCTTGTTTTTGAGTGTTTTCAGGTGGAGAACTGATCTGAGAGCTGTTGGTTTGCTGACCTTGTTCCTCTAGGGGTAGGAACATCATGTTTAGGGACTTTGGATCCCTTGGATTATTGACAATTCATGCCTGATGCTGCAAGGCACAAAATTGTCTATAACAGATGCCCCCTAAAGTATGAGGTCGTTTATCGGGTGAAATGCTTTATTAGGAGGATCCGAAGTTCATTCAATCTGCTGAGAAGTGTCCTGTAATAAGATACAATACAATACATTATTTTTCATTCTTTTTCATGATCTAGCTGAGGCGGGCATTCCCATGCTCAGCTTTATAAATACATTTTGGTACATAGAACAGACGATCGTCTGATGATAGACTGATAATTCTCTGCTGAAATTATCATCCTTTGAGAAGGATGATCATCTGCTGCAATGATGTACATATCAAATGTCTTTATATCCTGAATATATATCGCAGCCCGGATGGATGAAACTAGATCCGGGGTCTTCAATCTCTTCCGATCTTCACTCGATGTACAATTCCATCCATGTGAGAATTTCTTGAAGTCGAACATGGAAAGACATCGCTTGATTACCGGTCAATGATGTAAACCGTTAACAAGCGCAAGAGGAATCACCGATAAGGATGATGACCCTCAAGGTACGGCAGTACAATTCACATGGTGGGAATAAAGGACTTGGCGTCGACCACCATGCAAAATCTTCTGGTCGAAGGTCATTGATGTATACCTGTCGCCGGAAGTGAGAAACTTGCCATTGAGGCATGCAAGCTTCAAAGTACTGAAGGGGGTGTTCCTAGATCAACTCCTTGGATAATGAGCTGATGTCGACAAGGAGCGATCCGTCAAAGGAGGGCCTTAATGAATCCCACATCAGTGACACGGAACGGAGCTAGTGATTGTGATGAGGTGAAAACAAACTGTGATGTATGATTCAGGGTGGCGGTCATGAAATGGATGAAGGACAATGTATGGCAGTGGATGGGACATGGTTGACTCTTTGCAGAACAACATCTCTTGAACATATAACGACACTAATGTGATGGATTGGTAGCATTACCCCAAATGTGGATGGTGTGGCGAGGACCATGGTGATGAGACCGGTGAATGAAACAACCCAACCCGATGTGATACGGAGGACAAAGTGTCATGTTCAAGAGCGACTTGCTACCATTAAAGCTGTGAGGTTCTCCCAATTTTTCCCCAGTCATTGCTGACCAGTACCTCTTTATTTTTATCAAGCTTGAGGAGGATAACATATGTTTGTTCTATAACCTGCCCTTCGGGCAAGCCTATCGCTATGTTTTAACGAGCCTAGCGATAGGGAAACTCGTTCTCGTCTAAAGACAAGTTTGTCGCTCTTTAATGAATTTAACGAGTCTAACGACAAGGATAACTCGGTCCTTTTCATTTTTAGAGAGTCTGAAAAGGTACATAAAGTCAACTCCAAAATTCCTTTTTCGTCATCTAATCCCTTAAGTCCGAAAAAGTATAAAACAATACAGAAGGGATGAATTTTCGATTGCTTTAACGAGCCGAACAAAACAAGTGCTCGATCTTTTTGTGCAATAATCCCTCAGGTCCAAAAAGATTAAAATCTAGAGGAGGGATAGCTCTTCCGGTCGTTTAACGAGCTGGAAGGCCAAAACTCGGCAAACTTTTCATATTTTACAAGTCAGTGAAAAGAGCTCAAAGAAGACTCGTCTTTTGAGGAACGAGTGATGAACAGGGCAGCAGCAGATTCCAGGTACAGGTTGGAATATTCCAATCACGGCAGTGTCACAAGGATGGCTAAGCGAAATCACTCTTCGCAGTTGTTCCTCAAAATGGGTAAACAAGCATATGGAGATGAACGATTGGCCAAATGAACGGATGGAGGTGAGACTGCAAGAACACGACCAAGGGCTTTAATATGGCTGTCAAAGGTTACATTTACCAAGGTTATTTACCGGTTCATTTTTTCTGAGTGAGCTTGAACTCTAGGGGAAGATTGCTCACAACTTATGTTTATTTTTTAACGAGCATGAACTATGTGCTAAAACTGCTCGGATCTTGCGTTTATTTTTTAAACGAGCATGAACATTGCTAAAACTGCTCGATTATACCAGTCTTAATACAAGGAACGCCTCAGGTGAGGTAGTCATATTTAAGGAGCTATACCTCACTAGTTACTCCGATTTGGCAAGTTTTAACTTTTGCCCCACATCCTTTCTTTATGCAAGCTGGAAACGGCTAATCCTACGAGTTTAACGGGTTAGACCTACAGGTTTAAAGGGAGGACCTAAAAATTTAAAAAAATAAATAGTCGTCCCGTGCTTGCACTCCAAAAGGTTCGCATGCCCCCAGGTATAAAGTATAATTTCAAGGCTACCCCTCCTCTGTCCCACCTCTGTTTTTCTACTTGTCGTCTTGCTATATTTTTAACTATACTTGTCTTCTCGTTATTTTTCGGTGCCGACGGTACTTGTCTTCCCATCAGTTCACTTTTTGATTTTTGCAAGATCGCAACAGATAAAACATTGGCGTTACAGAGGGAGGTTTGCCTCTTACTTATTATCCGAAAAATGGTTTTATTCGCTGCCGCAAACTAAACTCTCTTTTCGGCGATGTCTATCATTAGGTTGCTAAGGATGGTGACTACTTGTTGCAGCAATTTCATCTCTTTCTTTGGAGGCTGCCCCTACTTATCCTTCAAAACATATGTTTTAATGGGTGAGGCTTGCCTTCAAAGATGGTGGCTACTTGCCGCCACAAATGGATCTCCTCCCTCAGGAGAGCCTACTTTTTAGACAAAGGGAGCGAGAAGCTGATTATCTCACTCACATAACTTTGACAAAAGAACTTTATCCTAGAAAAACCCTCTCTTCCTTCCTTCGGACGGGGTACGGACTAGTCCCATTCTTCTGTGGAAATTAACTTTATACCCAAGGTTTCCTCTGCCCAAGGCAGGCCAGGGTGCATGCCCCCTGGGTCCCAGTTACATCTTTCCGAATCACTCGCATTCATCGGGAAGTAGAACCGGGGGTGGAGGCATTCCTTAAGTGAATAAACCGTTAAGGGATGGTATTTGACTATTTGCGATGCGTGATCCTGGAAATGAAAGTTGGTCTACGAGCTTGACCATTCTTCCTTCGTGCGGAAAACACATAACTCTAAAGAGTGAGGACACTATTGCCTCCATGCAATATATATAGTCTCGTCCAAGGAGTAAGTTATAAACCAAGGGTCCCTGGACGACCATGATGTTCATATGAACTGTCTTCCCCTTCAATGTAACTGGAACATTGGGGAGAATCCCTAACGGGCGACTGGTTCCTTTATCAAAACCCGATAGATTTCTCATCTCAGGTAAAAGCGCCGGGGAACCCAGTGCTTTCCAAGCAATAGAGGAAAGGATACTCACAGATGCCCCTTCATCAATGATAGTTCCAGCCACCACCATTCTGTAGATTTGGACGATGATTTTGAATGGGATACTGGCTGGTAACCGGGGTCCGCCTAGTTGATTCCAATCAAAGGATACAACTAGGTTGCTTGGTGGTGGGACCGAATACATGGTCGGATACGACCCTGACGATGTTCCTTCCTGCGATAAAGGAATGGGCGCATTGCCCTGATGCTCATCAGAGTCTGTGTTGATGAAAAGAATATGGACGGTGTCATCCTTATCCTCTTCAGTGAGGGTGTCATTTGAAGATGGGTCTTCAATGACGCAGTCATTTGAGGATGAAACCTCTGAAGGAAGAACCAGGTCAACTGCCATTTCGACCTTTAGACTTTCGTCTGGTCTGGATTCAGTAGGTTCATTCTCAATGACCGACACTTCAGCTGACCACTTGATCGGGCCAGCTGGATTTTCAACTATCGAGGGACTTGGCACAAGTTTTTGGTATCCAGGAGGAAGTCGTAACGGTGAAACCAGACGATCTTCCAAAACTCTCTTCGCCTCGTCTAAGAATGGACATCGGTGGATGGCATGATCGCCTTCACACAGCATATAGGGTGATCTTGGTCTCCCTTTTCGTCCTTCACTCTCGCTAGTTGACGGACTGCAATCAACATGACTACCAGAGGTTGATGCTACCGGATTGTGCAACCTGGGGGACCAGTCCCTTAGTATCCAGGGAATACAAGGACAATCACGATGGAAGTGGGCCCCTTTGCAAATGACACATGGCGATTTAGGCCCGGTCGGTGCAGTGTGTGGATTTCTGTCAGATGTCTTTTGCTTGCCCCCAGTCGCCTTTGCCATAGGCCCCTTCTGCTTCTTTTCTTTCTTCTTCTTTTCCTTCTTCTCCATGGGAGGCTGACTTTTGCCGGCTCTACCTTGCGAAGATGAAGGATCAGAGGAAGAATTGTAAGAAGTGGAAGGCTGGTGGGTAGCTCTAGACTGGTCTGATTGTTGATTCGACTGCTCAGGATCAGTGGTGATTTGAACTACATTAGTTGAAAAGAGCCATACAGGTAGGCCAATTGTCAATCCTGGAAGTGACAATGTGGCCATATGAGGCGCACCAACATCTCCCCAAGAGGAGAAGGGATTGGGACTTCCGCCAAGGTGACTTCCTTGGTTGGTGGGCTCCATAATTTTCAACTGAAAGATCAACGTGGGAATAATAGGTGATTATGTTCCGATTAAAATAAATTTTATTAACGATGCTTTAGACACAACTTTGCTTTTTCATGTTTTAAGAGTCGAGAAAAAGCTAAAGATGACTCTAGTCTCCTTCGATGTTTTAACGAGCCCAAAGTGACAAATGCTCGGATGGACTTTTTCAGTTATAGAGTTTGAAAAAGGCCAAAAGAAACTTCTCTGGAGTTCTAGGCAGAGGGTGTGCCAAACTTTTCGCGAAACCACAGAATACGTTTTACGGTACGGGTGGTCAATCTTCGTGAATGCTGTGTTCACTGCATCGCGATCAGTAGGGCGGCCGACACGACTTCCTATGGATAAAGGCTTTGTTCCTATAGGGGTCTCCCAATATATACGTGACGGTACGTGGGAGCACAAGTCCGTATTAGTGCCACCGACTCTCAGGAGGAATCACCCACCTTCGTAGAGATCGACAGTCACTATGTTTAACAACGCCGGAACACGTCTCTACCTAGACCTCTATGTGTTTGCGTTATGTTACAAAGCGTTGTTATGTAAATTGAATTTATTTTAATGTTGATCTTGCTTAGTAGTTTGCCTTTAAGGATCACCACGAGATGTATGTAACAAATTCCTGAATGCAGTCTAAGATGAGAAGCAAACTTTTCAATCTTTCAACTTTGAAAATATTAACTACTGAGGAGAAGAAAGGCAAATCTTTTCACACAGATCATAGAGCACACACTAATGCAAAATTTTCCTAAATCAGCATGCAAACAGTCAAATGAAAAATGCACAATGCATGTATTTTCTTTTCCCTTTCTTAATGTTGATGTATTACAAAAAGAAAGTTGTTATATAACTTTGATTTCGATTTCAAGCGAAAGTAAACAAGCTAGTCCAAAATCAAAAGACACCTTAAGATTTACTTGTTTAAACACTAGAAATACATGAAATCAAACCATAATTACGAAAGTAAAAAGACTAATCAGCTATGGACAGCAAACAAGCTAACTCTTTAGACCAGCAAAAATGCCTAACACAGGTTCAGATCTAAGAGGCCAAAGCGAGACTAGTTCACTTTCGTTATGGGAAATTGTAAATGATGTAAGAAATACAAAATAACAAGTACAATTTCGTTATATAACAGAGGCGGAATGATGGCAAGTAAGGTTGGTTTCAGAATAGGTACAAGACTGACAACTAGCAGCAAAATCTATAGTGAAAACAGGCAAGAAAAAGGGAGGAAACCCCAACTGCACAAGGCAAAATTGGGCCAACGCAGGTGCTGCACAGCCAGTCTGGCTCTCAGCGCAGGTAGCCCCTTCGGGACCTGCGTTGCAAAGCAGGTAGCCTGTGTACTACCTGCTTTAGAAAACGAAAGTTGCGTTTTCTCAGTTTCCGGGTCACAATTTTCTCAAAAATGCACAGTTTTTGCTCAAATCAGAAGCTATCAGTCAAGCACACAGTAAGGGGTGACAAGGAAGGTGAAAAGCTATCACTAAGAGCTTACAAGGATCCTTGTAGATCAGCTCTTCAAATCATGAACATGCTCAGAAATGAGCTAGAGTAGCTGCCCTCTACTTCGCTTTTGATATAGTCAAAAGCTTTTCGATTTGGTACTCTTTTGTTCAGGAAATGAATAGCAAAATACTACAAACAATCAAACAGATACGATCCCCAGTGGAGTCGCCAGTTTGTTGTAGGGAAAAGTATCCGACTCGGATGACCCTATCCCACTCTAAGGGTGATAGTACCTCAGCAACAACTGTAAAGAAAACTACTTAAGGTTTACTTCTTTACGAAAGCAAGAGAGAATGAGGAAATGCACTAACCGTTGCCTTGTGCTTAATGTCGAGTCCAAACTCTTCTCTTTGGCTGCTTGCTCCCAGCTCCTTGCTCTTTTGCTGGCCCAGCTACAATGAGATCCTGCAAAATAACAAAGAAGGAAACTACAAGAAGCATGCAATCATAACTGATTCAAGGATTAGCATAAATCAAATATACAATTATCACAATATATCATTGAAACAAGTGCATATAGAAGAACCTCAATAACTTTTATTAATGAAGAAGTAAAGTTCTGAGAGAGTTACAACCATTGAAGGCCCCAATCCAGCAACACCTCCCAACAGAAAGAATTTCTCCTCTTCACCTCCTTCAAGCAATCACCCAATAGCTCTATAGTGAAACCAACAGCATATCATTACTTTGCACAAAATTCCAGCCTCCTGAGCTCATAGGAGAGAGCTCAATATATAGATGAATTGAGAAAGGATGAGTCAGCTTGCAACTGATGTGTAGCTGCCTTGTGTCCTCTCTCTCTTCAGTTGATCTTCAGTTCTTGAGTCCACTTGGAGAACCTTGCTTCCACTTGGAGAAACAGAGCCTCTGACTCATCACAAGGTGAAATCCCTGTTCCAAGTGTCATTTTTGGAAGATTCCAGAGCAATGACTCAGTGTGCCACTTGTCCCATCTCGCTCAGCGCAGGTGGCCTTTGTTCCACTTGCTTTGCAACGCAGGTACACCATGGAGGAGTTGAGTTTCAGCGCAGAAGCCTAGTGGAGCACCTGCTTTGATTTCAGGATTGCTTGTTTTTGAGTGTTTTCAAGTGGAGAACTGATCTGAGAGCTGTTGGTTTGTTGACCTTGTTCCTCTAGGGGTAGGAACATCATGTTTAGGGACTTTGGATCCCTTGGATTATTGACAATTCATGCCTGATGCTGCAAGGCACAAAATTGTCTATAACATGTAGCATCTTTCTTATTTTGTATTACAATCAGAGTCAACCATTCTGCCTCATTGTTGGCTTATATGGGCCCGACCCAAGTTCAGAAGAATTATTTAGCCAAACAAATCCTGTAGCTATTGGCCCTTTTGGCAACAGCCCGTGAAGCGCAGATTGAGGTCTCACCCGAGGTAGCAGGGGAGGGTGCTGGAACCAGGTTTCTGCACCCTTGGGATGTCTTGATGTGGTCTAGAGGTTTCACGCACCGTTCCGAGGCTTCACGCCACTCTGCATCGCGCAGATCCAGTCCCAGAATACTCCTTGATACTTATAAATGCACTGTTTATAGATTCAACCTACTTTTTATGTTATTTAAGCAAACATTTAACAGAAGTAACTAGTTCACGCACTTAGACTAGATACAAATTCACCTATATTCATAACATGAGCATACGTGCAGAGATCAAACAATTATATTAACCATTCATTAACCAGATCCGTGATAGTTCAGATTTAACACATAATTTCATAATCAACTTATCTTTATTCACTTTCTTCACTAATACATCCAGATCCATCCTACGCACTCATTTGTAGGGGTCCACGCACACAGCTGCAGACTCTTCCAAGCCTCTGCGCACATAGCTGCAGAGCCTCTATCTACTACCCAAAATCCTCGACTCGGACTTACTGACGCTTCAAGACTTTTCTTCTCAAAAACCCATTACATAACAGATCCAAGATTACATACCAAAAGCTACTTTCTACCCATAGAGGCTCACTCTATTTATATCTTCCTATGGTCCACGAACTGACTGCCTTCCTATTATTCTATATTTCTTGGGCGAACAACCCTTTGACTCGACCGTTTACATTTCGCGCTCTGCATATTTTGGAGTTTTACAATATTTTTATCCTAATTAGAGGTTCTTATCCCCAAAACTGTTACGCGGGACCTCCGCTACCAAACATTCCCCCAACCCAATCATCGTGACTTGTCCCGAGTCACTCATCAGTGCGGCGAGATGCGTTGCCTTGGCTTCACGGTTCACCTCCCTTTGAGTGACAGTTGTCATCTTGATGCTCCTTCGTTGTCTCCTACAACACTTTGTTCGGCTCTTGCTTCATTGTTTCTACCAATTCTTGCAACCGATAATGCTCATTCTGCTCTACTCGGTTAACACAGAACACCCCCTCATAGGATTTTAGCTCGAGCAGGGGAGCCGCATACGGGACCTCCTTGTACCACTGCAGCCACTTCCTACCTTTGTATCTGCTCTTCACACTGTCTGTTGTAGCTTGTGTTGCAATTTTTCAAGACCTTTGTTGCTATCTGTGTGATCCCAATCCTCAAGGTATATTAGGGACAAGATATTAACTACATTTCTACCAGTGGTATCTGTCTTTCCATCCTTTCTCTTTTTTGGAGTAGTTCACCGACCTTCCCTCGGGCGAGGTGGTGGCATCCAGACCAATTTTGCTTTGTATCTCCCATTTTCTTGTACATCCCCTACTGTTGATGCTGAACTCTGTGTGGCACTCGTAGCTGTCAACACCATGTTCCTCAGAGAGCCCTGCCTTTCCATTGGCCAGATCACCACCCTCAGGCTTACTCCTTGTGCAGAGATAATGAAAAGTTCCATCTCGGTAACCAACTTGTGTTTTCCAGAAGTGTAGGTCGTCTAGTGGATGCCCCTTTGTGATTTATAAGCATTTCAAATTTCAAATTCACTGGCTCCCACCTATTCTGGCATCCTTGTGTTAAACCTATGGTAGCTCGTTCCATATCTGGCTTGTACCCCTTCTCTTAATTGCTCGCTGCCCGCTCCCTTTTGCCATAATGCAGACATCTTGTCATGAATAGTGACAGTAATGATCACCTCTCCTCTTAGCAACACATCCGCGCACTCCTTTCCGTGCAACCACGACCTTTGTGATTGGCCAAATTTATGCGTATCTTGGCAATTGCGCCTCTTTCCTCCAGACTGCTTTATCATCCTGTGCTCTCTTTCAACTGGTTGGAGCAGTGAGACTGTCCCTCGGGCAGTTAGTTAGGTGGTCGGCCCACCCATGTAGAGCTTCAGGCGACTGCCATTCACTCTTCTCGGGAAGGGGTCTCCATTGAGTTTGGCAAGCTGAACCACACCCCCATCGGTAACTTCTTTGATGACATAGGGTCCCAACCAATGCATTCAGAGTTTTCCAGGGAATTTCTCGAACTTGCTGTCATATAGTAATACCAGATCATTTTCCTTGAAGGTGTGCACCTTGATATGGCGATCATGCCATGCTTTCTCTCGTTGTTTCTGTACTTGCTGATGGAATCCAGCCAAAAACTGTTCCTCCTCCAGTTCCTCTAGCTGTGCGAGCCGTTCCTCCAAAGCCCACCGTCTACCATACCTGTTATTGCTGCTATCCATAGACTAGGCATGATGTATTCCATAGGCGTGACGGCCTCCTTGCCATAGACTAACCAAAAAGGTGTCTGGCCCGTCAGCTTCTTGCACATGGTTCGGTATGCCCATAGCACAACAAGGATGTGTAAGTCCCAGTCATTTCGCTGTGTGTTACAGACTTTGGTCAACACAGTCTCCAAGATTTTGTTGAATGCTTCAACGGTCCCATTCGCTTGCGGGTGGTATGGTGTACTCTGTTGGTGATATATTTGGAATTCCTCAATGAGTGCACTAATCGTTTCATTCAGAAAATGCATTCCCTGATCGCTCATGAGAATTTTGGGACATCCAAACCTTGTCAGTACATTCTCGAACAAAAAATTCGCAGTTGTCACAGCTGTGCAGTCCTTAATTGGTTGTGCCTCTGCCCATCGAGTCAAATATTCTGTCACGGTGATTATATAGTGCACGCTCGTCTTCCCTCACGGTGCAATAGGTCCCATGAAGTCGATTACCCACTTCTCGAATGGTTGTAGTGTCATCTGTGGCTGGAGTGGCATTTCATCTCTCCGCGATGGTTTCCCGGTCTATTGACAAATGTCGCAGGCCCGACAGTATGCTTTTAAATCCTGATGTAGGGTTGGCCACCATAGTCTTGTGTGATGAATATATTATGCAGTAGCATGACCAGCAAAATGTCCTCCCGCCACTCCGCCATGTGCTTCATCCAATATTTGTCCGCGCTCGAATTCAGGCACATATCTGCGTAAGATTTCATCGTTCCCCATTTTGTAGAGATGCCTTGTGATCACAGTAAAGTCTGCTGCACGTATCACCAATTCTTCTTCTACTAAAGAGAATATCCCTGCGACGCGGTTCTTGTAGTTAAGAAATTGATTATATCCTCAAAGTGGCCATATGCAACTCGCACTGCATATAGTTGTGCATCCGGGAGTCCTTCCTCTAAATTTGTGGGCTCTTCGCCGGTGTCAATTTGGGACAGGTGATCCAGACCTACGTTTAGATGTCCTGGCTTTACGACTACCTCGAAGTAATATTCCTAGAATAACAGCAACTACTTACAAATTCCACCCCCCCCCAAACACAAGCTTATTCACTAGGTATTTTAGCATAGAGTGATCAGTATACATCTTAAAGTGTCTGCCGAGCAGATAGTGGCGGTATTTTTGAAGTGTGTATACCATCGCCAATCCCTCTCGCTCAGTAGTGGAGTAATTCTTCTCATATTTTGACAACCGATGACTTGCGAACACAATCTGGTGATCTATTCCCTCCGCTCCTTCTTCAGTGAGTACCACACCTAATGCGATACACGATGCATCAACATGCACATGAAATTCGATGTCACATTTTGGAAAGACCAATATAGGGGTGGATGCCATCTTTTCCTTAAGCGTTTCTAGACGCTTTTTGCATTCCTCATTCGAGCAATAAGTAGCATCCTTTTTCAGCAACTGTTCCATTGGATCTGTGATATGGGCGTAGCTTTTGATGAACTTCCGATAGTACCCTGTGTGTCCTAGTGTGGCGCGTAGTTGTTTGACACTTTGCAGCGCTTGTAGATTGAGTATGATAGCGATCTTTGCCGGATCCACCATCAGGCCTTGCTTACAAACCACATGGCCAAGTAAGTTCCCGAAGGGGACAAGGAAGGTACACTTCTTTAGTTTTAGCGTAATCTGGTACCATTGGCAAGTATCCAGCATTAAGCATAAGCTCACTATGTGTTTTTTAACCAATCTGAATATGGTCCAGTCATCAAGATAGACCTCTAAGAACTTGTGTATAAATTCCTTGAATGTCGCTACCACAATGCGTGAGAATATCGCCGGCGCATTCTTCAGTCCAAAGGGCATCATCGTATACTAAAAATAACCCCATTCAGTGGTGAACATTGTTTTACTCTTGTCCGCTGGCGCTATCTTGATCTAGTGGTATCCTAAGAACCTGTCCGTGAAGGAGTAGGCTTCCTGCCAACCCAAATTTTCCAGTACCTCATCTGTAAATATACATTTCCAGAACAATTTGAGTAGTCCCGGCAATGGAACCATTTGTTGGCTTATATGGGCCTAACCCAGGTTCAGAAGAATTATTTAGCCAAACAAATCTCGTAGCTACAAGCCCTTTCAGCAATAGCCCGCAGATTGCGGACTAAGGTCCCACTCGAGGTAGCAGGGGAGGGTGCTCGAACCAGGTTTTTGCACCCTTGGGATGTCTTGATGTGGTATAGAGGTTTCAAGCACCATTCCGTGGCTTCGCGCTAGTCTACTTTGCGCAGATCCGGTCCCAGAATACTCCTTGATACTTATTAATGTGTTGTTTATAGATTCAATCTACTTTTTATGGTCTTTAAGCAAACATTTAACAGAAGTAACCAATTCACGCACTTAGACTAGATACAGATTCACCTATATTCATAACATGAGCATATGTGCAAATATCAAAAATTATATTAACCATGCATTAACCAAATCCGCGATAGTTCAGATTTAACACAGAATTTTATAATCAACTTATCTTCATTCACTTTCTTCACTAATACATCCAGATCCATCCTGCGCACTCAGGTACAGGGGTCCGCACATAAGAGCTGCAAACTCTTCCAGGCCTCTGCACACACAGTTGCAGAGCCTCTATCTACCACCCAAAACCCTCGACTTGGACTTACTGATGATTCAAGACTTTTTTTCTCAAAAACCCATTACATAATAGATCCAAGATTACATACCAAAATCTACTTTATACCCATAGAGCCTTTCTCTATTTATATCTTCCTATGGTTCGCGGACTGACTTACTTCCTATTATTCTATATTATTTCTTGGGCGAACAACCCTTTGACTCGACCATTTACATTTCACGCTCCGCATATTTCGGAGTTTTACAATATTTTTATCCTACTTAGAGGCTCTCAGCCCCAAAACTATTACGCGGGACCTCTGCTACCCAACACTCATCCACCAGAAAGATAAGCCGTGCTTGTAGCATCTTTTCTATCACTTTGTTCACTTTCTCTTTGACTCTTGGGTTCAATTTGTAAGGTTGACACTTCACTAGATTTGCATTGGATTTTAATACCATTTTCATCTCCCCTAGGTCTCCCTTGATCCCTTTTAGTTCCACAACTGATGAAGGAAACAAATCCTCATTTTCTCTTAGGAGGCCAAAATTATCTTTTGTAGTTTGTTCATCCCAATATTCTCCAATCAAGGCTAGCTTTGGTTTGTCATCCGTCACAATGTTATGCTTCCACAAATTCACTGGGAGCACGTGTGGCGAATCCATTACAGGTCCATCCTTGATTCCCCTTTCCCCTTCATTTTTGTGGAATGACAAATTTTGTAACTCCCTCAAATCATCCTCATCTATTTCTTTATCCGCCTTTCCATAGGACATTGCTTCAGAATGCCCTGATTCATAAAGATGTTGTAAGGTCCATTGGTTTATGCATCCATCCATCAGCTGCCTGATGTGATAAGAATTCACTTGACAACCTGTAATGCCTCAGTTAGCCTGCTGTCATTGTTTGAGAAAGAGAAGATGATGAAAAACTGATCAATCAAGCTATCTCAATCTCCCATTTTCCTCCTTACTTCTTCCTGTACATACTAGAATTTTGGAAAGGCTCCCAAGGTGAGTATGAACCCATGTTCCCATAACTCCTTTGGAACTACCTCTCGGTTCCATCTATCCTTACAAATTTTCAAGTGTTTTTGAGGGTCAGAGTCCCTTATATATTTTGCAAAGCCTTGAGGGTACTCCCCCACTTGTCTGAATATTACTTCCATTGCTTTCTTGATATTCTCCTAGTCCCGGAGGTAGTTGCAGTGAATTTCTCACCATCGTGCTAGTGTTGCTTGCAATGTGACATTTAGTAATGATATTTTATGCTCTTCAATAACAATTGCATCAATCCTATTGAGAAATGAATTTATTGAGTCTATACCATTAAAGATAGGGAATTCCCTTACCTCCATGCAAATCTAGTTGACCCGACAACAATGTCTAGTGTTGATCATATATCACTCTACTGATAATCATCCCAAGCGGCATCTGAGCCAATATTTGAGCTCTGAATACTTCTCTAGCTAACAGATCCTTGAGTTGTTGGGTTTATGTAGTCCTCCCTTTTTCTTGTTGTTAGCCTCTATAGTTGATCTAACATCCCTGGATCTTCTCTATCATCTGTTGGTTTTGTGAATCTTGGTCCCTGATACGGATCTAGAGGTTGAATCACCCTTACTTCTACTTCAAAAGTCATTAGTTCCTTCTTTAAGTCGATTATAGCATAATTTTCAAATGCCCAATCTATCTCGAGCAGTGTTAGATAAGGATCCTTATCTCCCATAATATCTATTACTTCGAAATTTGCATGGGTATTTACCCTTGCAACACCCACCTCTACATTCTCTAGTCTCCCAATTGGAATTATACAATACTGATTCACCAACCATAAATAGATTGGTGAGAATGTCAAATATGGTTTCCCCAATGCTCCCCACGTTTTCCTTGGTAGAATGTTGACATCAGAGCCAAGCTTTAGCATAGTGTGCTTGATCTAAAATCCTACAATATGAGCATCAATTCTAAACTCTATGTCTTTTATCTTCTTATTCCTTAATACTATCGTAGTGTGTCTTTCAGGTAAGTTAGTGGAAATAACTCCTCCCTCAACCTCCTCCTCTGGGATGGACGCTTTCATACTTTTCCTCAACTGCCCAACATCTGGTCATCATTCATGATTTGCATAAATAATCTAAACCATTCCTTGATAGGTCGGACTATTGTGGACTATGAAAGATCTGGGCTCTTAGGTTTATGGGATTATGGCTACCCCTTTTGTGGTCCTGCACCTTGACCTATATTGTCAAAAACTTTCGTTGCCTCCTTGTAATTGCTATTGCAACTTAGGGTCATATGAGTGCTTTGGGGAGGACAGTTTGATGATCATGGGCTAGTATGTGGTTCCTCGATTAGCCCCAGTCTTTTTCCTCCACTTGTGACTATATTAATATTCGAGAGGGAGACTACCTTTGCATTAATCAAGTTCACTCCCCTCTGTTGGTTCTGCTTCTCCCATATTGCAATTAGATCTTGACAATCCTCTATTGCATGTGCATTCACCTTGCATTGAGAGCACCATGGCCTTATTGGTAGCGGGAAATCCCACATAACATGCCCTTCTTAGTCATAGTTTTAAGAGTGAGCCAGGCCTCTACCTCCTGCTCTTCTGCCCCTTATTCCTCCTCCTCACCCTCCTTGAGTGGTCTCAGTGACTCAGAAGGTTGAGCAGTATAGCCTATCTTCTAGAGCATCCAACGCTCTACATTGGTCATTGCATTGAGTTTTGGAAATAGAAAACTCACAATAATTGTTATTTGGAACATTGGAGTATTTTTTTAATATCAGACATAAACGAGGAGAGTCTCCATACCGCCTGCATACTTCACAGTATTCCGATTGGTTGCATCCAGGATACAACCCTTGCAATCCTACCTGTGCAACTCCTAGTGTGGGTGTAGGCCCAGGTTTTCCTCTTGAAGTAGATGTGGTACATGTGCCACACAACCTTAGGAATTCTGTGGCAACATGACCTTCCACTAAGAAATTTTTGCACCACACGTTCGACCTCGTCGGGCGGCCTGGTTACAAATCCTTCAACTTATCTGTTAAACTTGCAATTTGATTTTGAAGACCCAAGATAGATGGATCATGCGATGATGACCCCCCTAGTATTCGTGTGGGTATCATGCCATAGATTCTATCCAAGTTGCTTGCTCGATAACATCATGTAGTGTGTCAATCCTTTATTGTGTCAATGGTGTATGGGTGAGGGGTAATAATGCCTTCATAAACCAATCTCTTTGGTGATTCAAGTCTATTGGGTAATTGATTTTACCAATCGCAACCTTAAACCTTTGCATCAATTCACATGTGGTCTCTCCCTTCCACTTCCTTATCTCCCATATCTCTGACAACCCATGCTAATCAGTTTGGGGATGTTTGAATTCTTGTACAAATTCTCTTTTAACATCATACACAGTTGGTTTTGGTGTAGCTCTAACCATTTTATGAACCACCTCAAGACCCTTTCCACGAGACTGGTCTTAAATTCAATTAGCTTGACATTATCATGCATCTGGTAGGATCTCCAGATGGCCTCACATAGATACCAATGTTTTTCTATGTCTTCATTCCCCCTACTGGAGAACTCAAGATACCTTGTGAATGATCCCACCATTTTTTATTGAGTCCATGCTAAAAACACAAATCCTTGTGATCCTAGTTGTAGAGATCCTTGCAAACCCATATTACAGCTACTATTTCCACCATTGTTAGTACTAGCTTTATAATTAACATGCACACTATGAACTCTTATAGTTTTGATCAACTTAGAAAGGAACTTGTCATGATTGTTATAGAGTACCAGAGGAAGGTTGGGGGAGACACTACGAGAGCTTCGAGGAGGAAAATCATCGATTCTTCTAGACACGTCATCTTTAGCAAACAGTCTCCATATAACAAAATGCATGTCATCCTCTATGCCTTCCTCCAAGATAACATGACCTTTCCCATCTAGCCTCTCCCTCCTCACTGGTGAGGGTGGGTCTCTATTGTCTTCTGAACCCCCAATGGTTGATACCATCTCTATTCCTCCTGCTAAGCTTCCTTCCATCATGTCTTCTTCTTGTGGACTTCTCAACACCTCTCCTTCTTGGTGCAATCCCTCATGTTGCCTTTTAATAATCTTCATGGCCCTTTCCTGCCCATATCTTAGCTGTATGTGTTGTCCTTTATGCTCTTAGATACCTGGACTTTTGAGAATCATTTGTGTCCATCCTCCTAATGGCCTCATGGTTCCCTGCTCGGTAGCATTCCTCCCTTTAGGTCCTTCCTCTAGTACTAGGTGTTTACACTTCCTTGCTTGGACTTTGGAATACTAGTAAGCCCTCTTCCACCATTAAGACCTTGATTTGGAGGGTTAGTTATTTTAGCAGCTTCCCTCGCAACCATTCTTGGAACACAACATCTACCTTTGAAAAGGATTGATGTCTTTCTACTGCAAACTCTATGATATACTCTTCCAGTGTAGTATGTACCCAGAAATCTACTGCTCTTGTAAAATCTGTGTCAAGATGATGTAGTGCAGTGAGATATGCTTGAGTCCAGTTATGACGAGACAAATTTTTTCCATGGGACCTCCCTTTCACCTACAATCTCCAAAAATAGTTGTAATGTTCTTATGGAAATTCTCACCTGAATAACTCGTACTGATCACTCGCTAGTTTCAAATACAAGATTTCATCCTTTAGTTTCACAACAACTCGGCGACAGAGTTGAGCTTGCTAAGAAACAAACTAGTCCACTTGCTCATCCCACCAGTTTCGTAGTTCTTTCTTAAAGATCCTTGATACCATATTCCAAACCCTCTTTTTGAATTTCAGGTCTGGGAAACAGAACCATTTTTTGGCACAAAAATAAAAACAGGGTTAAGACCTTGAGTTCAGACACAGGGTACAACGAGGTTCCATTGTAGTCTACCACAATGCCGACATTTTCACCTTACTCGGGGTGGGTAAGGAGTCTCACTTGAGGCATATCGCAACCTAAGTTAGAGGAGGGTTGGGATATGATATTGGGGAAACCATAAAAAAGTATAGATAGCAAGAAACAATAGATTATCATTCAAAGAAACCAAATCACAACAATCTATACATGTCATAACAAAGAGACTACCTAAACATGTGCATACTTAAAATTTTTGAATAACTAGAATAACACACAGTGAATACACTTTGATCCCATAACAGTCTTCTTCATTACTATCAAAATAGGTATATTACATCAGGCTCATCACCTGTTCCTCAACATAATAAGTCCTACATATGGGATACAAACTCATATAAATATATTCACAAAGTTGTTATAATAGCTTTGCAACACAGGATGAATAGAATTACCAAGAAAAGGCATAATCAACCCCTCTCGGTTCTCCTTTCTAATTTTTATCTTCTCCTTTATTTTCTTGCATGACAACCTAAACTTTCAGTTCCTTCTCCCCTACTCAGGTGTATTCATCCTCGGCTACTCCTGCTCTTTCCTCACTCAGTTGTCTTTGCTTCTTCCGGCCACTCCTTCGCAACTGCCAGCCTTCCACCACTCTCTTGTCTTTCCTTGGCTACCAGCTTCACAACTTCCCAATGATTTTATTTGTCACTTGTCACTAGCCTCTTGCTCCGCAAAATATTACAAAATGAAGGCCCTAACACCTTGCCATTGCGTTTTTATTATTGTGACATTTCCAATGATATAAATTTTGAATCAATCTGGCTCCTAGATCAAAAGTTATGGCTACTTAAATGTTGGCCTAATATTTTTATGTCATGTCCTCCTGACCTACCATGTGGCACCCATGTGGTTACTATGTGGCTATACAAATCATATCCATGTCACCTTTCTAAGGTCTATGTGGAATTTCTCTTAGTATCTTCCATCATGGCCTATGCCACTTCATTATACATGAGCTCCCCTTATTTTGAAATTTCAAGCCCCAAAATTATTGTATATAATGCATACTTTTTCCCATATGATGCCATATTATTCCATTGTTTTCCCCATTTTTGCACATTCTCTTTATGAAATTACAAATATTTACATTTGATTTATATTTTATTTAAAGAATACCTCTGTTATATGCATTTCTCAAGACTAATATTCATTAAATGTTGTTAATGTAGTTCTTGCACTCTATAGAGATCCTGCACCATAATAGAAGCATATGTGAATCACTCGATCATATAATATTTCCATATAGGAAAATTATAGATGGAATTTATTCAATACTATATTGGAGCCTATATGGTAGTCAGAAGTTCACTTATCCTTTACTTTTCTATTCCTCTGTGCACTCTGTAAGATTCCTACACCAAGTAGAAATTACACATGTTTCCCTCATGTAAAGTCACCACATGATTATAAATTAAACTTTTCAAAGATAATTTTGAAAAATTGGTCAAGAGAAGACACATTTCCCTTCATTGACGGTGATTCACTAAGTCTTTGCTTATGCCTGCACCAGTCTTGGGTTCTTGCCTGCATTAAGTATTGCGTGTACACTAATTTGGGGGCTCGATGAAAAATTGAAGGTTTGATGAAATTTTGAGAAAAAATAAAGATTGGTTTTGTCCTCCACATGAATGAGAATGCACGCAGGTTGCACATGTGGGGTTTTAAAATAAAAATCAATAAATCTACTTAAAATTTGCACAATTTTCAAACTACCAACTATCACCTAGATTTTCGTGTATATGGAGGTGAATCTTGAAATTATGGTGGAATTAGTGTTTTCCAAATATAGAAAATTATCTAAAACCCAAACTATTTTCCAAAATTCACATTGGTCTAAGAGATACATGAGATTCTTTGAGGTAGTTTTGTGAAAATTGCAAATTTTTCCAGAATTATAAATTTATGCACAAATTTGCAAAATTTGTATCAAATATCCATTTTCTTGATTGGATAATGGTTCTACTGGTCTCCCCTTGATGGAAAATAGTTGGGATTCAAATCTTCGTCTTGTTTGTAAAGGATTGGGTTGTCCAAAGCCAACTTTGTAATGTAATTTTTTTTATAAAAACAAAGTTATGCTAAGGGGAAAATTTATTTTAGGTGATAGATCCTGAGCATTCAACTCACGTTGTGGAAGATTGAGATATCTTTTCAATACAAAAGAATTATGTGTCAGGTTTTACTTTTCTTCCCATTGTGATTTTGTAATTTGATTAATTACAAGAGGCAACAAGCTAGTTCGGAGGCCCTCCTAACCTAGCATGCTACCCTCTCTCTTATTTCCCCCTTCTTCTCTACACTTACTTATTTTATAGTTTATAGATCTATTGTGTAGCACGTTAATTCAACTCGGGTGTGTTAATTAGAATGATTGAACCTAGATCCAATAGTTTTTTGGAAAGGATATCACACTCTCTATTTGGGAACATGCTTTTTCATTCAATATCAGTTTCATATCTTTAAATTTGGATCCCTATTTATGCATTAAAACAAAAACTATGTCTGTGTACTCAATATTTGTCATTTCTACAATTTTAATTCTAGATCAATTCTTGTTTACAGATTGAGAAAGGGTGCATACGTTGTTGTTTGGATGATCTATATTTTAATCTAAAAATTGAATGATGTTAAAACTTATGAATACACACTAGTCCCTTGCCTATTTTTTACAAATTGTATCAAGAATGCAGATTATAACACAATTGGTGGGATCAAAATTTAAATTGCAAAGTCTAGCACTGTTACTTTCTGACTTAATTAGGCATATGCACCAAAAACAGAGTATGTTGTTTCGCTTATAAAACTCAAGAATTACATAACAAGAGTGTTGTCTTGTATATGGAAATAAGTTTTGGTCTCACAAGGATCCAAATTTTCTTTACAAAGAGAGTTGAATTATCGTTCTGTAGCTTTCTTGAATAATTATAAATAGAGTAATGGTTTATGCATTCTCTTTAAATGCCTTTTCTTAATGCTTATGAGTAGTAACAAAATTCCCAAAATTTATAAAGTGGGCTTATTTGAAGAAGACTGTGAGTGGATTATTGAATTTGGGTGAGAACATTTATACACATTGCACAAATTAGCAAATTTGGAACTTTTTATGCCTTTCACAAAGAGATAATTTGTAAGAGGATTGAGAGCATAATCACAATAGACTTGGTGGATTCTTTTGATTTAGAATTTTGCATTGAGTGTGAGAGGGTTGATTTTAATTGCTTTTCTTTACATTTTCTTAAGTAAATGCTCAGGTTTCCAATAAGTTAGTAGCTAGGGTTTTCATTTTTTTAGGTTTTTCTCTTTCATTTCCATTAGCTAGGATTTTTTCTCTGCTTTCCAATACTTGGGTTTTCTTTTCAATTATCAATAATTAGAGTATGTTGTCTAGATTAATCAACATCTAGGGTTTGTTCTTTGATTTCCAGTAATTAGGGTTTTTCTCTTTTATTGCTAATAATCAGGGTTTGCTTTCAAATGCTAGTGATTTCTAGGATTGGTGTTTATGGTTTTATTTCCAAAGACTTCTTTTGAGTGCAGTATTTGAGCAAGGATTGACTAAGTGCAAGAACTCTAGGTGTGAAAAGTTTCCATATTAGATTAAGGTCTTGTTTTACGGGTTGCAAGAGTCTTTCTCTGGAATTTCCAATGTTGTGTATCAAATTCCACAGACCCCAAATTGACATTAAATGGTGGTCCATTAATATACCATACAATACACCCAACATGAACTATACATACATACAAAAACACACACACACATAGATATGTATTTCTTTGAATCCCTATGATGCAGACATTACCTTCTAGTGGGTTCCTCATTGCCACATCATCTTGGGGACAAAATCCTAGGAGTGTCCTTGGAAGCCCTCACACAAAACTCCAAGATGCCTTTACACGAATCCTTTAGGTTTACATGGAACAACCATGCATAAATTAAATATAATATCGTATCCCCCCCTAAGGGTAGTTATAACTATACGTTTATGCCGTATGGTGCAATCATTTCCAACGAGCAGGGACCTCACTTGCCACACAATCACAAGGATAAAATCCCATGAGTCATCCCCATTGGCTTCATATAATAATGCCTAGGTGACAAGGAGTTTTCTTGTACATCTACATGTATATATATACATACATGTGGTGTTGAAACCTAGTTTACCAGTCTGACATGCCAAGTAATCCCAGGGTTAAAATCTTGAGTTTCTTTTTGCACCTCCAATGAAAATTTCTACGGCCTGGGGAAGTAGATATAGAATCCCTTCATGTTAGATGGAAAATTATTTTGTCCTGGGACATAAAGAAAAGTGATTTTAATGTCGGCTTCTCTACAGAATTCCAAGGTGAAATCATCAATCTATTTTGTCGAAGTGACCTCTGCTGATGTCATACCCTCCACATGGCCTCCTATGAGAGTTCCAGTGTCACCTATTTTTAGACCATTTGGACTTTCCAAATGGATGAATTTGGATGTCATCCATGTCATTAGGAACCACATTTCCATCCTTCCACATTATATGACATGTTGGCCTAGGTCTCACCAAGGGTCCAACCCCTTGCGAAACCAAGTTTTTTCGTTATAAACTAATTTGGAAAAATGGATTAATTTCACCATTTTTCCAAAGTTAGTATCTACAAAAATACACCCTGCTCGATATGATCAGGAATGCATGCCACATAATCTTTTGATTTAAATATGGGATTTCCTCCATGAGAGTCCTAAAAAACCTCCAAGGTCCAAGACCTCTAAGGTTCCTCCAATGCTTGAAATTCCTTGTGGCCATCAATGGATCTAATATCCTTCACTTTCTAGTTTAGTCACCATGCTCTCATATGGTTGATTAAAGATAAAAACATGTTCCTTTATAATCTTAAGGTTACTAGTGTTATAACCTAGATTGACCTCAGGCTGAAGGGAGGTAATTCTAGGGTAACCACAAACCAAGCTCAGCCTAGTAGCTAGCCCTACTAGGTCAGGAGAGGGCTCTCTCCGTAAGGATCTCAGTCAAGATGAATGGATCAGGTAAAGGATTTTAGGCTAGGTATAGTAGCTTGAAAGTTTTGATTGAAATTTGTTGGTGTTTTTCTGGATCAGGTGGAGCTGGGCAGTTTAGGTCTGGGAAATTAGGTCAGAAATGCAGGGTGTTCTATGGGGCAAGGTAGGCATAGGCTTTAGCACTTTAGGCTTGATGATGTGAGGTGTTTAAGACTGATGAGGAGCTAAGAAGGGCATGTGACAATCATGGATCCTTCTTAAACAATAGAAAACATGAAATGTTGACTGATTTCCCAAGGCAGAGCACTGATACAATGGATTCTACCTATCAAACTTGAAAACATTCAACTAGAAGAAATGAAATGAATGATGGCATACATAAAACATGTAAAAAAATGATCACAAAATAATAAACTGTACTAAACTCCATACCACAGGGATCCCATAAAAATAGCTGCAAATCTTATTAATCTCCTTGCCAAACTGCTTACAATGATGTACAATCAAGCTCTGAGCATCCAACTGAGTCCAACCTCTCACAAAGAGAAAGAAGAAGAAGATATAGACAAGCATTCAACCTCCTCCCATATTCAGGGGTTGAATCCCTAAGATGAGGAGCTGATCTAACTGATACTAAACAAGGAACAAGAATATAGGCATCATCAACAACTTGCCTCTAAAAGTGAAAAACTGATTCATTTGACTTCAAACTAACTCCTAAAGCAATGAATCTACCCTCTACAACTTTTTAACCATCATATTTACAAGCCATGACATCATTTACAATAGTAAATCATCCACCATGAGAGAGAATCCATGATCATAGTCAAAAACTAGAAAAATAGGCATCCTGAGCAAAATTTGCTCTACACGCAGTGCCATTGGCTCAATGCGTAGCACCATTTTTAGGTCCCTTTTGAAGGCCTTCCCGGAATCCCAAGTGAGCTCATGATAGCTCATTGGAATGGCCTTCAAGTCTACTTTCCAGAACACCTAGAATTTCTGCATTTGGAGCTCATTTGACCCCTCAAAACTTGATTCTGCCAAGACTGCATTTGTGTGTCCAAAAAGTGGTAGAAAGGTCATTTTTAGGATGTTTTTTGACCTTTTGGTGGCCCATTTCTTCTCCAAAAAATTTGAAGCTTGCTAGGGTGCATGTCCTCACTGCCCTTAATCCAAAAATTCAAGCCATTTTTCCATTGGGTGCCCCTAGGAAAAGCACAGCGCCAAGGCCATTTTTCTGTGTGTCAAATTTCCAAAAATTGCTTTGCTGAGCTAAGGAGGCTTCAGCCAACATTCTAAGTCTATCCTCCTCTTTCTTGCCTTTCAAGGCCCACCTTAGTTTAGCTTTCATTCTCTTGACCCTCAAATTACAAATCTTTTTTCGGGTCCTATAATGATAGACCATGTGTCTGATCATCTCATTATCTCTGTTGGTCTTCCATAGTAGCTTCTCAAGGTGCAAGTTGACTCTCTCAAGCCAAGTCTCCCTATCATTTTCAATTTCCTACTCAATAGGGGTCAAATTAACTTGTGCCTCTTTGCCACTTTGTCATTTCATCTTGATCATTTCTAGCTCCATGAGGACTTGTTTGTCATGCAATTGCTTGTTTTCTTGCTCCAAATATGTGATGACATATTTGGTACTCTCCAAATTATCTGCCAAAACTTTCACTTGATCTTCCCTTTCCCATATGATGATGTCTTTGATGGTTTCTTGATCCTGAGTCTCTAAATCAATGGTTTGAGTATCATGCTACTCAAACTCATCATGCTCTGCTAGATCAAAGTCTCTTTCCTCCTCCTCATCAAGGTCTTCCTCCTACACCTTTTCCTTCCCTTTATCCAGCTACTGTACCTGTACCTATTGTGTCGATGAAGAAGGTAAGGCCCCTTCCACATCCTGTCGAGCAAACAATTGCCTAGCTACTGCAAATAATCTCCTTGTGCCCCTCTGATAGGTCAAGTAAACTGGCACCTCAATAGTTCTTGTCTCCTTGGCCTCCTCACCCATTTTCACTTGACTAGAAGGTCCCCCTGCTTCTTGAGACACTAGTGGAGGAATTTGAGGACCCCTGAATATGTCATGAGCAATAAATGTCTCCCAAGGGATGTTGAGGAGACTGAGATGATGAAGAACAAGGATTTTGATCAGGGAGTAGTGATAGAGGTTGCTCATCTGTTGGGGGTATGGATTCTTCTGGACAAAATGAGCCATCTTCTCAATATTCTTGAACAAAAAGTATGGGAGGTTTAACATCTTCACCCTGGTAAAATGCATGAGGAGCCTGATGTGATAAGTGTACAGCCTGGAGAATCTGCCCTCACAAGTGAAATATTTGATGATGATTCTCATCAAGGGGACATACTTGTTCTCAAGAAAATTGAAAGGAAAAAGCCTCTTCACCTGATTTCTGTACTAGGGTTTAATGTAAGGCTCATAATAGTGTTCATCAAGATCCCGGGCCTTATACCACTTCTCACCAACATTAGGAATCCTGGTGGCATCTGAAATGATGGATGGTGAAACTATGAAAGTTACCCCAGCAAGAGTTACTTTGTTGTTTTGAAGATGAGCTACAAAGAGTTTGGTGAGCTCTGGGTGATATTGGACTCTCTCTGCTTGTTCACAAAACTGATAACAACCAAGATATCTAAAACATGGCACGACCAACTAAGAAGCCTACAATTCCCTGAGGTTTGATGGCTCTTCTCTTATAATCCTTCCTCCGTTATGAGGTTTTCTCTACTACCTAGCTCTATCTGTTGAGCTGTCAGTAGTTGTGTTTTCCTCCTCATAGTCATGGTCTTCTCTATCCATGTTTGCAAGGTTTTTTTGGTGGCACACTCCTAGAAAGGGATAAAGGGAATGAGTGGGAGTCTTTTAGGAGTGAAGGGATGTACTAGGGTAGATTGGACAATGAAGGGTAAGATGTGAATTATGAGAGTGAGGGAGGGGGGTTTTAGGATGAGAGGATATAATGAGGGGATATAGATGAGGGGATAGGTAGTGATGTAGAGAGGGGTTTTGAGTTCTAATGATAAGCGATGGGAAGGAAAAAAGGGTTTAGGTGTTTTTCTAGAATGAATAGATTAAAAATAGGGTTTGATTTTAATCATGAAGAATGGCACTTATGACTTTCATATGAAAAAAAAAATGAAGGAGAGGAGGGTAACTTACTTGAAAAGAGGGAAAAAGAGAGAAATTTGAATATTTTTTGAAGGTTTTGACGGTTTGGAGCCTTTCCCTTCAACACACAGTGCCTTTGCCTAGACGCGCAACACTGGCCCCAACGCACAACGCCCATGTAAAATTACACTGGATAACTCTTCCAGACGTGCAGCGCTAAGTCTCCAACACGCAGCGCCGACCTGTTTCGCCTAGAAGCGCAACGCCACTCAGCCAACGCGTAATGCCAAGCTTCTTTCGCCCAAACTCACTCAAATTCACCTCTTCTTCTTACTTTTGACATCTTGCTTTCTAAATGAACCTAATTATTTTTGAAAATGAAATATGAGAGCTTAAATAGGAGTACATTTTGATTTTTCACTTTGAAAAACCCACTTTGTAATGTTTCTTGTCTTTCTTCAAAACCCTATTTTTAATGCCTTTTCTTGTTGTGTCTTTGCAGGTGGATATATGCTCAATTTGACTTGATTTCTTTTGCAGTGTTTCTTTTTCATGCAGCAAGGAGAGGTGCTTAGGTGCAGATAGGATCCATTATTACATATAGAAACTTAAAATTACATAAGAAATACAAATAAATTCAAAATACTCTGTTTTCAAATTACATTAGGTTAAAAAGATAATATTTTCAGTAGGCTATGACTTTTCAAGCCATCATGCTTGAATTATTGATCATCCTCATTGTTACACTAAAAAATGTCACCATGACTATTTGCAGTTAGTATGGCTCCATCCACTGTCATACTATCCTCCTTGGCAAGTCTCATGCCTCTGCTCTTCATGTCAAACTTCAAGAAAGAGAGAAAAGTCATTTAAAGTTAATTATCTCTGGTACGCAGTTTCTCTTAGCCTTACCTGCGCGTACGCAACCCAAGTTCACAATACCTGCGTACTTGTACGCTCTGTATGTAAAGGGGTGGGTGCGTACTCCTGTAAAGGTCAAAAGGCGCAAGTTTCACTCTAAAAAAGTTACTTGTGGTCATTTCTAGAGTCTTCTAGAAGCTTGTTTGACGTGTATGAAGCGCCTCCAGATGGTTCATGTATCCCTATCAAAGAGGAACTTATCCCATCAAGAGGGGAGCTATCCCATCCAAAGAGGGGCTTATCCCATTGATGGTGGACCTGAATAACTTCCTCTAGAGCACTATAAATACAGGTGTTGGGCCAAAGGGAGGAGAGGTTGAAAGCTGAATATTCCTAAGGGAGATGCTGCTGGAATTAGGACTTCCTTGTAGAAGCTTGTGAGGAGAGATTACCATCTTTACTTGTTCTATTTGGAAGTGGGTGAGCTGATCAGAGTAAAGGAGAACTCTTGTGGACCCTGGGAGGGACTTGCATAACACCAAGGCTCAGGTTGTAATGGTTCCTTTTGTTACCTTTTAATACAAATTAGTCCATTCTTCTCAACAATTTGTTATTTATGAGTTGTTTCATATACTCCTTGGTCTATATGTTAAATATGGTTTATTTTATGTGATATTCAGGTGCTATTTAATCGTTTGATTGTTAGTGAATGCAAGTTTCGAAGGGAAGGAGGAGCTCATCCGGATCAACGAAGCTGGACTACTACAACAGCGTTGGATTACAGGTAGGATCTAAACACTTGATTTCTCATATTGTAAAAGCATATTTAGGGAAGGATTGCTCTTATTTGTCTTGTTTGTCATTAGAAAGTCTTAGGCTTCTAGGAAGGTCGGTTGTGTCCGCACAAACGACTCATTCCGCGTGACAAATTGGCGACTCCACTGGGGACTCCATGAATGTGTTTGAGTTCTTTTTGATTTGATATTTTGGTCTGAGAAAAATCGCTTGTTTTCTGATGTTTGGCTGTCTAACTGTGTATTTGGGTGGGTTAGCTTAGAGTCAATTTAGATTTTTATTTTTCTTAGCTTTGCCAGCAGTACGCAGTCTCTGAGTTTGACACAGTGCGTACTTGTACGCACTGCGTCTTTGTGCACAGGGCGTACCCGCACCTGTGTCAACAGATCACCTGCGTACCCCTGTCAAATTTGAGAAAATTTCATTTTTCCTCTTTTTGCTCTTTAGATTTTGTTTTTAAATTGTTTTTACTACCCAGATCCATTTGTTTACTGTCAGAGATCTTCACCTGAACTTGTCCCGTTAGTGTCGAGGGTTTTGGTGGAATTCATAGGGATTTTGCCTTAGGGTTTGATTTTTTAACTGGTCATGTAGTGACTTTGGCGTTAGAGGTTGTCAAACTTTGGATCTCCTTGGTTTTGGTCAGTCCTCTTAGGAGTCGGGCCTGTCATAGAAGTCACCCTTGTGAGAGACCTACCTTTGTGTCTTCTCTTTGCGAATCTCGAAAAGTTTGTTTGTTAAAGCCTTGAATTCCATTCTTGAGAAAAAAGAACAAAAAGATTTCGATTTTGTTTTTTGATTAGTTTATGGTTTTGCATGAACTGATCCTTAGTTGCATTTTGACTGAGTAAAACATTCGGGAATTATCCTTGTAGGCTTTTGTCCTCATTATTTTTTGCTTTTAGGTAGATTTCCTTTTAATTTGCTTTTGAGTGAATTTGATTTGATTGTTTTAGATTTGTTAAATTTTATTTGATAAATAGTTTTTATATGCTTTATTAATATAGAAAAAAACACAAAAATTCTTTTGGAAAAAGTTTGCTTTGGTAGCGTTTGTAGACTTTTGGGAGAAAAAGGAAATTTCGTAGAGTAATTAGTGGTCATGAGTTGTGTGTTTTGAAAAGATAAAGAGAATTGTTTCTTTGATTGTCCTTACTAAGAAAGTTGTTTTCTATAAAATTTGCATTTTCCAACTCTCTTAGTTAGGAGATTCATTGAAAAAGAAAAGTAGTGTAAATCATCTTAGGTGCATCTTTGTAGTGGTTGCGAGTCGAGTCTACACACCACCAGTTTCATCTCCACTACCTTTTGTCTTTAAGAAAAACCATAAAATTAACGATTAAAGTAAAATCAACTTAGTAACTTTTATTTACTAGGGCTCTGAAACACCAATTTAGATCAGGCTAGTGTCTTGGAGTAGGAGAGTAATTAACTCTCCAAGACAACAAAACCAAACAAGTAGCTTATCTTGTGATAGAATAAATCCAGTTGTTTCATTTGTACTCTGGGAAAGCTCCTCTTAAAGGAGAAGCACGAGCTCGTGTCCGAACCAGTGAGGGGATCAATCCTCCCTCGTTGGGAACGACGCCAGACACGCACGTATTACAAACGGTAAACCTCGGATTAACCATTGTCGAGGAGCCAGGGGTCACTTGTCGGTAAACCTTGGATTGTTGTCAAGGAGCCGACAAGGGGATTGAGCTTGATACTCTGCCCTTGCGTGCTGTCAGAGTGTAGACTATTCCCCCAGGTGCATTTGTTGTTGTTGGTAACCTTAGTGACCATTATCTTTAGGATTCTACCGAGGTGACGGTGGAGGGAAGATCCCACTGTACCTGGAGCAGACGTCGGCTAGACTCACTTGGATTTTCCGGGGGGTTCACTTCACTCGAGACGGTTAAAGTGGAGGAACTTGTGCCGGTCTATTCATTAAGCAGGTTGCCGGGGTAACTGTTCCACCCGCCACTTCTGTACTGAATCCGACGATGTTGGGTTTCATCTCCAACTAGCGTTTTTGGTCTGGAAGGCTACTGTTTGTGCTTGGTTTGACGCCCTAGATTCTTTAGGCGTGTGATTCAAATTTGTTTGGTTCTTTAGAGACTTTAGGTGGTTTGCTTTGAGATTTTACTTTGTTTGCGTGTGCAGTAGTTAAAAGTTTTTAACTGTGGCGCAATTACCGAGACAGTCCCGTCGACTTCGGGGCAAGTCTCCTGAGGTTGTTTCTGTGGCCCAATTGTTGAGGAAATCCCGTAGACTTCGGGGTGAACCTCCTCAAGACGTCCCGAGTCATTACGAAGGTTTGAAGGTCCTTGTAACTCCTCCTAGTGGCAGTAGAGTAGGTTCACCTGAAGAAGGAGAGTCGTCTTTGGTAGTCCATCCAGATTACCAAGGTCTAGAAACAGGTTATAATCCTGAAGCAGTTGCAGTTTCTGAGCTTGCTGGTAGTTTTTCATCTACTAGTGATATAGGTGAAGAACCTGAAGTATTTGAACCTGTTAATCCAACTTCTAGTGTACCAGATTCACCTAGGGTAGAAAGAGTCATCACTGAAAATCTTCCTACTGGTTTGATAGCTATTGAAGAACTTGCTCCAGAGGAAGAATTAGGCGTATCTATCCTTGAAGATCAACCTACTATTGATCTAAGGGAGCGTGAATCTATCTTTTACAGTCCTCCTAGAAGTACTACTTGGTACCTTCCGTTAACCAATTATTTAGATAACTCAGGGATAGGTTTTTCTCCACCTCGTACTCCTTTTCCACCTGGAGGTATTTATACTCATGTAAATATGTCTAGTCAGTCGTCTGTGTTCACTCAATCTCCTGAATCTTTCTTGCACGGCGGTCCTTCTGTTCCTGCCGGGTATCAGTCACTTTCTGGTACCTTTGCGGGGGCATCTCCTCAACCCATTGATCATGGGTTATTAGCTGGAAACAATGGTAATAAACCGTTGGGTGTAGGGGACATTTATATGATGTCAGGTTCAGTTCCCGTTTCTCAACCTCAAGGTGGCCAATTACCGCCTGGGGGGCAGCCTCAATTAACGCCTGGGGGGCAACCTCAAGGTACACAAATCGTGTCTTGGGGGCAACCTCAAGGACAATATGTACCCATAGTACAATACATGCCTCAAGGTCAACCCCAGCCTCAATATGTACCCCAAGGTCAACCTCAGTATCAATATTTACCTCAAGGGTATCAACCCCAAGGGTATCAACCTCAAGGTCAGTCATATGTTCAAGGTATGGGAACTGTGCCTTTCAGTTATCAATCCTATCCTCAATCCGGTCATGGATCTCAGTATCCTCAACCTGTTACGGGTCAATACCCCGGAATGATAGTGTGGGATCCATCACAAGGTCAACAGGTGTTGCAGCCAAGTATACAGTTGGTACCTCAAACTGGACAACCCGTAGTTTCTGGTTTACCCCAGCAACCGCAACCTGTCCAGTCAAATGTTCAAACTTCTGTAACTTCGGTAGTTACTCAGTCACCAATTGCACCTAGTACTCCATCTCAAATGACTGCTGCAACTACCGCAACATCTACCTCACTTACTTCTGGAGTATCGACAGCTCCGGTTTCTACTGTCTCTGCAACCACTCCTCAGACATATTTACCGTTGTCCAGATCTACGATTCAAACCACGGTCCAGATGCCTGTAGGGAAGCCTGGTTTAAGTACTATTGTAACAAGTCAACCTCAATTTACCTATCAACAGTACCAGGGACAGTACCAATTCGGTCCTGCTGTCCAACAACCAGTTTACCAGTATCAACCGTATCCTGGGTACACTTATCAACAACCTCAACAACCCCAGTACGGTCCGGTTAATCCTGGTTTTCTAGGAGGATATAATATCCCGAATGCGATTCCTGTTCCAAGTTATCCTGGATATCCTCCTCCTGGGACTGGTCTTGTGACCCAGAGTTTTAGAGATCCTAACCGGCAATTACCGTTTATCGCAACTTTGGATTTACCAGACTTGACGCGCCTAACGAACGATCCAATTCAATATCTTCCGTTCTGGCCGCCAATGCCAAATAAGTTGCCCAGTGATATACCCAAGTTCGAAGGTAAGTCTGGAGAGGATCCGTCCAATCACGTGATGACTTACCACCTCTGGTGTGCTTCAAATTCCATCTCGGATGATTCGATCCGCTTACGTCTTTTCCAGCGTACGCTCATTGGTCTCGTGGCCAAGTGGTACATTGAGTTACCACGGGCCTCTTTTTACAATTTCAGCCAGTTAGCTACCTCATTCCTAACTCATTTTCAGTTGTCGGTCAGATATGATAATGGTACTGAGTTATTAACTTCATTAAAACAATCGATGTCCACTTATATTTCCGATCATATCCATGAATGGAGACGTCGAAGACGTTTAGTGAAAGTTTTTATCACGGACCAAATCTTAGTTGAATGGTTTGTAAAATCATTATTACCGAAGATTACTGAAGATGTAGCTAAGGCCGGAGTAGTTACTGAGGAGCAAGTCATTGCTCAAGCCCAGTACCTTGACTTAGTTTACACTCAGTCGGGTACGTTGCACGAGAAGATCCCAGATCTTCCTAAGTCGAATCAAATCGCTGCTGCTCCTTCGGGGTCTCATGCTGCTGATGGCATGATTGGTACGGTAAATACTAAAAGTAAGAAGAAATCCTCAAAGAACTCTTCTCCAATAATAACCTTACCAGACTCCCCGACAGGACAATCTTCTCCTGAAATTACCGCCGACATTCACGCTGTAGAGTCATCTACGGCTAAATCAAAAAACGGTGGTAAGAAGAAAGGCAAGAAGAAAGATAAAGCAGACAAGGCTCCAAAGGAGAAAAAAGAGAAGTCAGAATCTAACGACGAAAAGCACAAACCTCGCTATCCTTGTTTAATTTGTGAAGAAGATCATTTCACAAGAGATTGCCCTCATCGGGCGGAGGTTGTGAAAATCGTTAAAGGTTCCCCAACTCCTGCTGTTTTGAAAGATCCATTTCCAAAGCAGGAGAGTAAAATGATAGGTTCTTCCTCGAGTGCCAGTGAAGAACCCATATTGATGATGTCTCATGTACGGATTGCGACTCGCTCACAAGATTATGGTAGTAAAAGTCTTGTTGATGGATCGAAAGAAGCAGAATCTTCTCGTTCAAATCCATCAACCTCAGCTCCCGGTTCCGATCCACTACAGATCGAGAAACCTAACCCTGACTTAGTAATAAAACCGCCCGCCAAGGGTGTACTTCGAAGATCTGCTTTCAATCCACATGCGAGAGTGGCCCAGAATTACAACATTGTTGAGGATTTGGCTGTTTCACCCTCAGCAATGTCAGCTTTGGAAGCGCTGCAATCATTCCCAGCACAGAGGAAATTACTTTTGTCGGCTATAGGAGCTGTTGATGTTCAGGACCCGAACCTGATAATCTTTGATCTAGAAAATAGTACACCGCGTCTCCCCCATCAGATGGCTTTCCAGATTCCAGTGATAGTCAAAAACAGGCCAATTCATCGGACTGTAATTGATGAAGGAGATTCTACGTGTATTATGTCGATTCAGTGTTGGAGATCGCTTGGCTCTCCTTCACTGAACCAATCCCCGACGATTCTTAAGGCCTTTGATGGCTGTGGGTTCCATCCGTTTGGCATTCTACAGGATTTGCCTATAGGGGTTGAAGGAAAAACCGTTAGTCTGGATGTGGAGGTGGTTGATGCCCCTCTAGACTACAACCTTCTTTTGGGTCGCAGT
This sequence comes from Pinus tabuliformis, assembly GCA_031772625.1. Lineage (NCBI taxonomy): Eukaryota > Viridiplantae > Streptophyta > Pinopsida > Pinales > Pinaceae > Pinus > Pinus tabuliformis. The sequence goes on along the minus strand of CM062819.1, from coordinate 712,061,681 downwards.
TGGTATTACGCTATGACAGCGGCGTGTCATCAGTCTTCAGAGTAATAAAGTTTCCACACAATGGTAAAATCGTGACGATAGACCAACTGGCTTACTTTTCATCCGACCCAGCCTCTTCAGAAAGTATCCAGCATGTCGGTAAAACGACTATCCATTACAAGGATGTTGGTGTAGGATTAGTTAAAGATTCTGGTTTACTGGGAACTTTTCCTTTCCCTCCAATCAACGCAGACCCTTCATTCGCAACCATTCATATGATTACTTCAGACACTATTATCTATGATGATCCTTGGATTGTCCCATCTGAATCTAAGATAGACTCATTCGGTAATGCAATGCCTTTGAGTCCATATGAAATTGCTTATGAGGCCGTGCAGTCTTTTTCCGACTTAAGTTCAACCCAAATTGACCAAATGAATGTGATCCGTGAAGAATCACTTTTCACATCGACCTCAGAACAGATAATGTTTCCTGAAGTCGTGTCATCTGACGAACAACTTCGCGAAATCCTAAGTGTAGACGATCTACCATGGGAAGATCTTCATCATCGATCTTCGTTTTTACCTGAGGGTGATGGCTTTGAAAATGATTTTTCATCAGTTTTTACAGCTGAATATGTCAAGGACGCTCAGAATCCCACGAAACATCCTGATTCAGAGTTGAATTTGGGAAACATTTCCCAAACTATAGCCATTGACATCTCAGTAAAAACCGGAATTATTGAGAACATTCATATAGGTGCCTCGTGTACAGATGACGAAATTCAAACATACAAGGTCTTATTTCAAGAATTCCGCGACGTGTTTGCCTGGTCCTATGAGGAAATGCCAGGAATTGATCCCTCCATTGTTGTTCATGAAATCAAGACTTACCCGGACGCTAAACCCGTTCGGCAACGTCTGCGTCAGTTACACCCTAGGAAAGCGGCTGCGATTAAAGCAGAAGTCGAGAAGCTGTTGAAAGCAGGTTTCATTTATCCGATCCCGTTAATGGATTGGGTATCGAATATTGTTCCGGTTAACAAGAAACAAGGGATAATAAGAATATGTATCGACTATAGGGATATAAATCGTGCTTGTCCAAAAGACAACTATCCCACACCCTATATCGATCAAATAATTGATGATTGTGCCGGCAACAAAATATTTTCCTTTATGGACGGTTTTTCCGGTTACAACCAAATCAATATTCTACCTGCCGATCAACCAAAAACGGCTTTCATTTGTCCTTGGGGGACATTTTCTTACTGCAAATTACCTTTTGGACTTAAGAATGTCAGAGCCACTTTCCAACGGGCAATGTCTTACGCGTTTCACGACATCAAGCACATTGTGCAACCGTATCTCGATGATTTGCCTGCTCATTCTTTACATCGAGCTGATCACCTTGTCCACTTACGCGATATTTTTATGAGGTGTCGGCATTATTGAATTCATTTGAACCCACACAAATGTGTCTTCTGCATAGAAGTGGGACGATTGCTAGGATTTGTCATTTCAAAAGCCGGTATCCGCGTCGATCCCTCGAAGGTCGAAGCTATCATCAAATTGCCTCCTCCTTCGAGTTTGCGCCAACTCCAAAGTTTGCATGGGAAAGCAAACTTTTTACGTCGATTCATTCCTAACTACGCCGAGGTTACAAAGGGTTTCACCCGGTTGTTGAAACAAAACGCTCAATTTTCTTGGGATGAGATAGCTCAGAAATATTTTGATGCACTTAAGCACGCGTTGACCCATGCACCGTTGCTGCATCCTCCCAACTACAACCAGGACTACTTTTTGTATCTCGTCGCGTCCCACTCCACCATTGGAATGGTCTTAGTTCAGGAAGACGAATTCGGAACGGAACATGTGATATATTATCTTAGTAGGATGTTAAATCCCACTGAGCTAAAATATTCGCATGTGGAGAAATTGGCCCTGGCAGCTGTTCAGGCTGTCTAGCGTTTTCATCATTACATTCTTCTCCGTAAAACTACAGTGATCTCGGATTGCAACCCTATGATCTATATTTTGACTAAACAATTGCTAGGGGGCAAGTACTCCAAATGGATTGTTATCCTGTAGGAGTTCGATTTGGAGTTCGAGAAGTCCAAATCTAAGAAATCCTTAGTTTTTGCGGAATTGATGTGTGACTTCCCGCGTGCTGACACGGAAACTGTGGTAGAGGAACCCATTGCGGATGAATCTCTGTTTCTTATCAGCACTTTAGATCCGTGGTATGGGGATATAATCGTCTATCTCCAAACCCAATCCTTTCGGCCTGAAGCTTCAAAGTTGGAACATCGAAAACTTCGATTCCAGTCCCAACAGTACAGAATTACTGGAGATACTCTTTATCGTCGTGGGGCGGACTTGGTTTTTCGTCGTTGCTTAACTCATGAAGAGGCAGAAGGGTTCTGAATGACTGTCATTCTGGAGCATGTGGCGGTCATATGTCTGGGTATGCCACAGCTCAGAAGGTGTTGCGTGCTGGCTATTTCTGGCCGTCCATGTTTAAAGATTGCATCATTGCGGTCCGGAAATGCCACAACTGTCAAGTGTTTGATCGCAAGATGCGCGCACCACCTGCTCCTCTCCACCCTATAATTGTCGTTGGTCCTTTTGCTAAATGGGGTATCGATTTTATTACATGTAACCCTCACTCGGCCGGGGGGCATGCGTATATCATCCTTGCGGTTGATTATTTTACTAAGTGGGTCGAGGCGATGCCTACATTCGAGGCAGATGGCAAGACAGCTGTGATTTTCGTATTCAATCATATTATTGCTAGGTTTGGTGTCCCACAAGCGATAATCACTGACCATGGACGCCATTTTCGAAACATTATGATGACCGAACTTATAAGCCAGCTTGGTTTACATCATGATAGTTCTACTCCTTATTATCCTCAAGCAAACGGTTTGGTTGAATCCATCAACAAAGTTCTAGTCATCATGATCCGACGAATCATTGGTATTCATCGGTCGAATTGGCATAACATGTTATTTTCAGCGCTTTGGGTGTACCGAACCTCAGTAAAAACATCAACAGGGTTCACTCCTTTCCAACTAGTTTATGGTTTGGAAGCATGTTGCCCATTGAATGCGAAATCCCATCAATTCAAATGGCTATCGAATTACTCCCAGCTACTTCCGAAGAGGAGAAGCGTCTGTTATACTTAGCTAAATTAGATGAAACTCGACGTGACGCTGCTTTGGCAATCGAGACTCACGCACAAAGGATGAAAGTTCAGTATGATCGCAACGTGACCCCTCGTAATTTTTCGGAAGGAGACCTAGTGCTATTGTATGATCAAGCTAACGATAAATTAGGTGCTGGAAAATTCGTTCCCATGTGGCATGGGCCCTACATTGTCAAGCGAAAGCTAGAAAAAGGGGCCTATGAGCTGGTAGATTTTGATGGGGACTCTTTGGGTAAGCCCAGAAATGGACTTTACCTAAAGAGGTATTATGCTTAAATGGTGGGTATGGAGATTCAGTTAAGTTTAGTTAGGTTAATTTTTTCTTTCTAGCTGGTATGTTTGCTTAGTTTAGACAGTGTGCTTAGCTTAGAGAGTGTGTTTTTCGTCGTTATTTTGGCTTATCTTGGTTTTACTCTTGATATTGCAGATGTCGACGCCTCTCCAAACATACATTGGATTTGCTGATGGTGCTTGTCGTAGTACACGGAATATCTCTTCCGCAGCTTGGGTTATCTATTCGCCCTCTGACGAGTTAGTTTCTATGCATGGGGTGAGCCTCGGTCAAACAACAAAAAACATTGCAGAATACAGTGCAATAATTGAACTATTATCTGAATCTATTTCATTTGGGATTCGGAGTTTGATAGTGAGGTTAGATTCTGAACTCGTTGTATTACAGCTTAATAGAGTCTATGCCAATAGAAATCCAGTGTTATTAAGATTGTTTTTGAGGGTGCGTCTCTTGGAACGTGAATTTGATTACATTGAATATCAGCATATTCCAAGGTCTTTAAATACATTAGCAGATGCAATGGCGTCTTGAATGTTAAATAGACATTTGTAACAATCATAAATGTAAATTTATAAACATTTCATCACACATGTTTAACAAAATAAGCCGGTAATAATGATATATATAGATAGGAGTGTGTCAAAAATATACATCGTCTTCGATCATAGGTTGAAAAACACCTTATGATCGGCAAAAATGATAAGTACAAAAAACCAAAAATGTCACATGTGTCTACAAAAGTCACTAGCCAATCACTGGTGGTGCTCTCTATACGAGACCAATGCCCGTGCTACCCTACACATTGACCTCCTGAAAGGTCTTGGGACTGCGACCACATAGCGCTGAAGTCGGATAGGAATGTCATCTATAGTGGTCTCTGGTATACCCGCCGTCAGACGCTCTAGATCCTGTTCCAGCTCAGCTAAGGTCTCTGCGGCCGCATCCTGTGGGGCTGGTGCTGGTGCAGCTGGTACTCTTCTCTCAAAGGCCCGGAGGTTGGCCGGACACCATGGACCTACATCTGCATTTTGAAAATTTGTGCTATCAGTTTTGAGACGATATAAAAAAAACAAAAAAAAATAGATAATTTAAAAACTTGTGAAAAATGAAATACCTCTGTCGTCCCATTGTTCTCCCTGTGGAAGAACCATGTTCGGATCATTGCGAAAATCCATTCCGGCATAAGGAAAATCCTGGATCGCAAAGATCTGGCTCTCCAACCAGTGAAAGTAACCATCAGGAAATCGAAAAACTGCTGCTCCCTCATCAGGATGCCGGGCCATTACCGCAACCCATCTCGTCAACTTAGGCTCCCGAGGAGGCCCAACTGGAACTGTAAGATGCTGGGGGATCAGCATTGGAACTCTCTCTAGGGCAAAGCTCACAACTAAAGGCCCATATCCAAAGGTCTTCAGTTGTCCGTTCTTTGCCCTGGTTAGTTGGCCCTTCATATTAGCCAACACAGCATTGCACCAGTTGAAAATGGTGCCTTGGAAGCAATCTATAGCCATCCGCATTTGGGAACCAGTGGCTATGTGCAAAGCGGCAGCACCGCAAAGTCTGGTAGCTGTAAAGGCAATTACCATAAGTTCAGGTCGGGATATGTATTTGATTTCTATCCCCTTATCCTGGTTTTGATTGTTGCACCACTCTAGCCGGAGACTAGCAAGGGATTGGCCACCCGGCCTAGTCCCGAATAGAGAGATTTGCTCGCCCCTGTTAGGCAAGCCAGTGAGAAAGTATATGTCGGAGGACTCTATCTCGAGCTGGTGTTCTCCGATGTAAAAACATTGATCCTGAATATTCCACCTTTCAACCAGCCACTCTAAGAATGGCACCTAGGCCCTCATGCTAGGTATGGCCCAGTACTTGTAGAGACCGCATGCTTTTAAAGCATCAATGGAAGGTTGATGACCTATTGTGGCCAAATCGACATCTTCGTGTTCTCTTTCACGCCAATCTAGCATGGTGAGCAATCTACACACCAAAAAACATTGATTAGAATTCATAAAATAAAAATTTGATGGTTGATTTTTGTGTTTGGGGTTTGAAAATCTGCTTTACGCGGAGTACGCACCCCGCGTTCAGAAAACAGAGCGGCGGTACTCCAACCTTTTTCCCATATACGAAAAAGTCGGGGTACGCAGGTCGCCCATGGGGCACCTGCGTCCCCCGAAAGGCGGACTCTAAAACCCAAAACCCTCTAAAAAATCAAACTAGAACTTGAAATGAAATTCTAAACGGATGAAATTGAAGAGGAGGATGTTGTGAAATACTTGAAAGAGACGGCGCTCGATTTTGACGGTCGGATTCTCCACAAAGTCCACGGGAAGTTTCTTGTCAAAAGCCCTTTTCTCAACCTCAACAGTAAAATGGTAAAAATGACATGGTAAAAAGTCTTTTTATAGGTTTTTTGGATGAATGAATGCTAAATTTGTTTATTTTTCACCATGAAAGGATGTTTTTCAATGTATTTTTTCCCATCTTAAACAGGTATGAGTAATGTGTTGTTTTTGTGCAGGACAAAAGGACTTTAGAGTAAAATCATCATTTTTCACGAACCAAGAAATCAAAGTCATCTTTTAAGCCCTTTTCTGACTCCTAAAACATGAAAAGATTGCCGAGCGTTTCTTTTACACTCGTTAAAATGGAATTAAAAGACGGTCCTCTTATAGCCCTTTTCTGACCGTGAAAACACGAAAATATTGCCGGGTTTTTGTCGTTTCAAACTCGATATTGGAAATAAAACGACGTGTCCTTGATCGCTTTTTAATTTTCAAGTCAAAGGCACTAATCATGAAAGTACTCCTTGGTCATAAGATCAAGCGGTTCTCTCAGGTATTATTTTATACTTTTTTCGGGCTTGGGAGACACAAATTTACGAAAAAGTTCACCTTGGAGTCTTCTTTAGTTTTTTCAGACTCTCTAAAATTGAAAAACGCCGAGTTTCTCCTATACTGGACTCGTTAAAATTTCACAGTAAAGGACCTGTTCGATTACAAACAGGAACGGACCACTCCTTCTTAGGGTCTGAATCTAAACTAAGTTGGACTCATCCGAAGGATGAGCTTATAATCAAGCATATGTTATCCTCCTCAAGCTTGTAAAAAATAAAGAGGTACTTGCCAGAAATGGTGGGGGAAAAGAGAGAAGAATGAACCTATTTGTTATCCTTTGTTACAGAAGAACCTTATCACCACTCTTGAACACGACACTTTTCATTTACCTGGGTTGGGAAATCCTTTGCCTTAAAGTTGATCAAACCACTTTGAAAGTCTTCAACCATTTCTGGGTATTAACTTTGGGTCAATCACCACCAAGCCATCTGTCGTGTCGTTATGTGTTCAAGAGGTCTCTGCAAATAAACCATTCATATGCAAAATACTTGTCATCCATTTGACCATCCCTGAGTCAGTCCTTACAGCAACATTTCTTCAACTTGAACAATGATTTCGTGTTGTGGGCTTGCCTGCAACGGGTCGCTTTCTATCGACATCAGCACATTATCTAGAAAGATGACTTAGAAATCGTCAGTACCTTGAAGTCTGCATGCATCAATGGCAGGTTTCTCGCCTTTGATGACAATTTACATCATTGACTTTCGATCAAATGGTTCTGTGATGTGTTCGACATCAACTCATTCATTCACATTTCATGGATTGTACTGGGTACTTTGAGAACCATTGACATCACTGGTGGTTTCTCTCACACTTGTTAACGGTTTACATCATTGACCGGTAATCAAGTGGTTTCTACCATGTTCGACATCAACTCGTTTATTCGCATGGATAGAATCGTACCAATTCAGGAAGTAGAAATGAAGACCCTGGATCTAGTTTCCACTATCCAGGCTGCGAGGAGTTTTGTATTCATTATATAGTAGACTAACCATAAACAGATGGTTGCGTCCATACTGTGCCTACAAAAGTCTACGATTGTGATGTACTGCAAAATCATTCTTGTATCAGAGCAGTAGTTAGATTGTTAGTTAAAGTTTTCAATCTGAGTATGGGAATGCCTACCTCAGCGATGATAGCATCTTATATATGTATTTTGTGTTGAATATTTGCAGGTTCTGACTAGGCTCTCCGCAAGATACTCCTTGAAATGATAAAGTACTTCACCCTTCCTAGATCATGTAAAACCCTAATCTACTACAGGCTTCGCACTTTAGGGGGCAATCTATTACACTAAAAAATGTCACCATGACTATTTGCAGTTAGTATGGCTCCATCCACTGTCATACTATCCTCCTTGGCAAGTCTCATGCCTCTGCTCTTCATGTCAAACTTCAAGAAAGAGAGAAAAGTCATTTAAAGTTAATTATCTCTGGTACGCAGTTTCTCTTAGCCTTACCTGCGCGTACGCAACCCAAGTTCATAATACCTGCGTACTTGTACGCTCTTTATGTAAAGGGGTGGGTGCGTACTCCTGTAAAGGTCAAAAGGCGCAAGTTTCACTCTAAAACAGTTACTTGCGGTCATTTCTAGAGTCTTCTAGAAGCTTGTTTGACGTGTATGAAGCGCCTCCAGATGGTTCATGTATCCCTATCAAAGAGGAACTTATCCCATCAAGAGGGGAGCTATCCCATCCAAAGAGGGGCTTATCCCATTGATGGTGGACCTGAATAACTTCCTCTAGAGAACTATAAATACAAGCGTTGGGCCAAAGGGAGGAGAGGTTGAAAGCTGAATATTCCTAAGGGTAGATGCTGCTGGAATTAGGACTTCCTTGTAGAAGCTTGTGAGGAGAGATTACCATCTTTACTTGTTCTATTTGGAAGTGGGTGAGCTGATCAGAGTAAAGGAGAACTCTTGTGGACCCTGGGAGGGACTTGCACAACACCAAGGCTCAGGTTGTAATGGTTCCTTTTGTTACCTTTTAATACAAATTAGTCCATTCTTCTCAACAATTTGTTATTTATGAGTTGTTTCATATACTCCTTGGTCTATATGTTAAATATGGTTTATTTTATGTGATATTCAGGTGCTATTTAATCGTTTGATTTTTAGTGAATGCAGGTTTCGAAGGGAAGGAGGAGCTCATCCGGATCAACGAAGCTGGACTACTACAACAGCGTTGGATTACAGGTAGGATCTAAACACTTGATTTCTCATATTGTAAAAGCATATTTAGGGAAGGATTGCTCTTATTTGTCTTGTTTATCATTAGAAAGTCTTAGGCTTCTAGGAAGGTCGGTTGTGTCCGCACTAACGACTCATTCCGCGTGACACTCATATCCTTGCTGACCTTTATTTACATTTGGAAATAATCTTCTTGACCTTGGTGATGAAACCCTAGACCTAATGAAATCATACCCTATGACATAATGAAATGAATTGCAGATTAATTAAGAAAAAAACATAACTGAAGACAATCTAAAGAAGGATCAACAAGTATAGTCTATGAGGGAAGAGCTGAAGAGAGAAAAACCATCAGTGGATCAGATTGTCATGACCTAATGGGATGATGCAAAAAATTTTAGTATGGGACTCCTAAAATGAAAATACAAAGAGTGAATTTTGATCCCTGATGGAAGTATGCAGATATTGACACTAACAACTAGCCCTTGTGCATTAACAATTATTAATACATATGTAACGTGGAATTTTCCCAGGGCCTCTATGTTAGAAAATTATATATTATAGAGCAATGGAACACATAAAAAATATTGCAGAAATATAAACACAGAAAACACATTAAACAAGAGAGACACAAACATACGTGGTTCACCCAATTTGGGCTATGTCCATGGAGAAACAACCAATCCTTCCTTTTATATTATCCAGAAAATGAAGAGATACAACCTACAACATATCTGTGTAAGTAATTCCCTCTTCGCTCTCACACAATATCCTCTCTCTTTCTCTCTCAGAATACATAACTACATAGACGCAATACAATTCCCTCATATATAGTGAGGGGTTGCCTTCTAGGGGAAAAACCCTAAATTAAACATGACTTCTATTGTTTGGTTTCTGCGTAATGAATGGCCCAGATTGACTACGAAATTACAACATTTTACAAGGCAATTTTACATCTATTTTTAGCTTCAGGGGCACTGACCCCAATCCCCTGCTGGGGGGGCTCCAAATAATCGTCGTTGCCCCTCCTAGAACCCCCTTGGCAGCGCACATAAATGAGGAACGCTTTCGCCACAATACGAAATGGGGTCCAATGCGGTGATACCTCTAAATAAAGAAGATAATCAGGCTCCACACCCAACACTCTGATGCATAATACATATGAACACATATACAATCTCTTTCAAGATATTCCACCCAACCCTCTCACTGACTCCACCCAACCATATATATATATATATATATATATATATATATATATATATAGATATAGATATATAGATATATATCCCTTCTAAGCTTAGCAAGAATTTGTCCCGACCAAGCATTACTTATGCATATACTTTTTAATGTAAAGTAAAATTCATTATCCTTCCTAAGCTTATAATGGCCCATGCCATCTTAGCTTGTGGATGCAACCATATAATGGTAACATGCATATATATACATAAATGAGGATATTCCTTATGAGCTTACAATGCTTCATCCCAACTTGACTTACAACATATAATTTGATATATGTATATATATAAACAGATATATCCACCGTAAGCTTATGAGTCAATATTGGCCTGATATATATATATATATATATATATATATATATATATATATATATATATATATATATATATATATATATATATATATATATATATATATATATATATAATTGTTCCTCCCGAGTTTGCCAATTTTCAAACAAGGCTTAATAGCAAAATCATTTCATTAAGGAATTCCTTTAGTTTAAAAAATATTTTTCTACATCCCATACAAAGTCCATTTAGGATAATGTACAAACTCAGGATGAACATAGGAATGAACACATTCCTAAGAAGATGCTCAAGGAACCTGCAACACATTTTCCTACAAGAATCACTTCCATTAATATTAATCTAAGCAAGTCATCTGTTCTGTCGCTGGCATAGAATATTTTGTACTAAGGAGAAGAAACAAGAATTAACATCTCAAACATACAATATTTAACTATTCCTCATCATCTGCATAGAGTTTAACATTACACATTTGCACAAAAAATCAACATTCCTCAACATAACCTAGGCATTGAACCAACATAGGAATTTCACCCATTCCTCGGATGTTACATAGGAATCTATCACTCCCACTCTTACAGAAAACATACATTCCATGCATTCATATAGAATTCACTAGCACATAAGGCCTAAGAACACTTATGTTATAGTGAAATATTTGGAAACAAAGATTGGGACACTAACTCTCCACCCATCCTTAGATGAGTTGCAACCAATATTACTTGCAGTTGTCAACCCTGATCCATATTTAAAATATTGAGGAAGAGTGATCAAAGGATATTATCATGCATTCAACACCACCGATAGTCCAAAGATCCTCCTATCTCCACCCACAAGTAAGGAAGTAAACACCCTAATGTCTCCACCCTAAACTAGGCACCCAAAGAACACTGGAACACTACAAATCCACAATCTGAGATGAATTTCTTCTAATGGTCACTTTGTTATTCTCCTTAAGAAATTTTTTTCCCTGCAAGTGTTGCTTTCCCTCTCTTTCTCTTGCATGTTATTCCAAGGGATTTCCTCCCTCTCTTTTGTGTTGAGGGATGCCTCTGTCTTCTCTTCTCTTCGCACTAGACTCTCTCGATTGTTATCGAATCATCCCCCTTTCCTCCCTCTCTTATGTGCCTCCTTTTGATCCCTTTACCTTCCCATCATGTTGTGCAGCCATTGAAGCTTGTGGGAACATTTTCCTACTAGTGCAACCCATTCCATCTAATTTATTTATTTTTTCCATTTTTCTTGTGGTTTTTTACCAAACAGAGTATGGGTTGTCCTTGTTTTTCCAACCAATTTATTTATATAATAAACCATTAAAATCACACTAGTCAGTCCATGACTGATATCATTAACCACTTTCTCAATCTTCCAACTTCCTCCCCAAGCTCTGAAATTTGTGTACCTTAGCCTTTTATATTTTATTCATAGAATTATTACAATAGTTTATAAGAGGGGGATTTACCCAAAAGGAATGTCACAATTATTAGGGTTGAATGGGTCCTTCAAATGTATGTCCTTTGTGGCCATCTTCCACCATTGAGTGCAAACTTCTATAGTTGTTTTTTCCAATACTTATATTTGTGTTATGTAGTGCTCAATGGCTTCTTGTATATTATGGGCCATGAAATTTGCATGTCGTTAGGAGTTCACCCAACTGTCATGTGTGATGAGGATGTCCTTGGGCTTGTAATATTCTCCCCTAATCCATAGATTAGAACTAAATTTATTTTCTACTACCTTGTGTGCAATTTCCTAGTCAACATGGTTATTTAAGTAAGACACAAAGGCTCTTAGCTAGATATCTCCCACAAAGTGGTTGGTATTCCGAGCTAGATCATGGTATAAAAAAATGTTATGCTAGTATAGTTCACACAACAAGTTCCTATCCTCATTTGTTCTTGCATAATAGGCCTATATGAAGGTGCTCAGAGAAGTAATATCATATGGTTTACTGGTCATTACAACCTTTCTTTGAAACATGAGATATTTTTCCTGTAGATACATGTTATAGATAAGGGAGGTTGCGATGCAACTGATTACATATTCCACCAACAATCCAATATGAATATTTTCAATCTCCAACTTATCCACTTATCTTTAGAGCTTGAAATTTTTCTCTACTTCCTCTTTCATCTCCTTCCCCAAGTGATCATGTATGGCACTATGGGCCTCTAAGTGCTATGCCCACTTCTCCTTGAGGATTTTAACATCTTGGTAATGTTCCTTGATGGGAAACACCTTCTCCATAAGTTTCCATCATCTCCTTCCATATGTATTGGATTTTACCCACACATCTAGAAGGTATATGTGAACAACCATATCCTCCATTAAATTAGGCTTTGTATGAGTGGCTACTTTTATCAATTAAAGTCTGTAATTTTCTGTTTGGAAAACCTTTTCTTGGGTAGGGATTTGATGTGAGTCTTTCTAAACCATTACCTCTTCCTTAGAAATGGGTTCTTCCATGTCCCTCATGTCAAGGAACTCTAGTTCCTAAGAAAGGAAACCTAAACCCTTAGAGGATTTATTTCCTCTTAGTTTGGCATCTAAAATTCTATTTTTTCTACAAGTCCTTGTTTTTCTTCTCCAATATTTTATTGTTCCAGAAAATAAATGAATGTAAATAAGTGAAGTATAGATTATCTATAGGCTTATTCTTATTTCTGTCCATGTAGATCTTACTCAAGCCATAAACAATATTGGTGGTCTAGGGATTTTTTATTTCTTCTTTTATTTTTTCTTCCACAGTTTTGTAACCCTTCCTCCCTCTTATGTTTTAGAAAAATATCCCTACATTTTTCATATATTGGTTCTTGTCTTGTAGTAGAGGCTTCACTTTCTCCTTCCTCCATACTTGCTACTTTTTGTGGTTCAATACAATCTTTGTCTTCTTCAATTTCCCCTATAGGTTATTTTGTTTCTGCAAGGGTTACTTATTTCTCAATATGTGTTACCATAAACACTTCTTCTTTAATCTTTTATGGGACACACATTTTTTATTCAAGCCATGTTGCAGCATGGACCTCTTCTAAATATATTTGTGTTGTAAGAGGTATCTCTTCTTCTTTTTCCTCTTCTAATTCTTCTTGTGTTTCAACATGGGTTTCCACCTCTTTTATAGAAGCTAGTGTTGTCTCCTCCTTTTTTTAACCTTATACTCTTATTTTTTGGTATAGCCACAAGTGTAGGTCTCTTGTTCATTCTCCTTAGTCTCCTTTTTGGAGGTTGGCTTCTAGTGATCTCTACATCACTATCATGATCTCCCATGGATTCTTCTTCCTATGTTTTCAACTCAAAAACTTCTCCTTCTTTGGGAGTTGCAACAACTACCTCCTTAGGGATTGTAGTATCTATATATTTTGGTGGAGTTGTAGCAATTGCAACTTCTAGTGGAGTTGTAAAAATTGTTGTTCTGCTAGTGATGCTTCAACTTCCAACCTCGGTGCTTTCACTACATCATTCCAGATGAAACATTTTCTTTGTAGTGCATGTTCCATAAGTAATTTGATCGAGCCATGATGCGAAAGGGAATCCTTTAGCCAACTAGAGTTTTAAATGTTGGTGGCCATCTGTCAGAGTGTCTTCCAGAGGAAGAAGGGTATGTTGACTAGTTGTTAAATCCTCAAGTGATCTAACAGCCTCAAGTGGTGCTAATAGATGACCCCATGACACCCCTGATGTGTAAATTATCTCTACACGATGAGAGCTATGTCTAGGGTGTTGGTATATACCTTTTGTCCAATCCACTCTAGTTCTTCACCAAATCCTCTTCTGGCTTGAGAAACTACTCCATCAATTATGGCTTCGTATTTTTCCTAAAATGCCATCACTCTCCAACTTGTTGTAGCCTATACATTGTTTCTATGTGTAGGTTTTAACCCCATACATAAATTACCTGCATACAAATTCTAAAACATAGAAAATAAAAATTGCGATAGCATAACACATAAAATGCATATACACAAATATTTTCCCCTAGATCCCAAAACTGGGACTACTAGCTTGATTTTTCATTATTTTCCTTTCAATGTTACAATACATATTTATACATGCCGAAGCATCCAATGCCATGGACCGAAAACCATTGCATCCAAAACCATGGACCGAAAACCATCGCGTCAAAAACCATGTGTGAAAATCATGCACAAAACCATAGGTAGGTCCACCCAACCTAACATAGGTTCCAAAACCAAAATTTTCTGGGGAGTTGCCTCGGACCCCATAGAGTGGGGTTACCTGCACCCCACAAATCCCCTGTGACTCCCCCCCTGCAACGTAATCAGTGCAACGAAGGGGGGCTTCGCCCCCCTCCTAACCCCCTGATTAACTACGTGGGCTAGTCATGGAAATAATATAACACAACCCAAAATTATCCCACTTGTTGTTTTCTTTCCACAGGGGGCCACAAGAGAACTTAGTCATTTATCCAGCCCTGCAATGCCCATTGTTTCTCTACACCAAGAGAACTTCTCAAAGCTCACATATTTTGTCAATGCATCTACAGTATTCTTCAAAGTGTTCACCGTTACTAGCAACACCTTTTTGTCTTCTATCATATCCCTCGCAAAGTGATACTGAACATCAATGTGCTTTGTCTTTGAATGATATGCAAGATTATTTGCCAAAAAAATTGCACTTTGGCTGTCACAGTCTATCCTTATAGCTCCCTGTACTAACCCCATACTTGAACACAATGTTTGCAACTAAATTGCTTCCTTGCTTGCATGAGTGGCTGCCATGTATTCTGCCTCTGTAGTTGATAGTGCCACTATAGATTATTTCTTACTCATCCAATTGACTGCACCTCCAAATAGGTTAAACACATACCCACTTGTAGATATTCTATGATACATATCTCCAGCCTAGTCCGCATCAACAAATCCATGGACATCAAAAACTATTTCCAATCCTGGTCTTCCTTGATAGCACAAACCATAATCACTAGTGCCACGCAAATACTTGAAAACCCGCTTCACTGCTATCTAATGCTCCTTCCCTGGTTTTGACATAAACCTGCTCAATACTCCCACTGCATATGCAATGCCTGGTCTAGTACAGACCATCGCATACATCAGGCTACCGACTGCACTTGCATATGGAACACGGGACATATCCTCTTCCTCTTCTTATGTCTTGGGACATTGTTCAGCAAATAACTTTACGACTACAGGAATAGGAACCTTCACTAGTTTACTATCCTGCATATTAAACCTCTGCAATATTGTCTCGACATACTTCCTCTGGTTTAACCAGAGCTTCCTCTTTGTCCAATATCTTTTAATTTCCATGCCCAAAATATAGTTTGTAGCACCAAGATATTTCATGTCAAATTTTGAGGACAATTGGGTCTTGAAATCTTAGATAATTTCTTTGTCATTTCCAACCAGCAACATATCATCCACATACAAGACCAGATAAATAACATGGTCACCAATTAATTTAAAATACACACAGTGATCTGCTTTACTTTTGGTGAAGCCAAGTCCCCATATAAATGTATCAAATTTCTGATACCACATCCTTGGTGACCGTCTTAACCCATATAGAGACTTCTTTAATTTTCATACCAATTCTTTCGTACCCTTCACCACAAAGCCTTCAAGTTGCTTCATGTAGATCTCCTCTTCTAGATCCCCATGAAGAAATGTTGTCTTCACATCCATCTGTTCTACCCCAAAATCCAAAGCAACAGCAACAAATAAAAGTAATCTAATAGAAGTTACCTTGGCAATAGGAGAAAAAATATCACCAAAATCAATTCCTGGCACCTGGGAATAACCTTTTGCTACCAACTGAGCTTTTTATTTCTCCACCTTTCCTTTTGCATTTGTCTTCTTCTTGAACACCGATTTGCTTCCAATGGGTTTCCTTCCAGCCGACAACTCCCCCAGATCCCAAGCCTCATTTTGTGCAAAGATGCCATTTCATCAACCATGGCCTCTTTCCAGAGTTATCCATCCTCTGAATCTACTGATTCCTTCACAGTTCTGGGATCATCATCAGTAATAGATAAAGAAAAATTTGAACAGAAAGCAGATGGACTATACCTTTCTGGCTGCCTTCTTTCTCGAACTGATCTTCTCACACCTGGAGTTTGTGGCTCTTCATCTTCTGATTCTTCCTCTGCTGTAGAGTCTGATTCTTCCTCCTTTAACTCAAACTATATCTTCTCAGGTTCCTTTGGTTGGACTTCATGTTTAATAACATCTTTTACCTCTCTGAACACCACATCTCGGCTGTACACAACCTTCCTTGTTACTGGGTTCCAAAGCTTATAACCCTTTAAACCATCCTTATACCCAATAAAGATGCACTTTTCAGATTTACTATCTAACTTGGTTCGTTTCTCCTTTGGAACATGTACATATGCATCACATCCAAATACCCTCAGATGTGAAAGAAAGGGTTTCTTACCAGTCCATACCTCTTTTGGAGTCTTATCCTCCAACGCTAATGAAGGTGATTTTTTGACCAGGTAACATGCTGTCTCCACCGCCTCTGCCCAGAATTCCTATCTTAACCCGACACCACTGAGCATGCTTCTTACCCTTTCCATCAACGTCTTGTTCAATCTTTTTGCAACTCAATTTTGGTAAGGTGTATATGGAGTAGTCTTCTGCCATCCTATACCACACTTCTTACAGAATTCTTCAAATTCTTTACTGCAAAACTCTCCACCGTTATCTGTCCTCAGCAACTTTATCTTCTTCTCTGTCTGGTTTTCCACCAGAGCCTTAAATTCTTTAAACCTGTCAAAGACTTTGGATTTCTTCTTAAGGAAATATATCCACGTATTCCTTGAGAAGTCATCTATAAATGATACATAGTACATAGACTCACCCAATGATGGAATCTTCACAGGTCCAAACACATCACTGTGCATAAGCTCTAATATCTGTTTCGCCCTCTTACCACCAGAGGGGAAACTCACCCGATTCTGCTTCCAATATATAAAATTTTCACAGAAATCAAAATCAAGAGAGCTATTACTCATACCTTCTACCATACCTTTACCATGAAGTATTTGAAGGCCCTTCTCTCCAATATGTCCAAGACTTTGATGCCATAGCATGGTCTTCTCTCCAGAGACCACTAGAATTTTTGCTCCACTTTCAGAAACCACAGAACTATTTCACCCATCAACAACCGTGATACCTTGTAGCTTGTACAGAGTTCCAATACGAAATCCCCGCATCAATACCAGTGCTCCCCGAACCATCTTGCAGCTATCCTTCTCGAACACTATTTTTACACCTGCATCATCCAACTTGCTTACAGAAATTAGATTTCTGGCCAATGCAGGAATATGCATAACACCCGGAAGTGTTCTAACCCTTCCACCTTGAAACTTCAACTTTACTTCTCTGCGACCAACGATTCTAGCCTTCCTATCATCCCCTAAGAAGACATCACCACCATCGTATTTCTCATACTCACAGAACCACTCTCTATGGGGAGTGAAGTGAAAGGATGCACCTGAGTCAATCAACCATACCTCATGATCTACATGTGTACTTGAAGAAGCCAAGTACACATCCCCACCTTCATCTGAGGTCGTTTTCACCTCTGCAGAAGGAGCATCATCAAATCCCTTTCCTTTGTCAGGAGCTTTAGATTTACAGTCCCTTTTGTAGTGCCCTTCCTTTCTGCATTTCCAGCACACCACCTTTACAAGTTTTCCTGGAGATTTAGATCTCCCTCTAGATTTAGATCTCCCACTCGATGACTTATTTTTTTTTTTTTCTAGGACCATCCTCGTACAACAAGGCATCACCATTCTGTCTCTCCATATTTTTCCATATCATCTCCTCCTTTAGCAAGGATGAGACTATTTCATCAAACTGCAAGGCAGTTGCATTGCTACCTATTGCAATAACCAGACTATCCCGCGAATCTGGTAGAAAACACAACAAACTAATGCACTTATCTTCATCTGAAATTTTGATATCAACAGATGATAACTGACTTACCACAGTAATAAATGCATTCAAATGCTCTGTCACCAGGTCTCCATCTTTCATCCTCAGGTTATACAGCTTTTTTCGTAGGAACAATTTATTCACTAGAGACTTAGATTGGTACAAAGTCCCTAACTTGTACCACAAAGCCTTCGTCATAGCTTCCCTTAATACATTCAACAATACTGAATCTGAGACACACAATCATATTGTGCTCTTTGCCTTCCGATCCAACTTCTTCCATTCTTCATTGGACACTCCCTTTGGTTTAGTACCCAGATCTACTATGATCCACTGATCTTTATCCACCAACAAATCGTCTATTTTGAGTTTCCAAAACTCAAAACTCTGACCATCAAATTTCTCGATCTCTATCTTTCCACTGCTCGCCATGTTCTTTCACCACCAAAATTGATCTCGTAGATCTCCCACTGAACAAGGTCTACCACAAGCCTGAGTGAAACCCCTCAGCAACAAAGGTGTCCCCTTGAAGCCAAAACAAATTTGATACCAAATGTAGGTTTTAACCTCATACAGAAATTACCTGCATACGAATTCTAAAACGTAGAAAATAAACAATGCGAGAGCATAACACATAAAACACATATACACATATATTTTCCCTTGGATCCAAAAATCGGGACTTCTAGATTGATTTTTCATTATTTTCCTTTCTATGTTACAATACATATTTATACATGCCGAAGCATCCAATACCATGGACCGAAAACCATCGCGTCCAAAACCATGTGCGAAAATCATGCACAAAACCATAGGTAGGTCCACCCAACCTAACATAGGTTCCAAAAACAAAATTTTCCAGGGCATTGCCCTGGACCCCATAGAGTGGGGTTACTTGCACCCCACAAACCCCCTGTGACTCCCCCCACTATGCAATCAGAGCAACAAAGGGGGGCTCCGCCCCCCTCCTAACCCCTCGGTTAACTACGTGGGCTAGTCGTGGAAAAAATATAACACAACCCAACACTATGGTTTCTTCATTTTCCTGGACCACTATTCCTGCTACCATAGACCTAGCATGTTGGAAATTGAGTGCAAATTCAAGGTAAATAACATCATTATACCCCTATAATCTCTCAACATACCTAATCCATCCCGCGGCCTAATTTTTTTTGAAATTTTTTCATAATATTATAGAACGAGGGGATTTATGGGATTTATGTGGTTCAATGAACACCCCATTGTTCTTTCTTAGGTTTCATATAGTCTACTAGGTACAATATTGAATGAATAGTACTCTAGGGGTCAAATATTTTAATTAAGATAATTAATTCATAGGTTGATGGTGTAAATCACATCATAGACTTATGGTGGTTTTGGAGTAATATGGTGAGTGGTCTGTGCAATCTTCTTGAGGTAAGTGGAAATTATGTGCATTAATTTCATTCATTATGTAAAAGAAAGATGTTCCTTTTGTTGCTTACTGTGACTTATTTTCCTTTTCTAGGTTGGTGAAGACATGTTTTCATGTTATCAATTGGTCCTTGGCCATGTCTTCATTCTCTTCCTCCTCATTATCTCATTCTGAAGAATATTCCTCTTTATTATTTAGATTTTTTTATTGTTTGGTTGTTCATTGTCCCTCATCTATTTGTCATCTGAAAAATGAAAGTTCTCCATGTATCCCTCTAGATTTTCCCCAATTGGTTGTGGAATATGCCCTTGATAATGATATTATTCATGTGAATCAACTAAATCCTCAAAGGTAGCAGTAACCAAATCCTCAACTAAATAAACTAGAAAACCAGAGTGGGTTGTCCCTTTCGAAGATTGCTTATAAGGAAGAACATACGTAACAAGGAGTAATCTAAGAGCTCTATCAAACTGATGGATGATATTCCGAATCCTCCAAATTTTCTCATAAGTAACCTCGTAAGCATTATTTGGACCATAGTGAGATGACTCTTCTTTCTTGAATATGTGGGTTGGAGTCGCACTCAGAGAATTACTACCTTGAACTAAAGGTTCTTTATGTGAATGAGTTGAGTTATTAGCTATACAAAGGTTGACCCTCCTTCTAGTGCCAAAATGTTGACGTCTCTGGAAACCACCAACATATAGGGGGTCTCACCAATATGAAGTCCCAAGTAGACCTCACACCATTTGGAGTAGGAGCCCCATCTAAGAAAAAGTCCTGACAACCATAATCTTAAAGATTTTCCTTGGTTGCAATAAACAACATAAGAGAGTATGCATATACTTTCAAGATAACCAAGTAAGTTATCCTTGTGAAGCACTCAATTGAAATGTGAATAAAGGTTCTTTCACAGAGGGAAAAGAGAAAGTGAGTCTTTAGAATAAGATTAGTAGTATTATCCTAATAAAGACACACACATATATCTAAAATAATCGTTAATTATCTTGCGAAATAGTTCACAGAGAAACAACGATCATGAAAGAAAGAAATGCATAATTAAAAGATGTATACTAAAGCCAATGAAATAGTTCATTTTCCTTAGTATATATAAACACAAACATACACCGCAAACAATGAAATAATAGTCTTACAACATTCACAATATATGCATGAAAGTGTGTCATATTTAAGAGTTTCAAACCATTAACTGAAAGTTCCAAGATACACAATTACAATGATGCATCACTAGCCCCAATAGTGGAACGTTAAGCCACTACTTCCTCCTCAAAAATAAGATCTTCTCACCTATGCCTAGCTTGAGAAGCCAAGGTGAAAAATCCTTTTCTTGAGCTATGAGGGTTTATTTATAACAAATGAGGTTACCTTTCATGTCCCTTATGAATATTGACCTCCCTCATGACTCTTGATCTCCCATGTGACTTTTGAGTTCCTACATGAATATTGGAATTCCTAATAACTATTCACATTCCATGTGTGACCCTTTGGTTTCCACATATTTAAAATTTTCTAATTTTGATAATTACAAATTACATTCGACTAACATGTGGAAAAATACATGTTTATGTTAATGATCATTTGGTGACCTGTGACATGAGACTTTGTTGTAATTTGTTGATGTCAAGTTCTCTTCTCTACTGATGTGTCTTTGACTCCTCATGATGGATATGAAATGTATTTTATCTTCACCCTCCAAAGGGTCTGGGAATGGTATTGAGACATTCTAAATCATCATGAGTCATTATCCATCTATCGTAGTTTAGAGTTCCTCTATCTTCTACATGATGGTATATTTATGTTTCAACTCCACAAGTGTTGTCTTAGCATATTTCCTTGATGACATCCTTGAACATTATCTACCATGTTAGGATGAAAGTACCTAAAAATGGAGCTCACCCATGGCAAGAGAATATCAGTCCCAAAATCACTTATTCTACCTTATGTTCATGCAAGATATTGACTATGATGGGACAATGTGCAAGTTCTGAGAGAAATAGGTTTTCTAGTGCACAATGCATAGGATTAAGAGACAAGAAATGAAGGATTGGGCATTGGAAGTGTGCAATTCACAATGACAAGGGAGGAGGGGTCATGCTTAGGCATAATACACAGTTTCAAGGGCAGGGATGATAGGCTTTCCCATTGGGAATGCACAATGCATAGTTCTTGTGGAGGAGGATATAGGTACTATGTAGTTGACCACTACAAGGGTTGAAGGATGGCCCTACTATCTAATGAAAGTGTGCAATTGATAGTGAAAGAAAGGTTAGTCAAGGCATTGCACAAAGAGAAAATGCAGATAGCAAGAGTGATAAGCTTAGGCACTATAAGTGCACAATTCATAATGTCTAAAGAGGAGCATCCAGGAATTGTGTAGGTTGCCACTTGAAGGGTGTAGATATGACCCTATTGTCCACTAAGAATCCACAATGAAAAATACAAGACAGAGTTGATCAAGGGTTGTTTAGTGGGTAGGTGTAGACAGTAATCTTTGAGGGTATGTTCTCATTCCTCAATGCACAAGGAGCTTTTCTTCAATATGACATAGTATTAAAGTCTAGGAGGTAAGGATTTCATCACTAAATCTTAGGAGTGCATAGTGTGCTCATTACTTGGTGAGAAATCAATGTGCTTACAACTTGCACAAGATGAGAGGATAGGGAAAAGCTCCAATGATTTCTCTAAGTGTGAGATTAGTGAGACAAGAGAGTAAGAGTAAGAGCATACAACAAGTCCTAAACATGATTACAGACACATACACCCTCAAAAACACAATAATAAGATGCACATTACTCAAAATAAACATGTTTCCTTGGAAAAACAATAAAATGACACTTATCTCCAAGTGTGAAAATTAGGATACATGGATTTACAACATAAGTGTAACCTAAAATGAGAAAGTGTGTTATGCCATGGAAGTGCACCCAATGCCTGTTATTATGATATATTATATGAATTAATGCAAGATATTGCACTAGAACTGCCTCTGAAAGGTGCGTCGTGACTACCTCTAATAAAAGATGACACTTCGAGTTTCTTTGAAAAGGAACTTAAATGACTAGAAAAAATCTAATAATAATCATGGAACATCTTATATAACGTGTGACAACATTTCACATGGGAAATAGGAGGGTACAAATTTTGAAAGTAGGAAAACTTTGGATGGCGTTGTAGTAGCTACAACACTAGTGTAGCTAGGGTTTTAGAGAGCTTGAAATATTGTAATAGCTTTATGATAAAGTTGAAACAGGTACAGGTATGCCATTGTATATATATATATATATATATATATATATATATAAAGTTACCTATATTATTTTATATTTGATTTTTTTACTTTCATTGTCTTCTTCAATAGGTGATTTCCTACACTTATTGTTCATGTTGATTCAACATATTAAGAGAAAAAAAATTTCAAATATCTGAAAAACATATTAAAGATAATA
The DNA here is from genome assembly GCA_031772625.1 of Pinus tabuliformis. NCBI lineage: Eukaryota > Viridiplantae > Streptophyta > Pinopsida > Pinales > Pinaceae > Pinus > Pinus tabuliformis. The sequence continues at coordinate 712,038,769 of CM062819.1, read as the reverse complement.
ATGCAAGGTTATTACTATAAATTTGTAGTAATGGAAGTAATTTCATATATTATTTTTTCTTGTAAAATTGTGCCCTAAGGGGTAGAACTTATTAGTATATATTTAGTATCTTTACACCTAGATTTCCAAGTGGAATGGGTTTGAAATGAATTGAAATATTTTCCTATGTTTGATGTTGTAATTTATATTCTAAATCAATCGCAAGGTTGAAAATTCACATGTTCTCGATGTAAGAAACACCTAATGTTAGGAAAACCTTAGAAATGCATCATAAGATAGAATTCCCAAATTATTATAGCTACTTCAATATTTTGTCCAACTCATTATTTTATGAGTGTTTTTTGATGTGAATAATTCATTTTCCAACTTGAAATGATACACGTTTTAGGGCATATATGCTTTTATTTTGTGAAATGTATATTTGTATATATTAAATAAATATTAATTGTGCAATCCATCATTATTAATAAATATCAAATTTTGTGATAAATTCATTCATATTGAAATAAATATTATTCATTTCCCAAATAAACATCTATGGAATAATTTGAATGTCCATTTCATGAAATTGTGTGATCTACTAGTTGCATTATGAGTGTATTTTCATCATTTATATAATGTGTAGCCATTGCATTGGTCATTATAGTAGTAATACTAAGGAGTTATTACAATTGCTAGAGTTTTCTTTCAAATAAAGGAACATCATTATTATTTTGCAGGGCAAATGCCCACAAGGGATTTGAATCGGTGACCTGTTTGTATGGAGTTCCTTAACAAAACACCCATTCACTATCAATCCAAAGCCCCATGGGAAATAAAGGAATGTGATTTTGTTTTTAAAGAAACGGTTAAGGGTTTTGCATTAATAATACTAGATTATGGTCTAGAACCCTTACAAGATCTTTCCACTCTCTCACAAACCATACAAAATTAGTGTCAGATCTAGGGTTTCATTTCTTCCTTATTCTAAATATATCTTTTTATGAATCTACAGAATATCCCAAGTATAAGAAGGTATTTACATTACAACATATATCAACAAAATGTTTTAACTAAAACCAATAAACTTGTCCTTAGTTTCTCCCATCAACAATGTCCAACACTAGGATTTTCATTCCTCTGTGAGCGAAGAGGCTTCTTCTTATCAGGAACTACACTAGGAGAAACACCTCCAAGAGAAAGTTGAGCACTTCCAACCATACAATTCTCTAGAGTTGTAACCTGAGTGCTGAGTTTAATAACTTCCTAATGCAATTAATTTAAAGAAATTTTTAGAATACTCAAAAGTCAGAGTATATTAGCTTCTAGTAATATTTGTGAAGACTAGCATTGTCTCTCATCAATGTCATCCTATTGTTTCCTAGAAACCCACAACAACTCGACCAAATCCAAAAATTTAAGAAACAACAAACCAACATCAAGGCTCTTTGGAAGACAATGAGGTTCTGTCATTTCAAGAAAGTACCACTGAATCTGACTTGCAAAATAAATAAAAATCTTAACCCACACCCCAAGACTAGCAAGTTAAGGCTTCCAAAAAAAATTTGGAGTTCCAAATAATGTATTATATAATTGAGGCTAAAACATTGCCATGAGCCATATTGAGGAAAATTTTCATATCCAACCCAAAATCCTCTGGAGGATGATGAATATATTGATGATTGCAAGTGCACGTGATGAAATTAACTCCAACCCACTTCTCAAAGAAAGAAGCCCCATAGCTGTAAAATCCCTAGTTAAAACTCATGTAAAAAATATATATAAGACCAAGGTGATGGGACATGTATTCCAAGATGAATGTTGGGCGGGACATCCTAGTGGGGGTGTTCATTTTGTTGTTTATGGCTAAGGAAATTGGAAAAGGAAATGGATAAGGCTTTAGAAAGGCGTGAGGCATTTATTGGCATTTTATTTATGAAAATAATGGAATTTAGGAGAAAAGGACATGAAAGGTCATAGGTTGCATGTGAGGAGGAAATTGAAGGAAAATAATGGAAAATGAAGAAAATAGAGGCCTCATTCATAAAAAGGCTTATGAGGATCAATGGGCAAGGCTTGGTTAGTGTAACATTTTGTTAGTTTAGTTTTGGAGCTCTCTCATTATTCTCTCTCTCTCTCTCTCATACTCATGGAGACCTAGAGTTTCATGGAGCACTTTGGCGTTGGAGAAAGAAATGAAAATAAGGTAAGAGGAAGCAAAGATCAAGCACAGAAAGGTAGGATCAAGCAGCTACAACAAGCTTCATTGCAGGTATCAACTTGCATGTGTATTTTCCTTGCTAGATTTGGAATGCATGGTATTGCATGTGGTTCTTTTCTATCATGGCATGGGTTTTGCAAGGTGTGACAATGTTCTTCAGCCTAGCCTTGCCCAGGGAAAATTTTAGGGGCTAATATTCGCAAGTGGGCTAAATTTCCATGCTTTTCCCAAAAAAATTATTCGTTAATTTCCATTTTTCATAAACATTATTCGTCCAAATTTTATAGTATAATTTTTTTTACCTTAAAAATCACCAATTTTTTTTATAGAGATTATTTAGAATTATTAGAAATTTGAATACTTTTACAAAAACATTGCCAAATATTTTACAAATTTCGTATTATATACTAGTGAGATTTGCCAAGGTTTCAAAACTTTAAAATAAATTTCCATCCTTAAAATTTTCCTTGGGGCCCTTGCCATTTTCTAATAGTTTTGATGAGATGGGTTCTCATATTTGGTTGAATTGGGGTGGCTTGATGGGTTCAAAGTTGAGTGGGGTGGATATCTGAAATGACAAACACATGGCCTAATGGTCCCTAAACTGGACTGTGGATCATGGTAAAGCGACTGGCTTAGTAATCTTTGAGCCAGATTGCGGGTTGCAGTAAATACATGATTGTGTGCTTCGATGGGCCTAGGAATCCTTACTGGTGAATGGTAGGATATATGGTAAAGCCAAGAGGTGGAATTCTCTCTATTGGGCCTAGTAGTCAAGAGATGATATGTATGGTAAAGCCTGGAGAGTGTGTTTTGGTCTAGGGCTTAGTGATCTCTAGATCAGACTGTGGATTACCGTAAAGCCTAAGAGACTAGGGGGCACTTAAATTCCTCACAGTGTAGGAGGAGAACTCTAGTGGTATCCATGCTTGTTTGGTGTTTTTGGTGTGTTCTATGAGTCCCACATTCATGCTTGGAATATGGCATGGGGGTGAATGGACGAAGAGGGATTTGGGTCAGCCATTCTATGGTCGGGTGGAGCATGGAAGTCCCATCCCGAGTTTGGATTTTGCATCATTAAGGAAAGGTTATTTCTCTTTGTAATTTTATGAGCATTATGATGGATTATATTGTTAGGTCCCTATAATACTAGTGATTCCCCCATTACTATTGTCGTTGTATCCTTTATTGTTATTGTTGTGCCCTTATTGTCCCCATATTGTTATTATTGTGCCCCATAGAATCCCACTATTGTTATTTTTGTGCCTTTATATTATTGTTGTTAGGCTAGCTTTGGTTATATTGTGACCCCTTAGACTCTTATATATAGAAAGGAGGTTTTGTCATTTGAATCATCTAATAATTGTTCATTTATGTAATGTAAAGGAGGTTAGCCCCTCGAAGATGCTTATTTCTAAGGTGTTGATCTATTTTTTCTATCTTTTTGTGAGTTGGTTTCATAACATTTGGTATCAAAGCTTTGGATTCTAGGGTTTTGCTGCTCCAAACAGGTCATCGTGGAATGTTAGCTATAACTTTTTTGCTACAAAGTTTAAGAAGGTGAAAAAAAACCCATTTGAGACAGAATCTATTTGAGCCTCGGGTCTAAATTTTAGATCTTGTATCGGTATATTTTTGGAGATGTAATCTGAGGAAGTTAGGGTTTTTGCAGACCCCCGAATTACATTCCAAACAGGTGACCTTGGGAAAATCATCATAACTTTCACTATGAGCATCAGATTGAATTTTTGTAAGAAGTTACAGAAAGAGGACAAACTGTAGTTTTTTAGGTACCATTTTCAGAACCTAAGGTTGAAACAGTGACCCGCAACATGTCGTACAAGTTCACTCTATGGAACCAGTCTATACTCAAGTCATTGTGGGAGATTTGGCATAGCTCTTCATTGGAGAATCCAATATTGATCAGATTTGTGGGGTTAGAAATATTACTCAGAGGGTTTTCACAAGAAGAAATTTCAAACCTTGGAGATCCAAAATTATAGAAATACATCAGATTCAATATCGATCTCTTACAAATTGAAAAAAGGTGTGTAGTTTTTTCAAATTTTTGCATAAAATTGGTTTGAAAAATTATTTTGAAAGAATTCAAAGGGCATAATGAAGCATTATTATCGGTAATTGATGCCCCAAAGATAGAAAATGTAAACACCTAGTAAGAAACCCAAAAGCTCTAGCATGACTCATGAAGAAGAGGAAGAAATGCAACATGATATATCAAAATTACGAGACCAAGTGCAACAAATTTCACTTGCACAAAAATGAACAGAAGCTAAGATGGATGGTTTAAAGAAAGACGTAGAAGCTAAGATGTATGGCGTAGAAGCTAATATGGATGGTTTAAATAAAGGCGTAGAAGCTAAGATGAATAATGTGGAAGCTCAGATGGACAACATGGAAGCTAAGATGGATGGCGTGGAAGCTAAGATGGATGATTTAAAGAAAGACATGGAAGATTTGAAGATAGATTTGAAGACAGATTTGACCAAATTTCTACAAGAAATTCTTACTAATGGCAAAAGGGTAGTAAAGGAAACTCATGATGAGAAAAAAAATAAATGTTAATCATGATTTCATAGACTCTAACTTTGGATCGAAGAACCACCAAGTTCCAAAGATTGATATGAGGAAGTTTGATGGAAAGGATCCCGAAACATGGATATTACAGATGGATCAATTTTTTGATCTCCATAATGTACAAAACACACAAAAGGTACGCATTGCAACTTTATATTTGGAACAGAATTAGTTTGTATGGTATCGATGGCTTTGCTCTTGTAAACAAATTGTCACTTGGGCTATTTTAAATGATAGCACATTATGAGGATACAAAAAGAAACACTTTTTTTAGCCAATTGATAAATCTCAAACAAAAGGGTTCAATGATGGAGCACATTGAGGACTTCCAAAAATTAAATATAAGGGTAAAATATATTCCAGAGGAGCATAGTATTGATGTGTCCATAGGGACTTTAAAATATAACATCCAACATGAGGTTCACCTTTGGGAACCAGATTCATTGGAGAAGGCATTTAGGTTGGCAAGAAAAATGGAAAGAAAAATTATGGCAACAAGGAAGCCTACCACTCACAATCATAAAGATGGAAGTGTTTCTGTCCCTAGCCATCCACAACCTACAAGGTTGATACCATAGCAATTGGAAGAAAAAAGAGAAAAAGGGTTTTGTTACAGTTGTGATAGCAAATACACTAAAGGTCATAAGTGTGCCGAGAAGAAGGTATTTTACATAGATTGTGAAGAGGAGGAAGAAAAGGAACAAGAAACATCAAAACAAGAGGATATACACTAGGAACAAACCCTAGAAAAAGAATAAATGAATCCGACCATATCTTGTAATGAATTGGTTGGAATTACCACTCCTCAAACTATCAAGATAGAAGGGCATATCAAGAAGAAAAAGGTAATAGTGTTGATTGAATTAGGAAGTACCCATAATTTTATTCATTGTAAGATAGCCAAGGAATTGAATTACTTCCTATATCCAGCACCAGAGTGTCAAGTGATGGTTGCAAGTGGAGGAACCATAAATTGCTCAGGAAAGTGCCATAATATCAAGCTATCCATGGGAGAATATGTATTGAATAGCCCAATGCGTTCCATTCCGATGGGTGGTGCTGATGTTGTACTAGGAGTCCAATGGCTACAATCCTTAGGCACAATAGTTTTTAATTTTTAAGAACTTTTCATGAAATTCTCTTCGAAGGAAAGGAAGTTGAATTAAGGGGTATCATAGGGAAACCGAGAAAGATAATCAGCTCTAACGGAATCACAAATCTTCTAAAGAAAGAACAATGAGGCATAATTGCAAAATTATGTTTGCTAGAGGTTCCCACATCGAAATCATCCATTTCTCCAGATCTCCAAAAAGCCTTGGACAATCATTCCAAGGTATTTGAGACTCCCAAAGGCCTCCCACCTATTCGTGATCATGATCATGCTATTAATTTGATTCCAAGAACTGCTCCTCCAAACATCAGACCTTACAAATATCCTTATGTCCAAAAGAGTGAAATTGAACGTATGGTTGAAGAAATGCTAGAGGCTGGTATAATTCAACCTAGTCAAAGTTATTTCTCTCCTCTAGTAGTATTGGTTCACAAGAAGGATAGATCATGGCGCATGTGTCCAAATTATAGGGATCTCAACAAGCCCACTATCAAAGATAAATTTCCCATTCCTGACATTGATGAATTATTATATGAATTGCATGGATCAATTTACTTCACCAAGTTGGATCTTTGTTCAGGATATCATCAAATCAGAATGAAGACTAAATACATTCCAAAAACAACATTTAGAACTCATGAGGGTCATTATGAATTTTTGGCCATGCCTTTTGGCCTTACTAACGAACCTTCTACATTTCATGGTTTGATGAATTCCATTTTCAAACCCTTCCTTAGAAAATTTGTGTTAGTATTTTTTGATGATATACTAATCTACAACAAGTCTTGGAAGGATCATGTCCAACACGTTGACATGGTGCTCAAACTATTGGAGGAGAAACAATTATATGAAAAAATCTCCAAATGTTTCTTTGGAGTACAAGAGGTGGAATATCTAGGTCCTATTGTATCTCATGAAGGTGTTAAGGTAGACCCTAGCAAAATTAAAACCATTAAGGAATGGAAAATCCCCACATCCATAAGGCATCTACAAGGATTTATCAGGTTGACAAGATATTATCACAAGTTTTTTAAGAATTATGGGAGAATAGCAGCACCTCTAACAACATTATTGAAGAAAGATGCATTTCCATGGACTCTAGAAGCAATGAAGGCCTTTGAACATCTTAAAGAGGCAATGTGCCAAGCACCAGTCTTAGCTACACTGGACTTCACAAAAATATTTATTGTGGAATGTGATGCCTCAGGAAATGGAATTGGTATTGTTTTAATGCAAGAAGAAAGACCCATTGATTTTGAAACTTGTCCAATCAAAGGAAAGTATGTACATAAAGCTATTTATAAGAAGGAAATGTTGGCAATACTACATGAACTTAAGAAATGGTGACCCTGCCTAATGGGAAGACGCTTCAAGGTAAAAACAGATCATGATAGTCTTAAATATTTTTTAGAACAAACATTATCTTCAGAAGAGCAGAAAAAATGGGTCACAAATATGTTGGGTTATGACTTTGAAATCATCTACAAAAAAGGGAAGAAAAATGTTGTGGCAGATGCACTCTCAAGAAAGGATGAGGATGTGGAAGCATTTCTTTGTGCCATTTCTATTATCCAACCAGATTGGATAAACGAAGCAATGAATGAATGGAAGAATGACAAGGAACTGTGGGTACTCATTCAAAAGATACAACAAGATCCCAGTACATCTGATACATTTAGCTAGAAAAATGATTTGTTATGGTACAAGGATCGGTTATACCTATGTAAGAATTCCCAACTCAAACAAAAGATTATTAGGGAGTTGCACACCTCTCCCTTAGGAGGGCACTCAGGATTTCTAAAAACCTACCACAGGGTTAAGAAGGATTTTTTTTGGGATGGCCTTAAATTAGATATTCAAATGTTTGTGGCGGAATGTTTGGTTTTCCAAAAAAATAATTTTGAAACAATTAAGACCCTAGGACTATTATAAGCTTTATCCATTCCAAGACAACGTTGGGAGGAGGTTTCAATGGATTTTATCATAGGTTTACCCAAGTCTGAAGTAAAGAGTGTTATCATGGTGGTAGTTGATAGACTTACCAAGTATGCACACTTTTGTGCATTATCTCATCCATTTATAGTGAGTACAGTTTCTACTGCATTTATGGAAACAATTCAAAAGCTACATGGAAACCCAAAGATTATTGTAAGTGACAGAGATCCCATTTTCACTGGAAATTTTTGGATAGAATTATTTTCTTGTCTTGGTACTCAGTTAGCTCATAGCTCATCTTATCATCCTCAATCTGATGGGCAAACTGAGATAGTAAAAAAATGTTTGGAAGGATATCTTTGTTTCTTTGTATTTGATAAACAGACATAATGGGTCAAATGGTTGACTCTGGCTAAATGGTGGTATAACACTTCCTTCCATACTGCAACAAAAAAGACCTCATTTATGGAACTTTATGGATATCATCCACCATCCATCACATCATATTTAAGAGAAAATTCTAAGGTTCAAGCAGTGGAAGATCATATCAAGCATCAACAACAAGTTCTCCAACTCTTAAAGGATAACCTCACCTTGGCGCATAATAGAATGAAATAGCAGGCAGATCAACATCGCAACAAAAGAAGTTTTGATGTAGGTGATTGGGTATTCCTATGACTACAACCATATAAAAAAATGTCCCTCAAGCAAGCTAAGAAGGATAATAAATTATCACCAAAGTATTATGGTCCATACAAGGTGTTGCAAAATATAGGTACTATGGCATACAAATTGGAGCTTCCTATAGCTTCCCGAGTGCACCTAGTTTTCCATGTTTCATGCTTAAAGAAGGTTATAGGTGACAAGCTTCCAGTTCAAACAATATTTCTAGAACTTGATGAGGAAGGAAAAATCATATTGGAACCTGAAGTAGTCAAAGAAACAAGAACCTGAAAGCTACGAAATCGATCAATTTCAGAGTATCTCATCAAGTGGAAGAACTTACCCATTGAATATTCCACATGGGAGGATGAGAATTTTATACAGAAGCATCCAGAACTACTCAAGCGTTGAGGACAACACTTTTTTCAAGGAGAGGGGCATGTTAGGTCCCTATAATACTAGTGATTCTCCCATTACTATTATCGTCGTATCCCTTATTGTTATTGTTGTGCCCCTATTGTCCCCATATTGTTATTATTGTGCCCCATAAAATCCCACTATTGTTATTTTTGTGCCTTTATATTATTATTGTTAGGTCGGATTTGGTTATATTGTGACCCCTTAGACTCCTATATATAGAAAGGAGGTTTTGTCATTTGAATCATCTAAGAATTATTCATTTTTGTAATGTAAAGGAGGTTGCCCCCTCGAAGAGGCTTATTTCTAAGGCGTTGATCTATCTTTTCTATATTTTTGTGAGCTGGTTTCATAACATATATGTTGTCTATATGGTTATACTTTCATGAGTATTTCTGTTGTTATTATGTTGGTTATATGTGTGTCTTATGACAACAAATATGTATGGATCTCATCATGTTTTTGGTTGCAAATGAATGTATAATGTATCTATGGCCTAATAGATGGTAATGCAGCAAATGACATGAGGGAACAATGGTTCATAATGATTATCAAATAAGTATGAGATCCCTACACTTCATTCTATTGTTTACACCTGTAGGTTACATGTTGATGACATGTTTGAAAAAATGCCTGTCATGGCTAGTAGGGGTTTGGTTAAGGTATTGTTTAACTTATTTATCTTGCATCATTGTTTCCCTGTTATTTTATTACTCCTATGTTATCATTCATTTCTGGGTAGTGACCTAGGCTCTAAGCCTAAAAGAGTGGCTCAAATATCATAGTCTTTGGCATAGAACTTGTTGAAAAACACTGAAGTCTCTCCCATGCAGGAATTGTGGGAGAGACTCTAGGGTTCCAGTCACATGCATGCCTTGTCATGGGAGAAACTACAGGGTTCCAGTCGCATGCATGCCTTGTCATGAGAGCAACGGGGGGTGGTTAATTCATTGAAATGATAGATTAACTCAGGGGTTGTGCACCTGGAGTGGTGGATTAGCTCTTGGGAGTCTTGAAGCACCTGAGGGAGGTCTGTAAGGCCTTGTTTTTTCGACTTCATTTCCTTATGGTTATCTAGGAGGTTGAGTCTTATCATAGTGACCCTCAACTCATGTTTACCTCGGGAAAGCCAGTGAAAGTGGGTAAATGTGTGTGGAGAGTGTTACAGAGTGGTATCAGAGCATGATTCACCCCTTAGACTAGATGACCAGTGTGTGTTGGTCATGCATGTATTTCAGTTGCATGTGTGTCTCTTACACTTGCATTCCATGTACTTGTTGCATTGCATAATGTTGATCATGGTTGTAATAAGGTTTTCATGACGAACTTTATGTTGATTTTGTGGAATACATTTGTCATGAGTATATGACTGGTTACATATTGTTGCATGTTGCTTACATGTTGATTATATGTCACTTTATTACATCCTTGTATGTTTGATTACATGTATCAGTCTTGTAGCCTCGTTACAAGAATTGATCGTTTATGCTCGACTACATGTGTTCATGCGTATGTGTAGTTGATTAGACATTGCTTATGCATGTTGATGGTTTCATGTGGCAATGTGTAGAATGGAGTAATGGTTGTTGTCATGCATGAGTCATGGTTTGTGTAGTTGATATGGTCATGCATTGATGACTGGACTCTAGATAGAATGATGTGTATATGGTTTTGTACTCAAGTGTTATATGTCTATATGCAGTTGTTATGAATGCATGGTCTTAGTTATAGTTATGCATGAATAGTAGGTAAAACATGCCTTGTGAAGTCATGGTATGCAATTTAGGTCATGAGGGTGATATTGGTATGTTATGAGGAAAATATGTTGGCTGAGATAGAGTAGGAGATGCAGATCATCATAACAAGGTTGCATCATTGGACTTGGGGTAAGAGAAGATCGTCATACATGTATTGTATGTTTGGCATGCATGTATGTAAGTCAAGGATTTTTATATGCATTAGGTTTATAAACATTAGGTTTATGTACATGCCTTTTGATGCTCTAGTTACAATCATGATAGATGTTAATTGATTAAGTGTAGTTATATGCACATGTGTCAGATAATCAAGAATGATGGTAACTTGTGGTTGTATGCATTTCTATTGTTGTTTTATGTTAGATGTTGTTGATGAGCATGATATATATCTTATTGTTGTTATATGATAGTAACTTGATGATTATGGTTATTACATTAAGATCTTGATGTTATATGTATCATACTAAGTTAGATTGACTTATGTAGATGACTATGGTTATGATATTCAGGTATGAGATGACATAATAATGATGTGGTGTTGTACTTATCTAGATTGGTTTTGCATATGTGGTTATTATTTATGAATGATAAATGTTTATGAGCTTATTATGTGGGCATGTTAGCTAGTGACTATTATGGATATCATGACCTTATTTGTGGTTGAGTTGATATGTTTTGAAGTTATATCGTACTAATCTAGATTGATTGTGCAGACAAGATAGCCTCCCTTGAGATACACTAAGGCATGAGTTTTCTTATGTAGTATACTTTGTGCTTGAATGATTGTTTATGTCATCTATTTGTTGTTTGAGTGTTTTGTGTCTATTATGTCGTCTAGTTGATTTATTTAACATGGTATTCTTGCAAGTTGGTTGAATGTTTGATGAATTGCATAATATGAGTATGTGTTCAAATGATATTGTTTTAAGATGATTATACTAACACATATGTGTTGAGACAGTTGATATGTGCTTGAGTGTAGTAGGTGAGAATTGTAGCACGATGTCTAAGGACTATGAGTTGACTATGGATTATGACATGATTGTTAGTCTTGGTAAAGGTTGATTTCAATTGATAGATATGATTGTCTTGATATTTAGAACATGTGGTTGACATGTGTGAGAAGTTTCAGGGAAACCTACTTGGTATTAGCGAGACAAGGTAATAGTTGATGTGTTAATATAACTAATGGTTGGGTGATGTGACAACACATAGTAAGACTCGATTGCAACAAAGTAAAAAGGGTAAAAGAAAGGAATTGGACAAGAATTCCTTTGACTATGTTTGGAAACCCTAATTACAGATGAATGAGTGCTTTGCATAAAGGAAGTCTTCTTAACCTTAATTTTGTTTGACATTATGTGGATATGTGCTAGATTCATGAATGTGTACTTGCTGAGTATATTAGCTAGTCTTTTAGTTACAGGGGGATCTATCAAAGGATTGGAGTCCCTTGAGAGATGGTGTGGATGTGTTTAGTTGAAAGAAACGTGCTTGGCACAATAAGATGAGGTAACAAATGTATTGTTATGTTTATTTATGCATTGACATTTATGTGCTATGGCAGTATGATGTAAGGAATTGCATGGAAAAATAAATTGCCATGAAATCTTGAAGAAGACTCAAGTTGAGCTTTCCCTAGAAGCCATGGGGATTGAGTTATGGTGTTTGCTTTGAGTCTTGTGCTATTTGGTATTTTCTGAATTGTTGAGATTGATTTACGTTTTTTTTTTTTTTTTTTGTAATGTCTAGTGCAAGGCCTTGCCACTTTGGTTGTGGTGTCATATTGTTGTTATTGGTTTTCATGATTTTCTTCTTATTTGTTTCTTGGCTTGAGTTCTATGTTTCAAGTCTTGGGAATTGGTTGGGAAAGAGGAAAGTTAATGGAGCTTGGGGAGAGATGTGTGGTACCTAATAGGTAATGTAAGACACAAATGAAGCTTGGTGCATGAGTAAGCGTAGCAGAAGGTAAGCCTATGACAACGAGTTGGACTGGTTGGGTCCATTGGTGTAAATGGACAATGACAGTACAGTCAGGTAATCAGAAAAGGTAAATTCAATGGATATAAGGTTTCATATGCCTTGGCGAAGTTGGGAATTGTGGTTCTCAATGTTGTGCATGAACAAATGGAGTTCTCTTAACCTAGACCTTATCATATCTAGCAATTATGTTGTGATCATGATTATGTTGATGTTTATATGTATACATGTATGTATGTATGTATATCATTGTTTGAGAGGACGATGATTGTTTAATGTTAATTTTTATGTATATGTATATATGTATCCATCTATCTATGTCACTTTTTGACAGGGTCATTAGGAATCATCCTTGTGGAAGAATGATTTCTTACACAGGTGAATGACAGGAAGAGGTTCTTGGCTATGAGGAATCAAGTGGGAAGAGTAGTCATGACAAATATATGAGGTCAGTATCATGTGACTATGAATTTATATTTTATTCTTGTATTATGCCTATGCTTATGTTATGGATAGGTTATACCGAGGGATGCATCAGTGAAATGAAATCAGTGTGATCCACGACATGCTAGGATAACCATGGATGGAAGAGAGACGTTGGAAGCAAGGTTTCTTGGTAGAGGCAATGTGGTTTTCGATGTGTGGTGCTATTGTTGTGCATATGTTGTATATGTTGTACATGTTGCATCTATGATGTGTGCACATGTGGTGTTATGTATATATAGTGTGTGTACATGTTGTTTATGCAATGTTATGTACAAGATGGTACAAATAGTGTCGTGTGAATATTGCATATGGTGTTGTGTGCATGTTGGATATGCAGTGCTGTGTACAGATGATGTTATGCACATGTTGGATATGCAGTGCTATGTATAGGTGGTGTTGCATGCATGTTGTACATGTGGCACTATGTACATATGGTGTTGTGTGCATGATTGTATAAGTGGTGTTGTGTGCATATGGTGTTGTGTACATGTTGTACAAGTGGCATTGTGTAGATGGTGTTGTGCACATGTCATGCATGTGGCACTGTGTACATGTAGTTTCGCGTACATGTCATGTAGGTGGTACTATGTACATGTGGTATTGTGTACATGTTGTATAGTGGTGCAGTGTACATGTGGCATCGTGTACATGTTGTGCAGGTGGTGTCGTGTACATGTGATGTTGTGCACACGTTGTGAAGGTGGTGCTTTGTACATGTGGGATTGACTGCATGACATATATGTTGTGTTGTGGGCATGCAACACTATGTATGTGCATTGTGTAGTCATGGTATTGTGACATATGCATTCATTGTGTTGCACTCTATATATGTATTTCTGTCGTGTTGTACACTGGGTGTAGATGTTTGTGTTGTATGTCAGGTGTAGGTGCATGTATTGAATGGTGTTGTTTGAGTGTGATGCACACTATGTTTATGTGCACATGGTTTAGGGAAGGCACTAGGTGTTTTTATGGTGTGGAACTGATTCAGAGTGTGTATGAAATAAAGACAAAAGTAGAAGCTAAGGATTGATGGAAGCAGAAGTATCAACATTTTATTTCGGTTTCATTATGCATGTGATTTATGATTATGGTATATGATGATTATATGTGATCTATTATTCTGGTTTATAATGGTTACATGTGATTTATAATGTTGATCTATGATGGTTTTGTTTTCAACTAACCATATGTGATATGTTTATACATGATGTTTTGATCAAACAATTTGTTTGACTTGTTGTGATAGGAAGCGAACAGAATTGCAAGTGTACCATATTAACAAGCTACTAATGAGGTATGATGTTAATTTATTTTGATTTATTTTAAATCTAGTGGAAGTTATATTCTTGGAACGTGTTGACGGTGTTGGACCTGCCAACATGTCAGGGGATCTTCCTGGTAATAAGTCCCAATTAGACCTCAGAGCATTTGGTGCAGGAGTCCCAACAGTGGGTTGTATGGTAATGACTTGACCGTGATTTCTCACAGAGGCAAGTAAGATAAGTCTTTTGGTAGCAAGGGTGTGACAGTTGCAGTGAGACAAGGAAGGTGCACGAGAGGTTCTAACACATGGGGGTTGAGATGAGTGTGCCCCTTGGAAACCTATGATAGCACGTAGTTAAGAAGGGACCACATGAGTGAAGATGCATCACAACATGGAAGGAAATTTAGCAAGCAATCCAAAGTGACGATTAGACCAACAACACATTTAAGAAAGATTCATACATACATACACAGATAGCTATACATGCATGCATAAGAAAACCAATACATATATCATTTAGAGTAAACCAGATAGCATAGAATACAATACAACATATGCATGAAACGTGCTGGCTCTTGTTATATTAAGAAGTGTAAGTTCTAGTCATACAATACATCCATGTCCAACCACTAGTTCCGATAGCGGAACATTACAGCCACAACCACTTGCTCCTCCAAAGAGATGTACTAGCTCTGCGCAGTGGAGAAGCCAAGGCTCGTTACAATACTATCCAAGCTCTCTCCAAGATAGTCTTATTGGAAGCTTGGCTGACCAAAATCCTATACAATGAGTTATGAGGGACTATTTATAGCAAAGGGTGGGGTGACCCTTGACATTCCCCTTTGTGACAGTTCATCTACCCTCATGACTCTTCATCTACTCTATGACTATTACATCCAACTATCGACACTTGACTTACACTTGACATGACGTTACATTACAATGCACATGTACCCATGTGAAATAAATGGCTTGAGAAAACCATGCTAGACATCACTATGAATTAGAAAACCATGGAAGTCCAACTCCTCAACATCCTGGCACTGATCAATAGTAACATACTGATGCCAAGATTGGTAGTCCGCAATGGTGTCTGCGTGCTCCAAGGTGACATATTTATGGAACCTGAAACTTGCCTCTATAGCATCTGGGTACACTACTCTGGTTCCTCTGTCCAACTCGTCTGTAAGCATGCGCATCATTATCTTCAATGCAGTCGGACTAGCAACGTACTTGTACATGATGTCTGCATTGATGGGCAAGTTTGGGCTAGTGGCAATGCACATCAACTCATCGAAGTATGAGTCAAGCTCTAGTCAGACCTGTGCCTTTTTCGTCACCTGGGTGAGAGTCCCAATAGATGGGATCACATGTGCATGCACCACAACATCCATACTCTTAAATACACGTGCATGGGAAGCCTATATATTAGTGATGAGCTGCGGGAGATCTTCATAGTTCTAGATCTAACTTCGGATATGTGGCTTCAGCTCAATCGCACTGGCCTTCATCATCTTAGGCAAGTGAAGTGGGGCTCCCTTATATCTCATCATCCATGTTTGTATGTAATCAACAACAACATGCAAGTTTGTCAAGATACCTGCTCTTCTAGCACATCGCTACAACCATCCGTTGAGATGGACAACTACCTTATGCATGGTACCAAAATTGGAGTACAAGGCTCACATAACTGTGTCAAGGGACAAAACTTCATCTAGTATTACCTTCTTCAGTTCAGCTCGGGTAGATGTTGTCACCAACTCTCCTCCTTGTTTGGCTGTCTGAAGTTCCTTAGCTATTTGCTCATTTTCAGCTATCAGAAAGCGAACACTTGAGCTAGTGGCTTTGACATATACTCTAATTGCATCGGCCAAGGCTGCTAAAAGTTTGTGCACGTAAGACATTATCACTTATTCCTCAACTTACATAGGAGATATATGATCATCCAGAGTCGACACTCTATGAGACTGCACAACTCTATGTTGACACTCGTTAAATGAGATGTTGTGCATCTCTCCTTCTGGCTAATCTCCGAGGATCTCAGTGCCTGCTAGGTCACTTGAGACTTGCTCATCATCTAGATGTGGTGAAGCAGGTAAGTCGACCTCTTAGTGACGAGGCATGACATCGGTGTCTTGTTCCAATTCTTGCTGCTCCATATCTGTATCCAACTATTGAAGTGCTTGCTCTATCTCATGAGAAAAGTCTTGCTCCTACGATGGTTCACCTTGTCTACCTGATGCCAGCTGTTCTAATGAATCCACTACCTATACGGGCATTGTTTCATCTATTTGCACATGTTGCACCCCTTGTTGTACTTGTTGTTGCTGCGCTTCCCTCTCTTTTTTGCACAACTCTTGTTGCTTCCAGAGTTTCTCCTTCAACTCATGCAACTCCTTCTCTGCTTCCTGCATTCTTCTCTTATCCCTCTGCCTTTGTGCGATTTGATTGTTGTGTTGTTGCCTCTTCGCCTCTATAGCCATAGCTGCTTTCTCCATAAGTGGATTTTCTCGGAACTTGTAGATTTTCTCTTCCTCCATGTGATCAACAATCTTCCTCTTTCCCTTGTTGCGCACTGGTATACTTGCCTCTGCTGCTACTGCTGCTAGTGCCAGTGCTCTCTAGGATGCTTCTTCATATTTCTTTGCTAACCACTCCACAGTGAAGTAGACTGGTTCATTGGGTCTAGAGAAACTATAGAAATATCTCCATGGGTCCTCCTCCACCCAATGAAATGCCCCATGGATCCAATTGAACTGTACTCTCATGCAATGATCTTTCACATTACAATGTGGGCCATATGGATTGTAACTTCGAAGGTCGAATGGATACTTCTTCATCTATTCTTCTTCGACATCCACTTGCTTGAAACTCCAAATCTCATATAAACTAATCCGCAAAAGAAGAGTTGGCTAAGGTGCCTTCTTCTTCCGGTGCAATCTAGCTGTCAATCCTATCGAGATGTGATATGCTACTTCCTACATGACGAGTATGTCCAAGGAAAAATTTGGTGGAACATGCAAAGGCTTCTCCGCACTAAACATCATATGAAGGTGCCGAACATTGAGGCATACCAATAAGCAATGTCAATTAGTGCCTTCATTTCTTCCATCGATATGTAGGGTGGATCCTGTTCGAATATCATCTTGTAAACGTGAAAAAATTATTTGACAGCCATGTGATTACTCCTCTGAAGCTGCATTCAGACAACAACTTACAATCATGCATGCAAACATTGAATGAAAGATTAAGTAAAAAGATCAACATGCATGTGGTTGAAGCGGGTCACCGAATCGGTGATTGTTCGTGAAAAATAGTTTCATGCATGCGATAGCAGTGAGATAGAAATGAAAACTAAAATGATGCTAGTTCAAGCTAGCATGCATGTAAATGACAACAAGCATTCAAAGAAATCAAGCAAACAACACTCACACAAGTGAAAACACAAAAAGCGACAAAAATGCTAAAAATGACAAGTTGAGACCACTTACCCATGAATAGCTGAGTCGGATTTGTCAAAGAGTCCTGGATGTGCTGTGGGATGTCAGAGCTCCAAGATAGATGTGAAATAATGAGATCTGATGTGTTGAGTAAATAAGTTTGAGCTCATGACGCGCATGCCACAAATATAGGAAAAAGCGACACTTGGAGGAAAGTTTCTAAAACTAACTTTTCCTGTAACCTCTGGCTGCTAAAAATAGCTCCCTGAATCAAGGGATGCTTTTTGCATGTTGCCTTTTGCTATTCTAGGATAAAGTGAGCCATGCATGTAATTCAAGTTTCCTTGGTCCCGAGTGGAACTGCTCAACCCAACTGCTCATGCATGAGGTTGCTCAACTGCCAGGAGAAAATGCTCATTTCTGGATGGGCGCTGGGCTGTCTTCCTAGGAGATTTGCACAATTTTTGGGAAGAGTAGTTCACTGCTACCCAGGATTACATAATTCCTGGGCTGAGCAGACTTGCCGGGAAGTATTGCAGTTTTCTGGGTGAAGCTTGACTAGTAGGATTGCGCAATTCTGGAGCCCAGCAGGCTGCCAAACAAAATTACATAATTTCTGGAGGGAAGGCTGGTTTCCCTCCATAATTGTGCAATTTCTTGGGGGAGCTGCTTAGCCTGCAACTAGACCAAGTCTGGCTGAACATCCTGTGAGGGGAATGCATCAAGCTTTGGTTGATAGGATGTCTTTGTGCAAGAAAAATGTTGAAGCTTGTGTACTTGATGAAGCAAGACAAGGTGCTGTGAAAGGTTGGTAAGGAGGCCCCAAAACAAAGCTAAGGAAAATTTTTGGAGGGTGGTTGTAGCCTCTACAACACTTGGCGACACGCTAGTAGAACTCCAACTCTCTGAATGGACCTTGTTCGTGAAAAGCAAGTCTAACACCTCTAGAAGTATTGTTCAATTCTAAGTTTGTCTTGGTTTCACACTAGGTTGATTGTAAGATGTAGCATCCACCAAGCCCTTGGTCGATTGACACACATTCCAAGCCAAGGCAACATAGTTGTTTCGATTAGGTTTGAGGGGTATATTGGTGCACATGCAGTATAGTCGTCAGAGTCTTAGTTTCATCTTTGATGTTGCTCTGCTGCTAGCAGGTCTAGATAGTACCTCGACGGAGTCACATAGGAACACAAGCATGGATCCACTACCAGCAAGCCTGGTCAGTACCCTGACGGAGTTACTTGCATCACCTCTCTGCGCAGGAATCCTTTCTCTTCTTTTGCCTTATTCATTTTTTCACTTTTCATTTTTTCAATTTTCATATTTTCAACTATGTATAGCACTTATTCATTTCAAAGGCAGAAGAGAGATCCTGACTTATTGAGAGCAGAAGAGGTTGTTCCGATAGAGAAGTAGTTTATTATACCTTTGACGTGCTTGTTAAGGTTTTTCCCCTCACCTTACTCTAATTGACTGACCTAAGAAGGGTTAACCAAAAAACAACCAACTAGAGTAGGTGACACTAGTTAGCGCACAAGCATTGTGTTTTCACCAAGGTTCACTTCGAACAATCCATATTTTCCTTCGACATATCATGGACTAAAAGTAACAAGTTCTTCATATAGAGGTAGGATGATAGATAACCAAGTAGTGATAGCTGCATAAGGCATCTTGTACTTTACCTAGCTTGTTTAAAGAGGCATACATGGTTTCTTGCAAAACTAACCTACAAATGAAAAAGCAAACAAACAAACAACAAAGCAAAGCAAGAGCAGAAGCAAAAGAAAGCAAAGCTAGTAAGTAAACAAGCAATTCAAACAAACAAACAAACAAAGCAAGTAAGAAAACAAGCATGCAAGAAAACTGACTGAAAGAAAACACTACTCCTACTCCTAAACTAACAGTGCATGGGCCTGATCACATGAATTGATATTTCCAATGCAGCCACCAACGCATTGGTTGACCCATGTTGGTGAAGGCTTGGTCCGCGAGAAACTAAGTTGTGTGAACCATCAAGCAAGAAAGATATAACAATGAATACAACCAGACTTCGTGTTTCAAATTTCCCATGGGACATAAGTGAGTACAAGTTCATGACAAGCAGTCCGTGGACTTATCAAGGTGTTGTGCGACACTGCATGCAGCTTTAAAGCCTATGCACACTCTTGATTGTGACATGCAATAAAATTAAAGAAACAAAGATAACTTGTGTCGTGCATGTGTGCATGCAATGTAAGATTCCTCCAATGCATAAGTGATAGGATCGTGAAGTTTTAGTGGAGGAAGCATGATCTGCGTGTGAGATTGACCTTTAATGCATACAGATGAATGATGAGGAGCCTCAGGTGATTGAATAATTTCTTGATCAGAAGTGAGACCAATCTCTGGACAATGAGGGCTTGACATAACCACTAGCTCAGGCTGAAGTGCCTCGACAGTCTGGGGTGTTTCAACTTCATCGTCAAATAGATCATCATAGACCAGTGGCTTCAAAAAATAAACTGCGATAGGATCATGATCATGATCGAATATAGGGGTAAATGGATCATGACAGCCACAATCATCAAAATCAACGATTTCATCAGCATCCTCATGATCAAATGAATCAAACATAGGGGTAGATGAAAAGCGAAAAAACTCATCCTCTACATTTCTGGAAAAGGCAGATGAAAGATCAAGTGGATTTTCAATGAATAACTTATCCTCTCCATTTTTGAATGATGGACTAACCTCCGGTGTGTCATGTGAGTGATCAACAATGGGTGCATCCATGGATGAAGATACACATGCAAAATCATGGATGGTAGGTTCGCCAAAGATGTCAGGAAAGAACAGAGGGGGCTCGGATGAAAGGGAGTCATCCTTCGCTAAGTGTTGATGCTCAAGCTCCCACTCATATTCTTCATGAATGGTAGCGCATGTTGGTTGTGCAACACCAAATTCGTTAATGGCTTGTTCCTCATTCACAACAAGTGTAGAGTTTGGAATGGAAGAACAAAAGAGAGTTTAATCAGGAGGAACAATCAAGTGCAAAGACGAATGTTGTGGAACAAAATTCATATGACAACTTGATGGACTCACAACCAAATCTACACGAAAATTAAGTGAAGTGATGTTGGGAGGATGTGGCAGCTTAACAGGTGTGTTAGCATGATCCTCAACATCACTTTTCAGTGGTGGAGTTGTTTGATGAGGGGATGGCAGATAATCACTTGTGACAGTGACCGCATCCATCTGGGATTGCACATCTCCATCACTGAATAATACGGAGTGAGGCTTGATTTAAAACTTCTTCTTGGGACGAGAAAATTTCTTAACATAGTACTCGAATCGGTCCCAAAGATAGAAAAAATTCATCTGGCCCTTCAGAGCTAGAAACTGCAAGTCACGGAAGCGGCAAGTCATGGAAGCATTGCCAAAAATCCATAATCGATTCATGCAGAGCCTTCCGTTGTTGTAACAGTTTTTGGTCAAGATGTTCTGGATAAAAATGATAAAAAGTGTCTTCAATGAGATCAAAAAAGTGTTCGATGAGTGCAGGTTGTTAGTCGGTAGGTTTCACAACCATCGATGTGGAGATTCGTGAAGTGTGTATGCAAGCAACAAGTTGGTCTATTCGTCAGAACACCCATCTTCCTCATGAATCATGGAAAGAAAGTTATGTAAGAACTCAGGCTAGGCCACTTTGCCTTCACCATCATATGTGTAAGTGGACAAGTGATTGAAAAACTTCATCGTGATGGTGACATCATCGTTATTCGAAAAACATCACGGAGGGAGAAGAGTGAACGAATCCATGATAGATATACAAGGGTTCAAAATAGGATGAGAGGAAGCAACTTGTCATCTGGCCCTCTTTCTAGTGCCAGAAATGTTCATGGTGTTGGACCTGCCAACAGGTCAGGGGATCTCCCTAGTAAGAATTCCCAATTAGACCTCAGACTATTTGGTGTAGGATTCCCAACAGTGGGTGATATGGTAATGCCTTGACCATGATTTCACATAGAGGCAAGTAAGATAACTTTGTTGGTAGAAAGGGTGTGACAGTTGTAGTGAGCCAAGGAAGGTGCATGAGAGGTTCTAACACACGGGGGTTGAGATGAGTGCACCCCTTGGAAACCTGTGATAGCATGCAGTTAATAAGGGAACACACAAGCGAAGATGTATCACAACATGGAACGCAAGTTAGCAAGCAATCCAAAGTGACGGTTAGACCAACGACACATTTTAGAAAGATTCATACATACATACACAAATAACTATACATGCATGCATAAGCAAACTAATACATATATCATTTAGAGTAAACCAAATAGCATAGAATACAATACAACATATGCATGAAACATGTTGGCTCTTGTTATATTAAGAAGTGTAAGTTCCAATCATACAATACATCCATGTCCAACCACTAGTTCCGATAGCGGAATTTTATATCCACAACCGCTTGCTCCTCCAAAGATATGTACTAGCTCTACGCAGTGGAGAAGCTAAGGCTCATTACAATACTGTCCAAGCTCTCTCCAAGATAGTCTTATCGAAAGCTTGGCTGACCAAAAGCCTATACAATGAGTTATGAGGGACTATTTATAGCAAAGTGTGGGGTGACCCTTGACATTCCCCTTTGTGACAATTCATCTTCCCTCATGACTCTTCATATACTCTATGATTGTTACATCCAACTATCAACACTTGACTTACACTTGACGTGATGTTACATTACAATGCACATGGAACCCATGTGAGAGAGATGGCTTGAGAAATCCATGTTATACATCACTATGACTTAGACAACCATGGAGGTCCAACTCCTCAACATCCTCACGCCAATCAATAGTAACATACTAATGCCAAGATCAGTAGTTCGTGATGGTGTCCGTGTGCTCCTAGGTGAAATATTTCTAGAACCTGACTCTTGCTTCCATAGCATCTGAGTATACTGCTCTAACTCCTTTGTCCAACTCGTCTGTAAGAATGTGCATCATTGTCTTCAATGCGGCCAAACCAGCAACATACTTGTGCATGATGTCTACACTAATGGGAAAGTCTGGGCTGGTGGCAATGCACATCAACTTGTCAAAGTACGAGTCAAGATCTAGTCAGACCTGTGCCTTTTTCCTTACCTAGGTGAGAGTCCCAATAGATGGGATCGCATGTGTACGCACCACAACATCCATACTCTTGAATACACATGCATGGGAAGCCTATATCCTAGTGATGAGCTACAGGAGCTCTTCATAGTTCCAGATCTAACTTCGAATACGTGCCTTTAGCTTGACTGCACTGGCCTTCATCATCTTAGGTAAGTGAAGTGAGGCTCCCTTGTATCTCATCTTCCATGTTTTCATGTAATCAACAACAACATGCAAGTTCATCAAGATACGTGCTCTTCTAGCACATCGCTGCTGCCATCCATTGAGATGGACAACTACCTTATGAATGGTACCAAACTTGGAGTACACCACTCACATAACTATGTCAAGAGACAACACTTCATCTAGTATTGCCTTCTTTAGTTCAGCTCGGTCGGATGCTGTCACCAACTCTCATCCTTGCTTGTCCGTCTGAAGTTCCTTAGCTCTTCACTCATTTTCAGCTACCAGAAAGCGAACACTTGAGCTAGTGGCTTTGGCATACACTCTAGTTGCATCGGCCAAGGCTGTTGGATGTTTGCGCATGTTAGACACAATCACCCGTTCGTTAACTTGCATAAGAGATGTATGATCATCCAGAGTCGACACTCTACGAGACTGCACAACTCTATGTTGAGACTCGTCAAATGAGATGTTGTGCATCTCTCCTTCCAGCTGATCTCCAAGGATCTCAATGCCTCCTTAGTCACTTGAGACTTGCTCATCATCTGGATGCGGTGAAGTTGGTAAGTCGATCTCTTGGTGACAAGGCATGAGGTCGGTGTCCTATTCCAATTCTCATTGCTCCATATCTGTATCGAACTGTTGAAGTGCTTGCTCTATCTCACAAGCGAAGTCCTACTCCTGTGATGGTTCACCCTATAGGCTTGATGCCAAATGTTTTGATGAATCCACTACCTGTACGGCGTTGTTTCATCTGTTTGCACATGTTGCACCCCTTGCTATACCTGTTGCTACTGTGATTCCCTCTCCTATTTGCATGGCTCTTGTTCCTTCCGAATTTTCTCCTTCAACTCATGCAACTCCTTCTCTACTTCCTCCATTCTTCTCTTATCCCTCTACCTTTGTGCGATTCACTTATCACGTTGTTTCCTCTTTTCCCCTATAGCCATAGTTTCTTTCTCCATAGGTGGATCTGCTTAGAACTTGTAGCTTTTCTCTTCCTCCATGTGATCGACAGTCTTCCTCTTGCCCTTGTCGCACACTGGTATGCTTGCCTCTATTGCTACTACTGCTAGTGCTGGTGCTCTCCGGGATGCTGCTTCATGCTGCTTCGCTAACCACTCCACAATGAAGCCACCTTGTTCATTGTGTCTGGATAAATTACAACAATATCTCCATGGGTCCTCCTTCGCCCAATGAAATCCCCCATGGATCCAGTTGAACTGTACTCTCGTGTAGTGGTCTTTCACAATACAATGTGGTTCGTACAGATTGCAACTTAAGAGTTCGAATGGATACTTCTTCATTTGTTCTTCTTCAACATCCACTTGCTTGAAACTTTGAATCTCATATAACTCAATCCGCAACGGAAGAGCAGGCCAAGGTGCCTTCTTCTTCCGGTGCAATCTAGTTGTCAATCCTGCCAAGATGTGATATGCTACTTCCTACATGATGAGTATGTCCAAGGAAAACTTCGATAGAACATGCGGTGGCTTCTTCGTGATGAACATTCATATGAAGGTGTCGGACAGTGAGGTATACCAATAAAAAATGTCTATCATTGCCTCCATTGCTTCCTTCGACATGCAGGGTGGATCCTATTCGAATATCATCTTGTAAACTAGGGTGAAAAAATCATTGGACAACATGTGATTACTCCTCTAAAGCTGCATTTAGACAAAAACTTACAATATGTGTTCACAATAGTCTTCATCGGTGACCATGCCCACTCCAAGCTCGAGAACTCCTGTTGAGTATAGATTGCATCTAAGATGTAGGCAGACATGTAGATATCTGCTTGCATACCTCTGGGTGACTGTCAAGCCTTCATTACCTATTCCTTCAGTTGATGAGCCAACATGCCAGACCAATTACATGGTTTACCCTCTTTGGCCAGTTGGTCCAGCGCGATCACCCAACTCTATGGGAAGGTTTCCGTGCTTTCTTGGCCACATAGTCGACATGAAAATATGACCAAGTATTGATACGCCTTCCGCAATATCTTCGTCTTATAGATCTGGTTGGGTGTCATCCTGAATCTAGCCAACTCCTTTACCCAGTTCTTCAGAATTTCTATAGAGTTGTCACTGTTGTTGGGTATGATGAAGGGAGTCCCCATGATAGTCACAGGCTTTAACATCTGATACATCTTATCATAATCCTGTGCCCAGAAGGTGGCAAGCTTCATTCCGCTGAAATTGCTCAAATTCATCGTCTCAGGATCAGTGTGCAAGATGATCCAAAGTATCATGTCTGCGCATGGGAACGCGGGCTATCTGCATGAAATCCAGTACGAGCCAGACTTGTGAATGTTCACATACACCTGGCAGTCTTCAAGGTATTCCCCAAAAGTTCCTACAAATGATTCATTGACCTCTTTTCATTTCAGCTTGATGTCATTGTCTAGAAACAACTTGGTATCTTCATAGGTCGGTAAACATTCGAGCACCTGTTCAATCTCTGCTCCAGTTGCACTTTCGTCGGTTTCCTTTGATCCTACTCTCTTGGAGGCCATTGATCCTGTACTATTAAGAGGCGGATGAACACCTAAAATATATAAAGACAAAGCGACATGCATTGCAAGGAATCTATCAGCGAAAACCAAAGCAAATTTGGGGAATGTCTTAACACATACCTGGGGAATGATAGGCAAAGATTGTGCAGTTTATTCTGGGAGGCTAGGTGACTGGATGCTAGAACTGCATGAAAGGAAGTCTGGGTTGTCTAGGAGACAAGACTAGCTGTTGGATTTGCGTAATGTGAAATTCAGGCTAACTGTTGACTACTGGGATTGCAAAATACACAATTCCAGCTCAGGGACTGCATTGCACAATTCCAGCTCAGGGACTGCAGGCTCAGGGACTGCATTGCACAATTTTCTGGGCCAGTAGTGAATATCCCTCAGAAATGAATAAATTAGTCCTTAAGGATATTTCCTGGGAAAAAATGCGCATTTATGGAGAGGAAGACATAACCTCCCTTCTACAGATTGTGCAATGTTGTCTAGGTGAGGCAAAGTCTGGGCCAAGGCTGCCCAGAACTGCCAATGGGAAAATGAAAGAAAATCTGAAAGTGAATGCATAGTGAGACTAAGTGAAAGCATAAGTGATTGATCATGCATGCAAACATTGAATGAAAGATTCAGTAAAAAGATCAACATGCATGTGGATGAAGCGAGTTGCCAAATCAGTGACCATCCGTGCAAAATAGTTTCATGCATGGGACAACAGTGAGATAGCAATGAAAACTAAAATGGTACTAGTACAAGCTTGTATGCATGTAAATGACAGCAAGTGTTCAAAGAAATCAAGCAAACAACACTCACATAAGCGAAGACACAAAAAGTGACAGAAATGATGAAAAAGACAAGTTGAGACCACTTACCCATGAATTGTTGAGCCGGGTGTGACGAAGAGTCTTGGACATGTTGTTGGATGACAGAGATTCAAGATCGATGTGAAAGAATGAGCTCTGATGCATCGAATAAATAAGTTTGAGCTCATGATGTGCATGCCAAAAATTTAGGAAAAAGCGAAATTTGGAGGAAAGTTTCTAAAATGAACTTTGAATGTAACCTTTGACTGCTAAAAATAGCTCCCTAAATCAAGGGATGATTTTTGCATGTTGCCTTTTGTTATTCCAAGAAAAAGTGATCCATGCATACAAGTCAAGTTTCCTTGGTCCCAGGTGGAACTGGTCAACCCAACTACTCATGCATGAGGCTACTCAACTGCTAGGAGAAAATGCGCATTTCTGGATGGGAGCTAGGTTGGCTGCCCAAGAGATTTGCATAATTTCTGGGCAAAGAAGCTAAATACTGCCTAGGATTGCACAATTCCTAGGCTGAGCAGACCTTCTAGGAAGGATTGTGCAGTTTTCTGGGTGAAGCCTAACTGATAGGATTGCACAATTCTGGAGCCCAACGAGCTGCCAGATAGAATTGCGCAATTTCTGGAGGGAAGTCTAGTTGCCCTCCAGAATTGTGCAATTTCTTGAGGGAGCTTCTCAGCCTGCAGCTGGACCAAGCCCGGGTGAAAATCCTATGAGGGCAATGCATCAAGCTTTGGTTGATAGGCTATCTTTGTGCAAGAAAAACACTGAAGCTTGTGTACTTGATGAAGCAAGACAAGGTGCTGTGAAAGGTTGGTAGGGAGGCTCCAAAACGAAGATAAGGAAAAATTATGGAGGGTGGTTGTAGCCATTACAATAGAACGTGAATGCATGAACATGCCCAGTTGAGTGGTCGAAATTGACTGCAAGAATTAGCAGCAGCAAAAGGAATTCAAATAGCTAGTAGTATGTTGGTAAAGAACTTTAGCAGCAAGGCCATTATGGGACACTAGTACCCAATATTTCCCATTGATTTCCATGAGCATTCTATGACTATTATGATGGTTTTTAGGTAGGTATATGACTTGGTTGTATTATATTACGATGCAAGGAAGCCTTGCCAGGGGATGAATTTCCCATGATAGGGGATGTCGGGGAACTTGGAAGGTGAGTGACTGCACGGAAGGGGTGACTGAATTTCTCGAGGGACTATGTAGCAGAGAAGGGAAGGCCACATATATATATTTTTTTGGTCATAAGCATTTCCAAATGGAATCAGATGCGCATTGGGAGTGTGCCCTAGAACAATGATTCTGTAACTCTTCACCGAGAGGACAAGTGGCGCGCGATTGTAGCGTTGGACATTGGATGTAGCTTTGACTATGACAGTGGATTTTGGACTTCCTGGAAAGGAGGTGAATCTTGGTATTAATTTGAGGGTGAAGGTGTGATCCTCTAGATTCCCTTGTTGATTGATACATGCATGGTATGGTTATTATATTGTCATGTTGTCATGATGTTTTTATTTTGAGAAGATCTTTCATTATAAATATTGCAACAAGCTATGTTATAAAGCTCCATGGGAAGTATGCTTTGTTTTTAGTAGTCTTGTTGATTATAGGTGCCATTGAACACCGAGGATAGTGTTCCCCCAAGGGGTAGGGTTCTGTAACATCCCTAGTTAAAAAATCATGTAAAAAATATATATAAGACCAAGGTGATGGGACACATATTCCAAGTTGAATGTTAGGCAAGGCATCCTAGTGGGGGTGTTCATTTGGTTGTTTATGGCTAAGGAAATTAGCAAAGGAAATGACTAAGGCTTTGGAAAGGCATGAGGCATTTATTGGCATTTTATTTATGAAAATAATGGAATTTAGGAGAAAAGGAGGTGAAAGGTCACAGGTTGCATGCGAGGAGGAAATTGAAGGAAAATAATGGAAAATGAGTAAAATAGAGGCCTCATTCATAAAAAGGATTCTGAGGATCAGTGGGAAAGGCTTGGTTAGTGTAACATTTTGTCAGTTTAGTTTTGCAGCTCTCTCATTACACTCTCTCTCTCTCACACACACTCATGGAGACTTAGAATTTCTTGGAGCACTTTGGCATTAGAGCCAGAAAGGAAAAGAAGGTAAGAGGAAGCAAATATCAAGTAGGGAAACATAGGATCAAGTAGCTACAATAGGCTTCATTGTACGTATCAACTTGCATGTGTATTTTCCTTGCTAGATTTGGCATGCAAGGTATTAAATGTGGTTCTTTTCTATCATGGAATGGGTTTTACCAGGTGTGACATTATTCTTCATCCTAGCCTTGCCATTTCCTAATAGCTTTGATGAGATGGGTTCACATATTCAGTTGAGTTGGGATGGCCAAATGGATTCGAAGCTTAGTAGGGTGGATCTCTGAAATGACAAACACATGGTCTAGTGGTCCTTGAACTAGATTGTGGATCACGGTAAAGCCACTGGCCTAGTAACCCATGAACGAGAATGTGGGTTGCAGTAAAGCGAGGATTGTGTGCCTCGGTGGGCCTAGGAATTCTTGCCGGTGAATGACAAGATATACGGTATAGCCAAGAGGTGGAATTCTCTCCGTTGGCTTAGTATTCCTGGGATGGGATGTATGGTAAATCCTTGAGAGTTTGTCTTGGTGTAGGGCCTAGTGATCCCTGGATCAGATTGTGGATTACGGTAAAGCCTGAGAGACTAAGAGGCACTCAAATTCCTCATGGTGTAGGTGGAGAACTCTAGCAGAATCCATGCTTGTTTGGTGTGTTCTATGAGTCCCACATTCATGCTTGGAATATGGCACGGGGGTGAATTGTTGAAGAGAGATTTGGCTCAACCATTCAATGGTCTGGTGGAACGTGGAAGTCCCATCTCGGGTTTGGATTTTTCATCATTAAGGAAAGGTTATTTCTCATTGAAATTCTATGAGAAATTTGATGGATTATATGTGGTCTATATGGTTGTACTTTCATGATTATTTCTATTGTTATTATGATGGTTATATGTGTGTCTTATGACAACAACTATGTATGGCTCTCAAAATGTTTTTGCTTGTAAATGAATGGATAATGTATCTATGACCTAATAAATGGTAATACAACAAATTCCATGAGGGAACAATGGTTCATAGCAATTCTCATATAAGTATGAGATCCCTACACTTAATTCTATTGTTTACACTTGTAGGTTACATGTTGATGATATGTTTGACAAAATGCTTGTCATGGCTAGTGGGGATGTGATTAAAGTCTTGTTTAACTTATTTCTTTTGCATCATTGTTTCCCTATTATTTTACTGCTCCTAATTCATCATTCCTTTTTGGGCAATGACCTGGGCTCGGGGCCGGTAAAAGTGGTTCAATTCCCGGGGATGCTAGCATAACAGTAGCAAATTGGGTCTCTAGACGCTGGCAGGCAATCCCGTGAGAGAAACTTTGGATTTATGGATGTTGTCATGCCTATAACATGAGAGCGACTAAGGCTTAAGATGTATAGACCATTAGTGGGACCCAAGGACAGGATGTATGAATGGTTGACATGTCTCCTGAGGGTTCTGTTGTTTATGTGGATAGGTTGGTTGATGTGTTCCATCGATTCCACTTCCTTAAGGTCACATAGGAGGTCGAATCCAATCATAGTAGCCTCTCATCGCATGTTTACCATGCTTGATAGGTTAATTTGGTAGATGTGTGGGTAGGGTGTTACAATAGCCATATTAAATTCCAATCATGCCCACCAAATAAGAATTAAATTCTTATGCTTCATTTTGTAGATGAGAGGAAATATTTCGAGACACATAATAAGGTGCATGGGACACCTAGAGGAAAATTTTGAAGACCAACATCAGAAAATAATAAATCTCTAGATCCCAATACCACTTAGCCTTTTAACAAGAGCCATATACCATTTACAGAAGGAGGAATATGTCCCATCCCCACTGCAACACAAATTTCCACATGTATCAAAATTTGAATGAAAGAAAATACTCCTTGGGAATCTTGTCATGACTATGGTATATAGATGATTTTAAAATTTCCTTGATCCAAATCTAATCTTCCTTGGCCCAACATGGAACACTTATTTTCCAAAGTGTTTGCCACTAAATTCAAATGTATGCAAACATGGAAAAATTCCATATGCTCAAATTGAAAGGCAAGTAAGAGAATCCTTTGGAGAAAAATAGGGAAATCAAGGCTTGACTCCATCCTAGCCTTGACCACCTAACAAATTATAATCATTGAATCAATGAAGAATATAATATTTTAAGAACTTATTTCCAAAGAAGATTCTAGACCCTTCCATAGAGAAAGAAACTCCACTTGGTTGTTTGTCGCATGACCAAGACCCCATGCAAATTGTGCCACAATTTTTTCATTGGGGTTGAATAATGCCCCTCTTTCTCCTACCTCCCCCATAAAGGAACATGATTATTAAAATAACAAATATGATGCATTATGTAGGATAGTTGACTTCCATAATTATTAGTTATGCTACACTAGAAGCATCAACATTCTCCACCATGGAAATCATTCCAATTTTACTCGGAAACCCTTTTATTATCTTTAAAACAAAAGTAAACATAGTAATGTCATTTCCCATTCTGTTTGGCCATAGAATTTGATGTTTTGTTACAAGGTAAGAATTTCATACCAGGGAAAATTTTAAGAACCCCCCCAAATTTATATGTGTAATAAATGGGCGAATCTCCATGGTATATAGGAAAAATGGAAGGCGATTTTATCAATAATATAATATGTATATATAATTTTTTGGCGAATCTCTCACCAGGCATGGAAAATATTTTACTCAATTATAAAATCTTGTAAGATCTTGGCGCGTCTTTCACTAAATAATAAAACTTTGTAAAGTCCTAGTGAATCTTATCATTGTGAACTCTTAGAGAATTTTTTGAAAAAGTATAAAACCATATATGGCAAGAGCCACATGGTGGAAATAACACTATTTTTTTTTTCACATTTCCACGACATGGAACTTGTTTATAAAATTATAAAAAAGCCAACCAAGTCCCTTATAATATGCAGGTAAGCTTATAATAGAGTGTGATACCTCTACTATGTTTGTCTTCATTCAAGTGTCATAGCTGCTATACTTAACATTGTGAATCACAACTCTCTCAGAACTCAACTCTATAGTGTAATTAAAACCTTTGGAAATTGAATCTGACAACTCTATAAAAAGGATTAGTGAAATAGAAGCTTTTGTGAACGAGCCCACTAACTATCACTGCTAAACAATCAATCTAGACTGTGAAGTCTTCCATCTTGATCACAATCGTGCTCACGATCAAGGGAGTGCGACCACCTGGCTTGACATAATGGCCATCATAGCTTCCAGTAATCAACAACCACCTTGCAAGGACATCCTAGCTCATGTCTCATGAATTTTATTCATCAATCTTAATTGATATAAATCTTATAAAGATAATATTAGAATCCTCTCCAGATTCACTATTAATACAAGGGTAAATGAAATTTTCTAGCTCAAGGCACTAGCCAATACCAACTTTGGTATTTGTGACCCCTTCGTGGGGATGCACCTACCCTGCCCCGTTGGGTTTCTACCTTGTAACATAGTTCAAGGATCATAAGACTTTCCAATCTTCCTACTCCACTAGACACACTTTATATGCTATACATAGTGAATGGAAAAGAAGCATTATAGAACACACAATTTCGCAGAAGGAACAAAAATCTTAGCCAGTTCAATATCAAAATCTTAACCACTGATTAATAAAGAATAACAAGTAGTGTAATGAATTGTTCCGAGTTATTTATTTACAAGCTGTAAAGAAGGTAGTGGAATGGAAAATATTACTTACTCAACCCTTCAATATTTTCTACTAATATGTCTGTGCATGTACATATGAAATTAAGAGCATTGTTGAATACAAAGTTTCCTTTTCTCTTGCCTCCATTTTGACAAATCAGTGTGAAATCAGTGTCACTTTGAATCTCCTTTCCTGTATGGATGTTTTGACAAATCAATGTGAAATCAAAGTCACTTTGAATTTCCTTTCCTGCGAGGGATCACATCCATAGTTGATTAGTAAAAGATAATCTACTATATATTATGTTCAAGAAACTGACTGCAATCTACAGTGGAAACGAGACCACAATTCTTATTCTGAATTTGAATATCTCAGGACAACATAAGAGATAAAAATGCATATGGCCTTAGTAGCTAGAAAAAAATCACTCCATCATTACAAGACCACCTAGATTTCGGCACTTAATTTAAATAATGGCACTAGTTGCAGTGCTTATTTGCATTAACACCATGGAAAATCAACAACAATGTTTCAAAGCACACTTACTGGAAAAGTTGTAACATTCTAAGAATATTTAATGATAGCATTTGAACCTCGTAGCTATGGTGGGGAAACTAGGGAACCCAAATCTTGGAAGATATCTCATACCAAATCTGAGAAAAAAAATAAAAAAGGGAAAAAAATCAAAATCTATAAATCAAGCAATGAATTGTTCACAAATCAAATATAATTCCTTTAACTAACAGTAAAATTGTGGTGATATATTTAAATATTTAGTAAGAGGGGAACTTAAAACCATGGAATATTACCTTTGTCATTATTGTCATCCCTCAGTGACTGAGATTACAAATCAATACTTATGGAAAGATTGTAAGAAATTCTATGAAATAGTAAAGCATAACCTTAATTTTCAAGCAACAAAATCAAGACATTGTTACATTAAGAGCCATAATTGATACATAATTAATGAATCATGTCCCTGTATGACACAGGCTTGTTTCACAACCTCTATTTTCTCAATAACAAAATCAAGACATTGTATGTGGCTATTGCCAAAAGGAAACTGCGTTCTAATTTGGAAGAGGATCTTATCAAAAGACATGGATTTATTCAAAGCTACAAAGCCTAATGGGTTACTAAAAAATAAGTTGGAATATGGGATCACGATACTTAAATTGAAAAAATATGCTTTCCTTTTAGAAACATTACAGTTATACAATGTTTTTTGAAAGCATTAGAATTTGAAATTGGGCCTTTCTATCAAGACAAATTTTCATTAACAGAATGTACTTTCCTACCTGAAACATTGTAGATATCCAAGAAAAACTTGAAAAGCATAAGAGAACTTAGCATAATGTACTTTCTTTCCTTCCTTAACATTCTTAAAGAGTTGAGGTTCCCCAAGTCATCAGGTAACTTTCGAAGGAAATGACAGTGTAATAGTCCAATTGACAACTGAAGATGTGTCACAAATATGAGGGGGAATCTCCTCCAAATCACAAAAGTGCTCCAGGATAAAATATAGCATTATTGGAAGCTTAATGCTTGATTGGGTGTTATTGAACCCAGACATTTTTCCAATCTTCACTAAAAGCTTAAAGATAGCTTCTCTAAGTTCTACATGACTTTACTATGCTCTTGAAGTGGGGGCACATGCAGCCTCTCCAAGTGAATAGTCTTAAACTAAGTGAAGATAAGGCCGATAGATCATTCAGTGTGGATCTCTTTAACCCATAATTGAATACTATGTCTCTCTTGAACCCATAATTGAATACTATTAGGACTTTCAAATTTTTCATGAAACTCAAAAATGTTGGAAGAAAGTATTTGCTTCCAGAAAAGAGTAAAACTAAAGCCTCTGCTTGAGGACAATTGATGTCACACCACTAATACTTCTCCATGGAATCTGTATAGGTAAACCACAAATGCAGAATTCCATTAGAATATTGTGTTTATTGAATACACAAATGAAATCATTGCATTTCTTTAAAATATCTTTTGAAATCAAAATTACGGAAATTACATATCGATAACCTAGTGGGTATAGGATAAAATTCACCCGTGTCATTCACAGAAAGCATGAGAAAAAACCTAATACTATATATAAAACCAAGAAAAATTCAAATTCATCACTTCTAGGACCTTGTAACCACCCTGCCAATACACAAGTATGTTCCTATTTGCAGTTAGAAAAATTACCCAAATTATAATCTGTTTACTCCAGCCTATGTTGGAAAGTTATAGAAGGATGACTAGTGCAATCAATCCATTTACTCCAACCTATGTTGGAAAGTTATAGAAGGATGACTAGTGCAATCAATCCATTCCTTTTAGTCCTGGATTTGTTTTAGTTTAAAATAGAAGTATACAAATATACTTGTCCAATGTCTATGCTTTAACCATTCACCTTAAGATTTTTTTACAATCTAACATCCTAAGTCTATTTAATATCTTCATTATCATAAAAACCAACCTATATCCATCTTAACTCCACATCTACCACTCTTAGGGGGATGAAATCTATTTATCTCTCTGAGCACTTGGTAGACCCAGAATTAAGATGGATCTAAGATGATATAATTTCCCCTTTAAATAGTCTATGCTCACATGAATACCATGGTATTATCATTGGTCAATACCATGGGTTATCATAAACGTGGAGCTTAAAAATTACTATTAGTGATTTATAAAAATTAATAAAATTAATAGTTGATTTTTATTTTATTTTTAATTTTAACCAAGCTAAAATGTTTAACATACATTAAATTACAACATCCATTTTGACTCTTGATCCACCAAGCCCTGAGAGGGATCAAATATTTTTTCACTTTATGCTAGTTTGCATATCACGATATTTGATACCTCTCGGGGGTTAGTAGATCTAGACTAAAGATGGATCTATGCTGGTTTAATTCCCCCATTTAAATAGGCTACATTCTAGGTGAATACCATGGGTCAATACCATGTGCCATTTTGGTGAATACCATGGGTCAATACCATGTGCCATTTTTATTTTTATTAATACTAATATTAGGGTTAATAATGTTTTTTTGCATGGTATTAATAATAATCTAGACCATGGTATTTGTCCCATGGTATTTTTCCCATAGGTTTCACCTAAATATAACACATTTTTTTAGTGTTCGTAAATATAAGGTTACTTATGGAGTAAATATAAAAAAATGTTTTATTTGTTTACCATACCTCTCATTTATTTATATTTTTATTAATTTACCATACCTCTTTTACAAATATGGTATTTGGCCCATAGGATTCACTTAAATAAAACCTCTTTTTTGAGCCTTCATAAATAGAATGAGGGTTATGGACTAAATATAAAAAGAGGTTTTATTTATTTATCATACGTCTAGTTTATTTATATTTTTATTTATTTACCATACCTTCACTTTACTTATATTTTTATTTGTTTACACCCTTGCATGTATATAAGATGACTTATGGAGTAAATATAAAAAATGTTTTATTTATTTACCATACCTCTCATTTATTTATATTTTTATTAATTTACCATACCTCTTTTATAAATATGGTATTTGGCTAGCCCCAAGGGATAGTTCAATTGGTCGAGTTCCCGTTGCTAAGTACTTTCCAATTGGGAGGTCATGGGGTCAAATCTCCTTGACGCCCTTGGGGTTAGGCCTGTTAAGATTTCCCGACGGTCTTGTTAAGATTGCTCGACGGGCAGATCCCTTCAGGTTGTTAAGATTGCCAAGTTTGGTTTTTATAATAGACAAATAACATAACTTGTGCATTTTATTCACATAACTTAAGCGACGTGTTTTTTCATTTGGGTTTATCTTAGATGGTTGGGAGAAATAAATTTTGTCCTCCCCTCCTGGGTTCACTTATTTCAAGCCAGATGTTGAGGTTTATTGTAATGGATTCGAGCCTTGTTGCTGAATCTGATTAGTCCCTAGAGGAACAAAACATGTATGTTCCTCACATGGAATATAAATATATTTCCCATGAGGAAGGGAGGAAATGAAAACTTATGATATGTGTTTTGGTTTTTAAATTCCATTACTCACATTATTAATGTTTCCATTTTATGGTATTTTAGATATCACAATGCTCAATTTAACAAAGTCTAATGATGTAAGACAACTATAAGTAATCTAAATTTGTTTTAGTATTGTTGTCTATGGAAATATCTATTAATCAATCAAGTAACAAGTGCATTGTACTATGTGTAGTGTATGTTGAATCTATAGTGACACAAAAAGGTTGGTGTATGTTTGAATATATAGTAGTACAAAGGGTTAGCCATTGCATACATTTAGCCATTTATGACCTTCTAGCACACTTACACTAGTATGACCACTTTTTTCTAAAGGCCAAACTTATTATCACATAAGGTTTCCTTGGTATATTGTATTTTTTTTTCCATGTTACAAATCTTGGGGGAAACCCTTGGATAATTTCCCTCATTTCGAAGATGATACATAGGAAAAACCTAGATTATTAAGGCCACAAGGCTAGTCAAGAATAGGGATGAAATCCATTAGAAAAATATACTCTCTATTAGCTCAACATGTCACTTGTGGAAATCAAACCTGAGTGAGGAGGATGATAATCATTCCTCCAACCACTTGAGATAAATCTAATTATATGTTAATGCATTAATTTGGTGGTACATTAGATAAAATATCCAATGTCAATAAAATCTTTGATGGAAATAAAGTTAGAAAGGGTTGTTAATTATATAATATCTTCGATAATAAAATTATTTAAATATATGATATTGAATAATTATCCATAGGAAAATACATCCTTTAAAAGTAAAAGTTGGGAGGAATAGGAAAATTGACCATGCATGTTGCCACATAAATAAATAATGATTATAATGATGGTAAAGAATGAAAACAATAATAATCACAGGTATATATACCAATATGGAAAACATCAATACATACAAATTCATATAGCCATATAATGTTGAACATTGTTGAAAGTAAAATATTAAATTTTGTTTGAAGAACATATATCAATGATATACAACGCCCTGGTATTATTTTGTAGCCAAAATTTCTTCTTGGAAATTTATTTGAAAATTTAAAAAATGGATGGAAGATACTTTTGTACTTCTCTTCATTTTGGAGATTTAGTTTAAATCATAATTTGTTGTGACTGTTTCTCTTTATCATATTAACTTTTTTCTTCACTCAAGATAACTAGAAAGTTGGATAGAGATCTCACTTTCTAACACTTAGTTTCATAAAGTTTATATGGACAAGGAAGTAGGTCTAGTGTAAAACTTCCCTCTTTGTTATGTATCTAGAGGTTCCAAGATTGGGTAGGATGATAAAATATCCTACTCCCACCTATATTTTATTGTATCATCATAATAAATACATCTATAATATGAAATTGTGAAATTTCAAAATTGGTAGCATGATTAGTGAAGGAAACTTGTGAAGACGAGAAACATATTTCACTAAAGCCAAAGCAACTTAACATGTTCCATTTATTGCAATACTATGTTTACGTTATGCTAGAAATAAATCTAATACATCCACTTCTACTCAGAGGGTTCTAAATCATTCTCATTCTAAATTGACTTATTGTATTAATATACTCTTTACTTGACCATTCTTTGTTATCTTCCATTCATTAATTCATTTATGCACTTTTCTTTCATATTTTTAGTTCATGTTTTTATTGTTCCTCCAGTAAGGTATGGGCATAGTATGCATATAAAACTTCACTATTGAGGTTAATATTATGTCATTAACATACATTAGGGGAGATTTTATGAGGGTTTCGAGTACAAATCATTATCACTAATAAAGTGAAGAGATGGATTTATATGTTATTCATAGAGATAAATTTTAAGCCATAGCTATATACTTCAAATGATACTATATGAAAATGAAAATGAGATAATTGATTCAAAGGCATAACTTGAGCCTTGTCTTGAGAGGCATATTGTGATATAAAATAGGTTATGATATTTGTTTTTTCATAGGCCTTTCTATAATGTAAAACAAATAGAATATGTATCATAAGTAATTAGATTCAATTCATATAAAGGAAAACATTATCTTAAATTTTAGTGAGAATGTAATGTCAATAAACACTTGAAATTGGCATTTTACAGTAACATTCCAACCAAAACTACAATAGAAAACCACCATTATGCTTGATGATACATGCATAAATCTCCAAACATGTTAACAAAGCAGTTAATACAAGTTACAAATGCTAATTTTCATCCTTGAGTCTAGTCCGTAGAGAAGTTGAAAGATTACTTAGCAACATTGTTATGTTGGAGAATCTTAGATAGTGTTACGTCCACTGTATAGCTTGAGGTTATGTAACATGTGCCTTTCTAATTTTTTTTTACTTAATTGTTGGTTATGGGCTAGTGCTTTCAAATATAAAAGAAGTGAGACATAATTAAAATTATAAAATTGAAAAACACATACACGAAAAACACAATTCCATTTTGAAAAATGTGAGTGGAATACATTTATATTTTTCTTGGGAAAAAGCAATTCAAATTTAAAAACCTCCCAACAAATTACCTATAAATCATGAAGATATAAGTTCCATGAATTTTTTTCTTTGATGAATATCACTAATTAAATGAAGATGTGCACTTTCAAGGATAAAAATTATTCAAATGCAATGTAACACTACTCATGATGCATTAACATGTGGAATTGAATATTGAAAAAATATTAAATTTCATATTTATAACTATTTCTATTTATACTCTCTTACAACGTTTATTTACACCCTTTGGACCAATACTCTTAAATTCTCTTACAACATTTATTTAGACCCTTTGGACCAATAGATAGGTTAAATCATGGTGAGAAAAAAGTAAATTTAGCTCTTAGAAATAATTAAACAAAGTCACTTTTATAAAACATTAAAATCGTAGGGATCCTAAGTTAGTGACTATGAGAGGTGGGTCTATTTACCTTTTCAATCTAACTATTTTAAAAATTATTTTTTCATGTACATAATTACCATATATATATATATATATATATATATATATATATATATATATATAAATTTATAAATATTACATAAATTTTAAATATATTTAAATTTTACAATTATCATTGTTTTAAGTTTTATTATATATATATACACCACACAATAACATGACGAGCCTTTGCACCATTAACGTTAACTCTCACCCAATCACTATTATGCACACCTAGATAACTAAAAAACGTAGGTAAAAAAACTATAGCCTTGCAGACATAAAAATGGAAAGTTATGGACCAAGATTGAAATATTTATTGACAAGTTTTAAAAAGCTCAGTTTTAAAAAATATCATAAATTTTAAAATAGTAATACTGAGTTAAAAGATGGTTTAATGAATGTTAATTAAAATATTGGTTTAATGACTAGTAATTAAATGTTTGGTTAAAGCTAAATTTGGACATAATGGTCCAAAAAAGCAAGCATAAAGATCATGAATTCCCTAGTCATTATATATTTGCATGCCTAATGAATGAAGAATGAGAGGAATAGATGATTGTGATGAATGGATATTGAGAGGAGGAAATTCACAAACGAAGAGGAGGTGAACGAAATTTTTGCAGTCCGAAAACAAAGAGCAGGCGATCAAATGGATTATTCATGGAGAGGGTAATTTTTTGTTCCCTTTAATTTGTTTGTCTATCTCTTTAATTTAGTCCACAGAAAAATTGGTTTCTCTATTTATTCAACTAGTTAACCAGGGAAAGGTGAGATTGAGTAATTTTATGTTCCCTTAATTTGTGTGTGTTTAATTCATTTTATAGAGACATTTGTGTAACTTGAAAAAGTGTTTTCTCTATTCCATCTACAAGTTAAGCATGGGTGTTCTTTCTCTCTGAAGCACTCTGTTGTAAAGTTGTATGTCTTATGGAGCACTCCATAAATGTTTTGTGTAGTGTTGTATGCATCAATGTCCTGTGTAGTGTTGTGGTATGCTTGTAATGTGTGTTGTATCTTGTGTAGTGTGTAAATGGTTGTTTCTTGTGTATGTGGACTTGTGTTAATTTGGAGAGAAAGTCCTAGCTGAGGACAATATGCACTGGTGGTTGAATGACCAACTTGATCAAAAAATAATGCTTTCAGAGTGCATTGGAGTGAGTTGGTACTCATGGAATTTTTTTCCTTAATTATTTTTAAATTCATTCCTAACCCTTTTTTCTGTTTCATTTTCTAATGATTTAGTTGTAATTTTATATACAGGAGTTGAATTAGTGTTTCCAATGCTTTTGTAGCAGAAAATGAGGAGTTTCTAGCTCTTTTACAACCACCAGTTTGTAGAGTTTCAATAGTAAATGAAATATTCCTAAGAAGCAAGGTTAGTATTATGTGTGAATGGCCTTGTTCTCCTCTATTTCTTGTTGCAGTTTAGTAATATAGATTTTAATTTGTTTGTCACAAATTACCATGATGAGTAGCATTTCCATATGGCAATGTAGTTTTATAGAGTGGAGGAAATGTAGTCTTCTTTACCTAAACTTCCCTAGATCAGGAACCCATTCGAGGCTACTACCACCAATTTCTAAATCAGAATGATATTTATGATCCCCAAACTCCATGGCTTCCAAATGAAGGATCTCCTTTCTAACCTCCAGGGGAGCTGAACCAAAAAAGTTTGCCATGGATTCCCAACCAAATTGTCGGTGATGTCTGGAAGAGGATTCCCCTAGAGCACTACCTCTACAACTAGGGAGTCATTGTCGATGAGGCGTTTCCACATAAGAACTAAAAAAAAACCACAATAAAACCACTCGAGGCTAACTGAATGACCAAGTTATGAATGACAACAAGATAGTAAGACCCCAAAATAACAGAAACTAGCAAGTTATAATTGATGACCAAAATGAGTGACGACCCTAATATAACACAAAAAATCCACTTACAAACTATTATGTAGAAAATTAGATAATTGTGATGACTAACTACTTGACACCCCTTACAAACCAAGACCACAATCCATTTCAACTACCTAGGAAACTATAGTTATTAAGGATAAGAATGATCATGGTTTGAGACATTTGAATTAACAATGAAAAAGTGGAACTGTAGTCTTTTTTAGAACCAGATGGATAAGGTAACTCAGTACCAGACTCTGAATACCAACACTGGGAAATTATAGGAAATTTTGGTCAATTTAAAGGTTTGTAATGTCATTGAGGGAAGTACAATGACGAGTTCAAAAGAGGGACCCAACCCCGAGTTATGTAATAATAACAAAAATAAAATTGACACTCTATGTGAGAAAAATGACCACTTGGTGAAAAATTTAAGACTCGATGACAAAATACTTTGGGATATAGAACTATCCAACTCTTCAACCAACAAAAATACCACTCTACTAAAATGACCTGAGAAATTAACAATGTATACAGACCTCTTGTTACGATAACACAATCAATTGGGGACCACAACAAGAGGGGAATTTCTGCAATTGAAAGACGTCAACTACATAACTACCACCTTCCTGCCACCCAGAGACCATGGTGGAACTTATATAAGTATCTATAAACATGATGTATCTAGTACTAGGAATGAACCATGCCCTCTAATGCACACACCATGGCAGAAGCCAAGTGTAATGCACACACCATGTCTCAGCCATCTCAAGGTATTGCTTGAGAGTAAGGCCATTAAGGAACTTTCTCCTACTATCAGAGCAATTCCTTCCCACATCCAATACATAGTGGGAGGGACAATCCATTCTTGAGTAGACAAAATTAAATGAGTTAATGAAACCATTGAGACAAAACAAAACCCTAATCTCTAATCTCGTACAAGTTAATAAGAAAATGACTTGAGTTGGTGGCTTCCATTTTGAAAACCCAGGACATGCCATGTGTGACCCATGTGTAACCAAGTGTATAGCCCATATTTGTCTACGAGGGTTTCCACCTTTATCCCCAAATAATTTATTGGCATGCAAATAATAACTCTCACTGGAAACCTCCCATCAATAGGGATCATCATTCCTCTTTCTGATACTGATATTCTGATGTTGTGAGATCACCCCCATAGAGGACCTTAGCTTCAGCTAGGTATTTATCCTATTCTGCCTAGTTCTTTACTTCTTGTAGGATTTCCCTATGTTTCACTTCCAACCAGGCCACATTCAAGACAATGTGTCTACCTGATATTTCCCAGTTAGCCAAAAAATATTCCACCTTATTACCTTTCAGTCACGTTTGCATGGGAATAACATAATAGAAATTAATCAACAAGTCTTTGAAATTTCTCACCACCTTCTGTAGGTGACAACTATGAATTAGTTTCTTTAGAATATAACCTAATAGGAGCTTACCTATAGTGAGTTGTTACTCATGGAAATTTTTTCCTTAATTATTTTTAAATTCATTCCTGATTGTTTTTCTGTTTCCTTTTTTTATGAGTGAGTTGGAATTTTATATACATGAGTTGGATTAGTGTTTCCAATTCTTTTGTAGTAGAAAATGAGGAGGCTCTTGCTCTTTTTCAACCACCAGTTTGTAGATTTTCAATAGTAAATGAAATATTCTTAAGAATCAAGGTTAGTATTTTATGTGAATGGCCTTGTTGTCCTTTGTTTCTTGTTGTAGTTTACCAATATAGTTTTCAATTTGTTTGTCACAAATTACCATGCTGCGTAGCATTTCCATTTGAAAATGTAGTGTTATAGAGTGGAGGAAATGTAGTCTTCTCTTCCTAAACTTCCCTGGATCAGGAACCCATTTAAGGATGCTACCACCAATTTCTGAATTAGAATGATATTTATGATCCCTAAACTCCCTAGGTTCCAAATGCATAATCTCCTTTCTAACCTCCATGGGAGACGAATCAAAAACATTTGCCACAGATTCTCAACAAAATTGTCGATGATGTCTGGAAGAGGATTCCCTCGGAGCACCACCCCTCTAGCTAGGGAATTATTATTGATGAGGCATTTCTACATAAGAAATATAAACAAACCACAATACAGCCAATCTATGCTAACTGTACAACCAAGTTATCACTGACAACAAGATATTAAGACCCCAGAATAACAGAAACTAACAAGTTATAAGTGATGATCGGAATGAGTGATGACCCTAGTATAACACAAGAAATCCACTTATAAACAATTATGCAGATAATTAATTAATTTTGATGACTAACTACTTGACACCCCTTACTAACCAAGACCACAATCCATTTCAACTACCTAGGAAGCTATATTTCTTAAGGATTATAATGATCAAGGTTTGAGACGTTTGAATTGACAATGAACAAGTGGAACTGTACTTGCTTCTAGAACTAGATGGAGAAGGTAATTCAATATCAGAATCCGCAATACCAACAATGGGAAATTAAAGGAAATTCTAGTTGGTTCGAAGGTTTGTGATGTTGTCGAGGGAAATACAATGACTAGTTCAAAGGAGGAACCCAACCCTGAGTAATGTAATAATAACACAAATAACATTGACACCCTATGTGAGAAAAATGACCACCTGATGCAGAACTTAAGACCCAGCGACAAAATACATTAGGATGTAAAACTATCCAAATCTTCAAAAAATCAAAATTCCACCCTACTAAAATAACCTGATAAATTAACAGTGTATATAGACCTCCCGTTATTGTAACATAGTCAATTGGGGACTACCAACAAGAGGGGAAATGTTGCAACTAAAATATGTCAACCACATAACTACCGTCTTTCCGCCATCATGAGACCATTGTAGAACTTATATAAATAGCTATGAACGTGATGTATCTAGTACTAGGAATGAACCACGCCCTTTGAAAATCCCATGATGGAATCCAAGTTTACTACATACACCATGTCTCAACCATCCCAAGGCATTGCCTAAGAGTGAGGTCATTAATGAATTTTATCCTACTATCAGAACAAGTCCTTCCCACATCCAATACACCATGGGAGGGATGATCCATTCCTGAGTAGACAACATGGAATGAGTTAATGGAACCATTGAGACAAACAAAACCGCAATCTCTAATCTCTTAGAAATTAATACAAAAATGACTTGAGTTGGTGACTCCCATTATGCAAACCCAAGACATTCCACATGTGACCCATTCATAACCAAGTGTATAGCCCAGATCTATCTTTGAAGGTTTTCACCTCTATCACCAAAAGAATATATTCAC
This sequence comes from Pinus tabuliformis, assembly GCA_031772625.1. Lineage (NCBI taxonomy): Eukaryota > Viridiplantae > Streptophyta > Pinopsida > Pinales > Pinaceae > Pinus > Pinus tabuliformis. Next base: position 711,994,335 of record CM062819.1, on the reverse strand, counting down.
ATGCAAATAATTACTCCCATCGGAAACCTCCCATCAAGAGGGATCATCATTCCTCTTTCTGATACCGATATTCTGATGTTGTGAGATCACCCCCATCGAAGACATTGGCTCCAACTAGGTATTTATCCTATTCTTCCTAGTGCTTTACTTCATGTAGGCTTTCACTATGTTTCAATTCTAGCCAAACCATGTCCAAGACAACGTGTCTACCTGAGATTCCCTAGTTAGCCAAATAATATTCCACCTTATTACCTTCCCGTCGCGTGTGCATGGGAATAACATAATCGAAATTAATCAACAAGTCTTTGATATTGCTCACCACCTTCTGTAGGTGCCAACTATGAATTAGTTTCTCTAGTGGATGACCTAGTAGGATCTTTCTTATACAATAAATCACTATCTGAGAGTCACTATGTATCTGAATCAAACTAAACCCTTCCCTTACAACTATTTGAAGATCTTTCTCCAATGCACTAAATTCCGCAAGGTTGTTTGTTTCCACCCCACAGGAAAAAGCATAGGCATGGTTGGGATCTGAATTCTCATCCCTGAAAATCCCTCCAAAACCAACATCTCCCAGGTTTCCTTTTGAGGCACCATCAAAGCTTAATTCAATGAAATCTTTTGGAGGAGGGGAGAAGGAATTGTCAGTGGAGATTCCTCTACTGTGAGTCGTGGAAGGAAAAGTAGTGACAATGTTAGATAATATATTGAGTCCCTTTAGGATAAGAGCCTCGTAATCATCAACTTTCACTTCTTCAGAATCGGGAGGGAACACCAACACCGTTTCTCTGATATTTTTAAGTGTAATATCCTGTAAAATTGACATAGACCTATGTTTTCCTTCAAAGATTCTTAAATTTCTCTCCTTCCATAAATTCCATAGAGAAAATCCTAGAGCTAAATGTTAGGCTCTCATTATCAATGGATGTTTAATTTTTTCTAGAACCAGTCATATATCCATGACTTTATGTTTGGTGAATTGGGTAAATCACACCTGAAGATTTGCTTAACGAATTCCCACATTTTCTTTCCATAAGAACAAGTGATTAGTATATGATCTACTGATTCCTCATCTTGTGAACATAAAATGCACATCGATGGGCCCTCAAAGCATTTCCTTTGAATATGGTCCTAATTTAACATATGCCCCCAAGATACCAACCATAAAAAAGTTGAAATTTTGGGCTACCCACAATCTTTCAAGATTATATTCCAAAAAGTCGTGTGGTGTTGTGAGTGAGAATATTCTAATACAGAGTATGCTTCTTTTAGAGTAAACAATCCAACTGGTTTCCTCCCCCACCACATCATGTCATGTTTAGGAGAAACTTGTATCATTCTACTATCAAGGATTTGATGAAATTCCTCCAATGGGAGAGAATCCCTAGAGCTTTCCCAATCTCCTACTATTTTCCACTGTCTCCAACCATTCTCCTTATCAAAAAATTTTAAGAAGTCTACCACTTTAAAGGCTCCTCGGGCTTTCGTTAATAATTTAATAGGTTTTAGCTTCTCATTTTCCTCTAATAGTGGATACTTATTCCATGAATCCTCCCAGGATAATGTTGTCCTTCCTCTTCTAATCTGCCATAATGAAAAATTTTTCACCACGTCCTCACTTTCTTTAACCCAATTCTAGACCCCTAAACCTTTAATTCTTCCATTGAATTGTAATATGTCGAATTGTGAATTTATAGACAAGTACTTATGAGACCATACTTATTTCCAAACTTGGGGACCTCCCTGAACCCATAGCCACCACAAATTCATAACATAAGCTTTACCTATGAGGAGGGGATCTCGAAGACCCAGTTCTCCATTCTTCTTTTGTGAAACTAGTTTATTCCACCCGACCAAACCTCACATACCTATTTTAGCTAAGTCTCTCCATAAAATAATTGCTCCAAAGAAATATTAATTTCTAACACACATTATTTGGAATGGGCATTACTAATAACTGGTAATTTGGTAATTCTTTTAAAACTTCTTTCATCAATACTAAATGACTTGGGAAGTTGAGTTCCTTGAAAGTCTAATTAGTCACTTTACAATGAGTTCTTTATATAAGTTCTTCCTAGGTAGAGACCCTATTGTATACTAATACAAGAGGTATTCCTAAATACTTTGAAGAAAGGTGACCTCTATTAAAACCCAGGGTTTGACTTAACTTGAGGAACCATCTACAGACAATTAAAGATCTTTTTTCTTTGATTTGTTAGTGTTCACTACAGTTACTGAGGCTTCCATAAAAATTTGTAAAATCCTACCCATTCATTTAACCTCTATCAAGTTGGTAAACCAAATAATATAACGTTGTCAACAAATTTTTGATGAGAGATAGGAAAATATGCTCCATATAGGCGGAGACCATATATGTGTCCCGATTCATCATCTTTTTGAAACATTCAACCAAGTCCTTCCATAGCTAAAATAAATAGGAATGGTGATAGAGGGTCACCCTGCTTGAGCCCTCTAGAAGGATGAATAGTTTGAGGGTGAGCCATTAATAAAATTAGAGAAAAATACAGATGAGATCAGGGATGCCACCCACTTTATCCATTATTCAGAGAAACCATAAGCTTAGAGAACCTGAAATAAGAATGTCTAGCTAATTCTATCATAGGCCTTCGATAAGTCCAATTTACTAATCATACATGGGCACTTTTATGACCTCAAAGAATGAATAATTTCTTGCATGACAATAACGCCATCCACAGTTTGATGCCCTTCTACAAAACTAGTTTGAGACGGGTATACTAATAATGGAAGGAGCAGTTTCAATCTATTAGCTATTACTATAGAAATAATTTTATAAAGAACATTGCATAGAGAAATTGGTTTGAAACCCTCCATACTTTCTGAGTGACCTATTTTTGGGACTACTTCTAAGAACGTAACGTTGAGTGTTGCATCTAATGATCACAACCATATTTATTTCTCAGCTACTTCTAGAATTTACTTGCCTAAAACCCCCCAACATTCCTGGAAGAAGTGTGTCGTGAAGCCATCTAGTCCAGGTTCCTTGTTCTTAGGCATGCTCATATTTCAACATTAGACATGGATATTTGTCTCATTAATGCAATATTTTTCTCACTATTAATCAATATTTATATGTGTTGAATCACTATATTTTTATCTTATTCTCTTCCTGAATTATCCTCCATTAAGAGACTAATAAAATAATGCACTAGTTCACTTTCTATATCTTGGTGTTGTAATTTCTTATCTCCATCCTTGCCAATGAGGGAAAAAAATATATTTTTATGACGACGTTGAATCATAGCATTGTGGAAGAAATTTGAGTTATGATCTCCCTCCTTGAGCCATTGCATCCTTGACTTTTTCTTCCAAAGGGTCTCTTCTTGTTGCCTTCCATGCTCTAGATTTTGAAGGGCCTTTGCCTCTTCTGCTATCAACTCTGAGGTTTTTATTCTTTTTTGGATGCTCAACATTTTACATTCCAATGTTCTCTTGTCTTCAAAGGTATTCACAAAGACGTTCATATTCTAAAATTTAATCCTTTACATCAATGATTTTAGTTTGAGTTGTAATGTGTGCCTTTTGCTGGTACCTCTAATATTCAACTCCTTCCACCATTTGTCTAACAAATCTACAAAACCAATGGACTGAAATCAAAATATTTCAAATCAGAAAGGAGGATTTAGTGGGGATTCTTTTAGATCAATTTTTAATTGAATGAGTTAGTGATCTGACCCCATGCATGGAAAAATTGAAACTTTGATAAATATATCCTTATGTAAAAATTCCTCTAATAAAAAAAATGATCCAAACTGCAAGTATTTGATTGGTAAATGATTATTCTAGGTAAACATCCCATTTTTGGTTGGAATGTCTACAAGGTGCAAGTTATCTATGATTCAGTTAAAATTAGCTAATGCTTGGTCTAACCTACGAATGCCTCCTTTTTTCACCTCTAAAAACATTATGATATTAAAATATCCTCCAAACAACTGTAAGGAATTTCTTATCATTTGTTTCATCTTCTACAGTTTCCCCAAAAAACCTTTGTGTCCCTCATACCTGGAGGGTTGTAAAACGTCGATAAAAAAATGAAATATTTTGTTACAACATACCTAAATCTATGTGTAAGAATTCGATCAAAAGCCATCCAGTCTTGGAAGACCACTTCATGTGGGTTCCACCAAACAACTAAGCCTCCTGCACTACCCCTAGCATCGAGAGACATGACTCACATCCTTTCCAACAAGTGCCTTCTATTTGATTCATTTTCTCCCCTATTAATTTTGTTTCTTGTAATAAAACAACTGTTGGGTTTTCATTTTTTATTATTTCCCTAATATATTAGTGTTTTCATTTATTATTTAGCCCACTTCTCTTCCAAGAAAGAATTCTCACGATGATGAGTTGGGAAAAGGTATTGACTTCTCTGTCACAACTACTACTTGATCTATATTACCCTAGTTCACTCCAGTGTTTTGTCTCACTTCCTTCTTCGGTTTATTTGTCTTCTTCTTAGGTTGTTTAGTAAGGTACTTCAGTATAATGTATTTCCCCTTGTCCTTAAAATCTTGGAATGATTGAATTATTGGGTCCACTATTGAGTTTCTTCGCTTTGTTTTCTACCCAAGATAAGTATTTTCGTAGATCTCTCTTTCCACTTTGGATAAGTCCCCCAGATATTATTGCACCCAATCATTCACCAGTGTGACTAATACCCTCTCTTCATCTAAGAGGTCTGACAACTTTTGCTTCACCAAACGAGCCACTTCCTCAAAACCTGGCAGTGCATAAAATTCAAAACTACCTTGTATATCATCCTCCTCTTCCAACTTACATTTTAACATACTTTTGTCTAGAGTTTGTTTTCTAGGAATAATATCCATATGGAAAGATTTTATGTTCTAAGAATCTTCTTCCATAGCCTCCAGTGTGGAAAAGGAATTATTCTCCTCTAATCCCTCTGTGTTATAGGAGGTTCGGTTCCTGTGATTTCATCTATGTGTAGTGACCTTGGTGAAACCATCATTTTCTACCTGACCTCCAAAACCTTGTTCCTTCCTTCTCAGTGGACATTCTCTTATCAAGTGGCCATGCTCATGATATAGCCTACATCTAAATGGAAAGTGATTATAATCCAGATGTTTCTTATAGATCTCTCCTTGATAGTCCAGCTCTATAGTATTTGGTAATGGTGATGATATATTCATATACACACATAAGCTAGCATATGACATGTTTTTCCCTCTTTTTTTGGCCTTTGAGACCTTGAAAAAACATCCTAGTGCTTTCCCTATACCTTCTAGAATTTTCAATATCTAGAAATCTACTGGTAAACAATACAATCTTACACATATCAGTGCTTCTATTAATTCCTCCTTATTTGGGTTGAAACAAGCTTCTCATTTCCTAATGTAGAGTCCCACATTGCTAACGAAGTATGGACCCCCTTCAAAGATCCTATATTTATCTTCAAGGTTAGAAAAGATGATTGTGAAGAAACCTTTCGTTCCTAGTCTCAAATCCACCTGTCCCTTTGGTTGCCAATTTTGTTATATCCAACACTCCAATTCCTTCTCCGTTGACCAAATTCTTATTAACTTACATATAAAATCATGATATCTTATGTGTTTCCTATTATCTTCTAAACATCTTGTAGGAATGATAATCTAGGGTTTGAGTGACCTTAGGGATATATTTACCCCGTAACCCCATTTGCCACTTATCTCCCAAAATAAGCATTTCCTGAGGATCCTCCTTTTGTACCAAATTTTCCTTCCCCTTGAAAAGACCTTGTTGACAGTGCTGGATCCGCCAACATGTCAAGGGATCTCCCCATTAGGAAGTCCCAATTAGACCTCAGACCATTTGGTGTAGGAGTCCTAGAAGTGGATCGTACGGTAATGCCTTGACTGCGATTTCACACAGAGGAAAGTAAGATAACTCTATTGGTAGCAAGGGTTTGACATATGCAGTGAGCCAAGGAAGGTGCATGAGAGGTTCTAACAGATGGGGGTTGAGATGAGTGTGCCCCTTAGAAACCTGTGATAGCACAGAGTTAAGAAGGGAACACATGAGCAAGGATGCATCACAACATGGAAGGCAAGTTAGCTAGAAATCTAAAGTGATGGTTAAACCAACAACACATTTAAGAAAGATTCATACATACATACACAAAAATAGCTATACATGCATGCGTAAGAAAACAAATACATATATCATTTAGAGTAAATAGATAGCTGAAATACAATAAAACATATGCATGAAATGTATTGACTCTTGTTATATTAAGAATTTTAAGTTCCAGTCATACTATACATCCATGACCAACCACTAGTTCTGACAGCGAAACGTTATAGCCACAACCACCTGCTCCTCCAAAGAGGTGTACTAGCTCTGTGTAGTGGATAAGCCAAGGCTCATTACAATATTGTCCAAGCTCTCTCTAAGATAGTCCTATCGAAATCTTGGCTGACCAAAAGCCTCTACAATGAGTTATGAGGTGTTATTTATACCAAAGGGTGGGGTGACCCTTGACATTCCCCTTTAGACTATTCATCTACCCTCATGACTCTTCAAATACTCTATGATTGTTACATTCAAATATCAACACTTGAACTTCCACTTGACAAGACGTTACATTAAAATGCACGTGCCCATGTGAGACAAAATGGATTGAGCAAGACATCATTGACACTAAGACCATTGTGGTGAGACCAACTCTTTGACATGCTTATGATGGTTGAAGGTGATGAGATGATGCCAAGCTTGGTTGTCCATGATGGTGCCCATGCACTCAATGGTGACATCTTGTTGAAGCAAACTCTGACCTTCGTTGCATCTGGGTGCACTGATATGGCTCCTCTATACAACTCATCTGATAGCATGTGCATGATCATCCTGGTGTGACCAGAACGACAACATGTTGATGCATAGTGTCTATGCTACTCTCCAAGAATGTGTTGGTGGTTGTGCGCATCAACTTGTCAAGGTACATGTTTAGCTCCAGTCAGACTTGCTTCTTGTATTTGCCTCGGTGAGTGTGCCAAATGGGTGGGATCACATGCATGTGCATAATGACATGCATGTTGTTTCATTCCGTTGCATGTGATCAACAACACTGTTCACCTTTTTTTCTCCATGCCAGTTGCTAGGATGGATCTATGACTTGTACGTGAGCAATTTCATCCATGAGTGCATGTTGTGCCCCCTGCTGTACCTGTTCCCACTGCAACTCATTCTCTCATCTATGCAGCTCCTATTCTTTCTTGAGTTGTTGCTTTAACACATGCAACTCCTTCTTTGTTTCATTCTCTGCCTTCGTGTGATCTTCTTGTCACGTCATCACCTCATAGCCCGAGTCTCCAAAGTTGCTTTCATCACAAGTGGATCTGCTTGAGCTTGCAACTTTGTTCTGCCTTTGTGTTGTCAACAACCTTCCTCTTGCGTTCATTGAATCTAGTATGCTACCTTCAGCTGCTGTTGATGGTGCTACTTGCTATGGTGTTTCTGCCATCATATCTTGATGTCCTTGTCTACGAAAAACTTGATGTCATCATGGGTAGGCAAGTTCATAGACACTTGATCGAATGCATCCCCAAGTGTTCTCTGAACGGTGTCTTCTACTCTTCTCTCCTGGAAGCCATTGTACCTGTGTTGCTAAGAGACAGATGAACACCTATGATACCTAGAGACATGGCAACACTCATGGCAAGAAATCTATCAGTCGAAAATCAAAACAAACTTGATAACTGACTTGCAACATACCTATGTGACTGAACATGAAGGTTGCACAATTTTCGCCAGGAGGTCGGGAGATTGACTGCCAAAACTGTGCAAGGCACATTCCGGGCTGTCAGGAGACTGACTGATTACTAGAACTATGCAATTCACATTCCAGCCTAGCTTGCTGAGGACTAAAACTACGCAATGTGCAATTTCAGTCAGCAGTGACATGCAAGCAGTAAACTTCATTGTGTAGTTTCTGGGGCCAACAGGACATTGCCTCCAAGAATTGTGCAATGCAAGCCTGGAGGTCAGTTGTTGGCTAGATTTGCACAATTTCTAGAGGGAAGGCAGATCCTTCGCTTCCTGAAAAGCACAGTGCTAGCCGAGCAAGGCACGGTCCGAGCCGAGGCAGCCCAGTTCGGTCAACGGGTGACTGAAAATATGAGAAGTGTGAATGCATGAGGAGATGAGTGCAAAAAAGAGTGAATGATCATTCATGCAAAAAAAAATTGATGGATTCAGGAAACGGGAAAGGATGCAAGTGTGTCAAGTGAGTCACTGCAGCAGTGACCATCCATGCAAAACAGTTCCATGCATGCGACAATAGTGAGATGCAAACAAAAACTAAAACAATGCTAGTACAAGATAGTATGCATGTAAACGACAACAAGTGCTCACTGAAATCGAGCATACAACACTCACACAAATAGAAACACAAAAAGCGACAAAAATACAGTGCAAGTCATGACCATCGAGCTTACCCCAAGACAACTGAGATGAATGTGCCGATGACTCCTAGATGCAAGGTGGGATGCTAGAACTGTAAGGTCAATGTGAGGAATGAGCTCTACAGTGTCTAGTTGATGAGTTTTGATAAGATCGAGGTGGTGACGTGCATGCCACAAATCTAGGGAAAGCGACACTTGGCGGGAGGTTTCTCAGATGATCCTTGCATGTAACCTCCAACTGCTAAAAATAGATCCTTGAATCAAGGGATGCCTTTGAATGTTGCCTTGGGAGGAGCATTCCATGCATGCAAATTAGTTTTGCTCGGAACCAGAGGGAACCAGTCAACTCAACTACACATGCAAGAGCCTGCTCAACTGCTGGGAGAAAATGCGCTTTTTGGGTGGGAGCTGGGCTGGTTGCCCAGGAGATTTGTGCAATTTCTAGTCAACGCAGCTGACTGTTGCCCAAGATTGCGCAATTCCTGGGCTAAGAAACCCTATTGGGAAGAATTGCGCAATTTTCTCAGTGAAGCTTGATTGGAACATTTGCGCAATTCTGGAGCTCAGCAGGTTGCCAGACATAATGGAGCAATTTTTGGAGGGAAGGCTGGCTTCCCTCCATAATTGTGCAATTTCTTGAGGGAGCTGCTAAGCCTGCAGCTGGACCAAGTCTGGAAGAACAACTTGTGAGGGGAATGCAACAAGCTCTGATGGACAGGCTATCATTCTGCAAGAAAATCATTGAAGCTTGTGTACTTGATGAAGTAAGACATGTTGTTATGAAAGGTTGGTAGGGAGGCTTCAAAGCGAAGCTAAGGAAAAATTTTGGAGTGTGGTTGTAGCCGCTACAACACTACACTGGTAGAACTACAGTTCTTTGAATGGACCTTGTTTGTGAAAAACAAGTCTAACACCTCTGGAAGTATTGTTGAGTTCTTAGTTCATCTTGGTTTCACACTAGCCTGATTGTAAGATGTAGCATCTTCCAAGCTCTTAGTCGAATGACACACATTCCAAGCCAAGGAAACACAATTGTTTCGCCTGGGGTTGAGGGGCATATTGGTGCACAAGTAGTATAGTCATCAGAGTCTTAGTTTCATCTCTGGTGTTTCTCCGCTGCCAGTAAGCCTAGATAGTACTCCAACGGAGTCACATAGGAACACAAGCATGGCTCCATTGCTAGCAAGCCTGGTTAGTACCCTGACAGAGTTACTTGCATCACTTCTCTGCACAAGAACCCTTTGTCTTCTTTTGCCTTATTAATTTTTCATTTTTTGAAATTTTCACTCCTCATTTTGTTTTATTTTTTCATTTTCACAATTGTTCATAACACTTATTCATTTGAGAGGTGGAAGAGGGATCCGAACTTATTGAGAGCATAAGAGGTTGTTCCTGTAGAGAAGTAGTTTATTGTACATCTAACGTGCCTGTTAGGTTTTCCCCTCAGCTTACGCTACTTGATTGAGCTGATAAGGGCTAACCCAAAAACCACTAATGAGAGTAGGTGACACTAATTAGCATGCAAGCGTTGTGTTTTCACCAAGGTTCACTTCGAACAATACATATTTTCCATAACATATCATGGACTAAAAGTAACAAGTTCTTCATGCAGAGGCAGGATGATAGATTACCAAGTAGTGATAGCTGTACAAGGTATCTTGTACTTTACCCAGCTAGTTTCAAGAGTCATACATGGTTTCATGCGAAACTAACCTACAAACAAAACAATCAAACAAACAACAAAGCAAAGTATAAGCAGAAGCAAAAGCGAAAGAAAAGTGAGTAAGCAAACAAGCAAGTAGACAAAAAAACAAACAAAACAAGTAATCAAACAAGCATGCAAGCAAACCAACTGAAAGTAAACACTAATCCTAAACTAATGGTGCATGGGCCTGATCACGTGAAGCAATATTTCCAATGTAGCCACCGGTGCATTGGTTGACTCATGTTGGTGAAGGCTTGGTCCGCGAGTAACTCGGTTGTGCGAACTAGCAAGCAAGAAAGATATAACAATGAAGACAAACACACTTCATGTTTAAAAGTGCCCACATGACATAAGTGAGTGTAGGTACATGACAAGCAGTTCGTGAACTTATCATGGTGTTGTGCGACACTGTGTGCAACTGTGAAGCATATGCACATTCTTGACTGTGACATGCAAGAAAATGAAAGAAATAAAGACAACTTGTGTTGTGTACGCAGGCTTGCAATGTAAGATTCCTCCAATGCGTGAGCGATGGGATCGTGAAGTTTGAGTAGAGGAAGCATGATCTATGTGGGAGATTGATCTTTAATGCACACAGATGAGTGATGAAAAGCCTTGGGTGATTGAGCAATTTCTTGATCATAAATGAAACTAACCCCAAGAAAGCGAGGGCCTGACATAAACATCAGCTCGGGCTGAAGTGCCTCAACAGTCTTGGGTGTTTTGAATTCATTGTCAAATAGATCATCATAAACCGGTGGCTTCAAAAAATCGACTGTGATAGAATCATGATCGTGATCGCATATGGAAGTAAATAACTCACGACAGCCACGATCATAAAATCAATGTTTTCATCTGCATCCTCATGATCTAATGAATCAAACAGATGGGTAGATGAGAAGTGAACAAATTCATCCTCTGTGTTTTTGGAAAAGGAAGATGAAAAATCAAGTGGATTTTCAATGAATAACTTATCCTCTCCATTGTCAGATGATGGACTGACATCCAGTGTGTCCTGTGAGTGATCAAAAATGGGTGCATCTGTAGATGAAGATACACATTTGAAATCATGGATGGCAGGTTCACCAAAGATGTTAGGGAAGAACGGAGGAGGATCGGATGGAAGGGAGTCATCTTTCGCTGAGTGTTGATGCTCAAGCTCCCAATCATACTCTTCATGAATGACAACACATGTTGGTTGTGCAACACCAACCCCGTTGATGGCTTGATCCTCATTCACAACAAGTGTAGAGTCTAGAATGGAAGAACACAAGACAATATCATCCAGAGGATTAGCCGAGTACGAAGATGGAGGTTGTGGAACAAAATGCATGTGACAACTCGATGGACTCACAAACAAATCTACAAAAAAATTAAGCGAAGTGATGTTGGGAGGATGTGACAGCTAAACTGATGTGTGAGCATGATCTCCTGAATCACTCTGCAGTGATGGAGCTGTTTGATGAGGGGATGATGGACAATCACTTTTGACAGTGACCATATTCATCTGTGATTGTGAAGCTCCATCACTGAAGAATATTGAGTGAGGCTTGATTTCAAACTTCTTCTTGGGACGAGAAAATTTCTTAAGGCAATACTTGAATCGGTCCCAAAGATAGAAAAACTTCATCTGGCTCTTCAAAGCTTGAAACTGCAAATAACATAAGTGCTGCCAAAAATACATAGGTGATTCATGTGGAGCCTTCTGTTGTTGTAGCAGTTTCTGGTCAAGATGGTTTGGATCAAAATGATAGAAAGTGTCTTCAATGAGATAACATAAGTTCTCAAGCGAGTGCACGCTGTCAGCTAGCAGGGTGCACAACCGTTGATGTGGAGATTCAAGAAGTGTGTATGCAAGAAGAAAACTGGCTTGTTTATCAGAACATCCATCTTCCTCATGAATCATGGAAAGAATGCCATGTAGAAACTCAGGCTAGGCCACTTCGCCTTCACCATCATACGTGCAAGTGGACAAGAGATAAAAGAACTCCCTCGTGATGGTGACATCTTTGGCATTCAAAAAACATCATGGAGGGAGTAGAGTGAAAGACTCCATGATAGATATGAAAAGGTTCAAAATAGGATGAGAGGACATAGCTTGTCATCTGGCCCTCCTTCCAGTGCCAGAAATGTTGACGGTGCTGGACATGCCAACATGTTAGGGGATCTCCCTAGTAAGAAGTCCCAATTAGACCTCAGACCATTTGGTGTAGGAGTCCTAACAATGGGTCGTATGGTAATGCCTTGACCATGATTTCACATAGAGGCAAGTAAGATAACTCTGTTGGTAGCAAGGGTGTGACATATGCAGTAAGCCAAGGAAGGTGCATGAGAGGTTCTAAAACATGAGGGTTGAGATGAGTGTGCCCCTTGGAAACCTGTGATAGGACAGAGTTAATAAGGGAACACACGTGCAAGGATGCATCACAACATGGAAGGAAAGTTAGCTGGCAATCCAAAGTGATGGTTAAACCAACAACACATTTCAGAAAGATTCATACATACATACACAGAAATATCTATACATGCATGCGTAAGAAAACAAATACATATATCATTTAGAGTAAACAGATAGCTGAAATACAATACAACATATGCATGAAATGTGTTGGCTCTTGTTATATTAAAAAGTGTAAGTTCTAGTCATACAATACATCCATGTTCAACCATTAGTTCCGACTGTGGAACATTGCAACCACAACCGCCTACTCCTCCAAAGAGATGTACTAGATCTGTGCAGTGGAGAAGCAAGGCCCAATATAATATTGTCCAAGCTCTCTCTAAGATAGTCCTATCGGAAGCTTGGTTGACCAAAATCCTCTATAATGAGTTATGAGGTGCTATTTATAGCAAAGGGTGGGGTGAACCTTTACATTCCCCTTTGAGACCATTCATCTACCCTCATGACTCTTCAACTACTCTATGACTGTTACATTCAATTAGACACTTGAATTTCCACTTGACAAGACATTGCATTACAATGCGCATGTGCCCATATGAGACAAAATGGTTTGATCAAGCCATGCAATATATCACTGACACTCAAACCATTGTGGTGAGACCAAATCTTTGATATGCTTGTGATGGTCGAAGGTGATGAGCTGATGCCAATCTTGGTTGTCTATGATGGTGTCCGTGCACTCAATGGTGACATCTTGCTGAAGCGAACTCTTGCCTTCATTGCATCCGGGTGCACTGATATGGATTCTCTATCCAAATCATCTGATAGCATGTACATGGTCGTCCTAGTGCAACCGGACTAACAACTTGTTGATGCATAGTGTCTATGCTACTCTCCAGTCATGTGTTGGTGGCTATGTGCATCAACTTGTCGAGGTACATGATCAGCTGCAGTCGGACTTGCTTCTTGTCTTCGCCTCAGTGAGTGTGCCAAATGGGTGGGATCGCATGCATGCACACAATGGCATGTATGTTGATGCATTCCCTTGCATGTGATCAACAACATTTCTCACCTTGTCCACTCTGTGCCAGTTGCTAGGATGGATCTATAACTTGTACGGGCACAGTTTCATCCGTGAGTGCATGTTGCTCCCCCTGGTGTACCTGTTCCTGCTGCAACTCATTTTCTCATCTATGCAGCTCCTATTCTTCCTTGAGTTGTTGCTTCAACACATGCAACTCCTTCTTTGTTCCATTCTCTGCCTTCGCACGATCTTCATGTCATGTTGTCACCTCATAACCTGAGTATCCAATGTTGTTTTCATCACAAGTGGATTTTCTTGAGCTTGCAACTTTGTTCTGCCCCTGTGTTGTCAACAACCTTCCTCTTGTGTTCATTGCATTCGGTATGCTACCTTCAACTGCTATTGATGGTGCTTCTTGCTGTGATGCTGCCGCCATCATATCTTGATGTCCTTGTCTACGAACAACTTGATGTCTTCGTCGGTAGGCAAGTTCATCGACACTTGATCGACTGCAACCCCAACTGTGCTCTAAATGATGTCTTCTACTCTACTCTTCTAAAAGCCATTATACCTTCGTTGCTGAGAGACATATGAACACCTACAATACCTGGAGACATGGAAACACTCATGGCAAGCAATTTGTCATTCGAAAACCAAAATGAAATTGAGAACTGACTTGCAACATACCTGTGTGACTAATCACGAAGGTTGCACAATTTTTGCCGGGAGGTCGGGAGATTGACTGCCAAAACTACGCAAGGCACAGTCCGGGCTATCAGGAGGTTGACTAACTATTGGAACTGCGCAATGCATATTCCAGCCTGGCCTACTTAGGACAGAAACTGCGCAATGTGCAATTTCAGTCAACAGTGACATGCAAGCAGCAAACTGCATTGCACAATTTTTGGGGCCAAGAAGACATTGCCTCCAAGAATTGCACAATGCAAGGTTCGAGGTCAGTACCTGGCTATATTTGTGCAATTTCTGGAGGGAAGGCAGCGCCTTCACTTCTGGAAATGCGCAGTGCTAGCCGGGCAAGGCATAGTCCGGGCCAAGGCAGCCTAGTCCGGTCGACGGGCGACTAAAAATATGAGAAGTGCAAATGCATGAGGAGATGAGTGCAAATAAGAGTGAATGATCATTCATGCAAACAACAAGTGCGGGATTTAGGAAACGGGAAAGCATGCAAGTGTGTGAAGCAAGTCGCCACAGTGGCGACCGTCCGTGCAAACAATTCCATGCATGAGACAATAGTGAGATGCAAACGAAAATTGAAATGATGCTAGTACAAGATAGTATGCATGTAAGCAACAACAAGTGCTCACTGAAATCAAGCATACATCACTCACACAAAGCGAAACACATAAAGCAATAGAAATGCAATGTAAGTCATGAACAACAAGCTTACCCCAAGACAACTAAGCTGAATGTGTCAACGACTCCTAGATGCAATGTGGGATGCCACAGTTGAAAGGTCAATGTGAAGAATGAGCTCTGCAATGTCTAGTTGATGAGTTTTGATAAGATCGAGGTTGTGACGCGCATGCCACAAATCTAGGAAAAACAAAACTTGGCAGGAGGTTTCTGAGATGATCCTTGCATGTAACCTCTAGCTACTAAAAGTAGATCCCTAAATCAAGGGATGCCTTTGCATGTTGCCTTGGGCAGAGCAACCCATGCATGCAAATCAGTTTTGCTCAGTCCTGGAGGGAACCGGTCAACTCAACTGCACATGCAAGAGCTTGCTCAACTGCTGGGAGAAAATGCACATTTCTGGGAGGGATTTGTGCTGGCTTCCTAGGAGATTTGCACAATTTCTAGGTAGAGTAGCTAACTACTACCCAAGATTGCGCAATTCCTGGGCTGAGCAGCCCTATTGGGAAGATTTGCACAATTCTGGAGCCCAGCAGGCTGCCAGACAGAATTGCGCAATTTCTAGAGAGAAGGCTGGTTTCCCTCCAAAACTGCGCAATTTCTTGAGGGAGCTGCTCAGCCTGCAGCTGGGCCAAGTCCGGAAGAAAAACCTATGATGGCAATGCAACAAGCTTTGATGGACAGGCTATCATTCTGCAAGAAAATCACTGAAGCTTATGTACTTGACGAAGCAAGACATGATGTTGTGAAAGGTTGGTAGGGAGGCTCCAAAACAAAGCTAAGGAAAAATTTTGGAGGGTGGTTGTAGCCGTTACAACAAACCTACTAGCAAGAGCATTCCAAAAGGAGGGGTGACTGCCTCCTATCTTTAAATTCATGTTATAGATCTAGATTTAACATGTTATTATAAATTATTTAATTGAATATGCTATAGATTTATATTTATCAAATATCTAGTTGAATAGGTTATAAATTTATACTTATTATGTATCTAATTGAATACTTTATAAATTTATATTTATTATAAATAAATTAATACACAACATTGCATTAATTAAAAATATTATGTATTAATTTTTATTTTTTATTTTTTATTTTTAAATATTCAACTAAAATAAAATAAATTACAGAAAGTTAGAAATTATTTGAAAAATCGCATTTTTAAATTATATATAAAATAAATATCACATGTGAAAGGCCCATGAGCCAATTGTCCCTTTTTGTAATGAAATTAAATGGTTGATAACCCGGTAGCCTTCGTCATGACGACTTCTATAGTGCATGCCAAAAGTGGAAGTATAAATTCCTTTATTTGGAATTAAATATATCATATTCTAGCTGATATTTGGTTAGTGTGATATGGACCCTTACTAACCCAAAGTAATGGCAAGACTTATTAAATATCATAAATATTTAATACAAAACCAAAAATGAAATTTAAGAGAAACTAGTAGCTATAGCATTGCCTGATATATTTGCGAATGCTTTAAAATTTTAAAAAATCCTTAACACATTAATTTAAAATGAAAAAAATTTGAATTTTGAATTAAAAAAAATAAAAAATCCTCTTTAAACAACTAACATAGTATTTGGAAAAATAATTCCTTAGACTTGTGTAACGGAAAAAAAATCAATTGAAATAGCTCCAGTCTCCATACTTGGGGTTTGAATGTGTGACCTAACATAGAAACTAGTAATAAGAGTGTGAGAAATTTAATGTAAGAGAAACCAATAAGGATTGCTTTTCATTTTTAAGATTTTTTTTTTGTTTGAAAACACATGAAAGGACAGTTTTCAAAAATATCATTTAAAAACATGAAAGCACATGAGAGCTTAGCTTAAATGGTAATTAAAATATTAGTTTAAGAAATGGTGATTAAAAGATTCGTTTAAGAATTTGAACACAACGGTCCAAAAAAAAGCTTAAAACCAAACCCGACCTTCCTTTTCACGAATTCTTGAGTGATTATATAGTCGCACTTGATGAATGAAGAATGATAGTAATTGGAAATTGAGGAGGTTCTGCACAGGAGGAGGAAATTCAAATGAGAGGGAAAGGCAACAGGTGATCGAGGTAATTTTCTACTCCTTTAATTTGTTTGTCTGTTTAATTCATTCCACAGGGAATTTTGAGTAACATGACAAATTAGGTTTCTTTGTTCATTCAACAAGTTAACCATGGACTGTGTTAGTTCTTTCTTTCTCCCTGAGCACTCTGATGTAAAGTTTTTTGTCTTATGGAGTGCTCCATAAATGTAGTGTTGTATGCATGAATGTACTATATAGTGTTTTTGTATGCTTGCAATGTGTTGTGTTGTGGAAATGTGTCGTGTGTGTGAAAATGTTTGTTTTATGTGTCTGTGGATTTGTGTCAATTGAAAGAGAAATTCGTGGCTAAGGAGAATATGCACTAGTGGTTGAAGGGCAAACTTGATCAACAAATAGTTCTTTAAGAATGAGTTTGTATCTATGTCAATATTTTCTTTAATTATTTTTAAATTCATTCCGGCACCTTTTTTTTGTTTTCTTTTCTGATGAGTTGGAATTTCATATATAGGAGCTAGAGCATGGTTTCTAGTGCTTTTGCAGCAAAGAATGAGGAATTTCCAATGCTTTTACAACCACAATTTTCCAAAGTTTCAACAACAAAAGAAAGATGGCTAAGAAGCAAGGTTAGTATTCTTTGTTCATTGTCATGTTCTTCTTATAGGCAAGGGTAAAGATATGTAGAGGTTCATTCATTTGTTTTAGAAAGAGGAAACCATATATACTCTATAAATGAACTGGCCTATTTATTTTATAGGGTTTAAACAAATAAAACCTTGTCCTATCGATGCCCTTACAAATAGGTATTCCTTTCCTTTATTGCACGGTGGGAATGATGGGCGATCCTTACCTTCCAACTAGGGATGGAGCACTTATCTATTCTTTCCTTAAACAAATAATCAGCTATGGAATGGTTTTGTGTTGTTTATGTAACAATCCTATAATAGGTTGGGAATAGGTTCCTTTACCATACTTTAGTAGGGAGATTGAATTTCTACTGGATATCCTTCCTCTACTATTTTCATGATATTCTACCGAAAAATACCTATGTAAGATAGCGGTATATCCTTCGTCAGAGTAGTAGTAGGAGATCCTTCGATTGCTTGGACTTTTTGTGACTAGAGAGGTAGGCGTAGGTTACCAGATTACAATTTTTGAATGAGACCCAGAGCAAGACCTAGAAGTCAAGGTAACAACATAACTAGGATAGAATAGTTACAAATAGAGAAATACCTAGGTTACAAATAGAATAGTTGTAGACACCTATTTATTGAGATCCATGTTATGCAGCCTTGAGTTATCTATAAACCCCAAAAGAGTTAGATTATCAAGAGCGAGATCTTGATGCTTATGATAGTCTGAGTCTTTAGAGAGCTTAATGCTCTATATCGAGATCGAGTAATTTCTTTGTATGAGAAATAACTTTTATTTTCCCTGAATTACAACTTAATCTAAAGAAACTACAACCCAATGGAATACATGGAATGGAATCAAATTTAGTTGACATCCAACATACGATGCTTAACAGGTACTACTCTAAATGCATTCACAATACAAAACCTTAAAAATACCTTCAGAACAAAAAATATTGAAAATAGAATGAAAATAGCATCTATTGGAATGCAAATTAACGAGAGCTTTGGAGAAATGATGAGGATGGTGAGCGGATAAGGTTTGCACTCATGGACTGTACTTGATATACCTACAAACCCTGGAAGTAGGAATGGTGGGGACTCAGGATCGAGGGTATCTCCTGACGGTCATGCACCTCCACGAACAATGAAAGGGAAGAGGTAAATGACAAAGGAATAGATTGATAGAGGTATGAGCAAAATGGCAGGGGGGGAGGGATCCCCTACTAATGAAGTGTAGCCGTAGGTGAGACGAGCATCCAGGGATCAACTAGTGGAAACAAGAAACGTGGAAAGGGTCTACCTATATTGGGAGCGAAATGGTAGGCTGGACTGGGAGGAAAATGCCAGCCCAGGGCATCCAAAAAACCCAGATTCGTAATACCTAATAACAAGTTGGAGGAGTACAGAGGGTATATGAAGGACCACACATTGATTTGTAAGTTCATAGGGGCATGGCCAACTGAGAAGGAACTGATAAAGTGGATTCAACAAAGATGGCAGCCAAAGGGGCATATCAATCTCAAGTTGGGGGAAAAAGGGTTCTTCTCGGTCATTTTTTCTAACCTATAAGACAAGGAGAGGATATTTTAATATAGACCTTATTTCTTCAACAATGCAGGCCTGTTCATGTGACACTTGGAGGAGTGCTATAAATTGTATCAAGAGAAGATGCTGGTGGCACCCATCTGGGTTCAACTCTTCAGCATCCCAATGGACTTTTGGGACCCATAAATTCTAGAAGGAATAGGAAACTCAATCAGAACTTTCATCAAACTAGCAGACACAATGAGAAAATGTAGGTATACTTTGCATGCAAGAATCTGTGTTTACATGAATATCATGGAGTCGTTACCATATTGCATAGAAGTTGAATACCATGATGAGATATGGCAGCAAACCTTGGATTATGAGCATATCCCTTTTAGATGTAGGAGATGTCATGAATACGGGCATCTGTACCGAGCTTGACCTCTAAACAACCCAGACAACCAAACACAAGGAAATAATACAGGAGAGGAGATCGAAAAAGAGGATGGAGATGATTTCCAGGAAGTGCACAGAAGGAGAAGAAATTAGAAACCAGTAGGGTCACAAAAGGTGCGCCAAAATGAGGTAGAGCAATGAAACCTCAATAGATTTGCTACCCTTAAAATGGATGAGATGGGGGAGATGATCGAGGAAGCCATTAAGGAGACGGAAAATACTCAGCATAAAGACAATGAGGGCAGTAAAGCAAAGAGACAAGAAACAAATGAAAAATAAAGAGAGGAGAATAACATGCAAATGGTGGAGAAAATCCCAATGGAGATCGACCACCAGAAAGAAGATTTCAGTGTGGAGGAGCAAGTGATGAAACGATTGCTATAGGATTGGAGACACCTAGATGAACGCTTCATCCCAGAGCACCAAAAGAAAATCTATAAAGAAAACTTTCATGAATACAAGATGAAACAGGGATTTTCTATAATAGTCCAACCAGAACACTTAGGCTTCCAAGGTGGACAAGGGCAAGATCCAGGAGGACTGGGAAAGGGGGGAAAGAAAAGGGGAAGAAGACCCATGAATGAGTCCATACATATAGTAGGGGAACTATTAGTAAACTCGGGGAGAGTGGTGCCATTATCAGAGGTATTCCAACAACCCCCAAAATTATTGAAATGATCATTACAACTAGAATATAAGAGGCATCAATAGCAGGGGAAAATAGAGATACTTCAAAGAGAGATTGAAAAAGGATAGACCTAGTATTATAATCCTACAGGAAATGAAAATCAGAGAAAAAAAGATGAAAGAAATTATGGAAAACCATAAACCCTAGTACCAAGTCATAGGACAGGATGCAAATGGCAGTGAGGGAGGATTGGCCATTATTTGGAACATAGAAGAAATATGGTTGGAAGACTGGGTTAGTATTCCACAAATCCTGTCTGGGAGATTCAGGGTCATTGGATCCAACAAGTGGGTGCTACTCACAAGAGTATATAGACCCCATATACCAAGGGAAAGGAGGGCCTTTCTACAAAACCTAGTAAAAATAAGAAGCCTGTACCTGGAGGACTTATGGATGGTGGGAGGGGATTTTAACATGATCACCTCTTTGGTAGAAAAAAGAGGTGGCATGAGGAGAACAAACATGGATATGGAACTTTTTGGGGATACTATAGCATAACAAATACTAGTTGACATCCAAACTATAAACGGGGTGCACACCTGGAACAATAGAAGAGGGGGGAATCACCAGATTGAATCTAGATTAGATAGATTCATAATATCGGAACAAGTTATGAGAAAAGATATATTCGTCAAAGCATCGATTCTTCCTGGAATGGGCTCAGACCATTGGCCGATCAGGCTAGAGGTGGACCCGAAAGTCAACCCAAAAAATTGCCTCTTCAGGTTTGAAGCCTTTTGGCTCAGAGACCATGGCCTCATCCAAAAAATTGACCTATGGTGGACGTAGAGTGAACAACAGGGGAGGAACTGCATGCAAACACTCCAACTTAAACTCAAATAAATAAAAAAGAATAAGGGGATGGAACAAAGAAGACTTCAGCCACATTATGAAGGATTGACAATAATTAAACCAAAGATGATGGAAGTGCAACAAAAAATAATATGGCAAGGGAGATGGGAGGAGACAACAACAGAAGAGGGGAGGATCATTAGTCAGCTGGAGGAAAGGCGCAAGCAAGAGGAGATTCTGTGGAAACAAAAGTCGAGAGTGAATTGGTTAAGAGAAGGCAAGAGGAATACCTGGTTCTTCCACAAGGCCATGATCCAACATTGACAAAACAACAGAATATTATCACTCAAAGATGACAAGGGGAATCATAGCACACAACATGAGGAGATGGAGGGAATCCTCGTAAACCACTTTATAGATCTCCTAACATAACCTCAAGAAGATAGAATGGAAGCAACGCACAGAATCTCCCAGCACATTCCCTAGAAGGTCACTCAAGAGCAGAACCTAGCCTTAATGAGAGCAGAAATGCTTGAGGAAGTGGAAGAAATCATTAAAGGAATGAAAAAGAATAAGGCCCCAGGCCCAGATGGGTTCACAGCTGAATTTTTCCAAGCCACTTGGTCGTTCATGGGAAAAGACATCTTGGAGGTTGTGGAGGAATCAAGACGAAATCAAAAGGTATGCCCTGGTCTTAACTCCACTTTTATTACTCTCATCCCTAAAACCTCAAAATCGGAAGACCCATAGGGTTTGAGACCCATTTCCTTGTGCAATGTCATTAATAAAATTATAGCCACTCTTACTGCCAAACTACTAAAGTCGCTTCTCCCCAACATTATCTCCCCATAACAAACATGCTTTGTTGAAGGGAGGCAAATTCTAGATGGCCTGGTCACCTCCCAAGAGGTGGTACATTCCCTCAAGGTCAAGAAGGCCGCAGGCATGCTAGTGAAGTTGGATCTCTACAAGGCCTATGATAGACTGAGCTTGGAGTATCTAAGGAGTATCCTTACAGCTTATGGATTTAACCATGGATGGATCAACTAGATAAGTGCTATGACATCCACCCCTGTATTTTCTATCCTTCTAAATGGGACTCCTACCCGAACATTCAACCCCACATGGGGCCTGAGACAAGGGGACCCCCTGTCTTCTTTCCTATTTATTATTGCTGCTAAGGGTTTAGGCAGATACATCAAGGAGGAAGCCCAAGCATCCACAATCAAAGGATTAAGGATCTGGGGGAATGAAGTTATGAACTTGCAATAACCCACCAGAAATTCGTGGATGATATCATGCTCTTCTACCAAGTATCTCTCAGAGAAGCCCGTAGAATCAAAGAAATCTTGAACACCTTTATGCAAGCCTCTGGAACTCAAATCAACAACAAAAAATCATGTACCTTCTTCTTCAATACCCAAGGGAATGTAAAATCCTATCTGGCCAGGATTATGGGATTCAGCACAGGTAACCTCCCCATGAAGTACCTAGGAATGCCCCTTTTGGAAAACCCTATAAGATTGGAAGGATGGAAACAAACTATCCAAAATATTCAGGGAAGGTTTGGAAACTAGGCCTTCTGATCCCTAAATATTGCAGGCAGAACAATCCTCCTAAAAGCAGTATTGCAGTCAATCCCTATCTACCAACTGTCAGGTATGGCTGCCCCCAAGGGAGACTGTACCAAAATGGTGGACATCTTCAAAAAATTTCTATGGGGAGGGGCACAATAAAAGAAAAAGTGGGCTCTTATTTCCTGGAAGGGATTGACAAAGAAAAAGTTAGAAGGAGGGCTCGGCCTACGAGACCCATATACCGTAAATCAAGTAATGGGAGCAAAACTTTGGTGGAGATGGCTAGGGGGAGAAGGGGATATATGGAAACAAATCTAGATCCAGAGATCCACCAAAGGGCTCAACCATATAGAACTTAAAAAGACAAAACCAGGAGCTCATTGCCCAACATGCTTTCTGGGAAATTTGAAATTGAAGAATAGCTAGATTCTAGCAGGACTCATGGCAGTAAAGAGAAAGATTGATAGAAAGGCAAGATCTCTAAGATATTTTAGACTAACCAATGCTAGGAACATTCAATATGTAGAAAAATTCAATGGGGTCAGGATATAGCGACAGAGCAAGGGAAATAGTTTGACAAAGAAATGAGAACAAGACAAATAACCATCAGAATGGGCCGAGACATCCTAAGATGGGGGTACTAAACAAAAGGAACCTTCGCCATCAAAGAAGCTTACAAGCTAAAAGCAGAACAAGAACAAGAAGGCCAAGCACTGCTCTGGAAAAAGATATGGAAGGGTGGATTGTGGCCTAAGGTAGCACACTTCCTCTGGCTAGTTTGTAAAGGGAGAATCCTAACCTAGGACTAGTTACAGAAGAAATGAATGCAATGCCCGTCCTTTTGTTGGATGTGCCAACAAGACAAAGAGGACATAAAGCACATGCTGAACTCATGCTCGTTTATGAACCAACAGTGGGGCCAAATACAAGGTGTCTTCAGAAGGATGGACAGGGACTGTCAAAGCATAAAGGAAACAATCCTAATATGGCACAACAACATCTTCTCAAGCCCTGTCCTGAATCATGCATGGGGATTGGCCCTGGGATTCTACCTCTGGACCATCTAGAAAGAACAGAACTGTAGAATTTTCAAAAACAAAACCTCAACACAAGATCAGGTATGGGAAGGTTTAGTTAAAAATATCAGGGAAAAAATTCTAGCAAAACTATGGAGCCCAGAATACTTTCAAGTCCCTCCCCATGAAGCAAGAATACTTCATCATCTTAACTTAAGAATGGAAATGATCAACCCTAATGCCTGGAAAATGAGAAGGATGAATATCGATTCCTTGATGCATTTCATTTTACCAAGAGAAGGAATCATCAAGTTGAATTTTTACGGGACCTCAAAAGGGAACCTGGGAGTAGCAGGACTAGGTGGCATATTTAGAGATAACCAAGAAAACACACGGCTCATATACATAGACTCATGTGGAATTGCGAGTAACAATGAAGCCGAATTCACAGCATCTAGACATGGGCTTCGAATAGTTGTAAGATTGGCATACAAAAACGTGGAGGTGGAAGGAGACTCTAGCTTGGTCATAAACACCATGAGGAAACTTAACAATGGCATGTCATGGGACAAACTGAGCCAAATTTGGAGGAGAGCTTGCCTTATCCAGGAGATAGGGGAGCTCATACACAAGCTCAATTACGTAATAATCAGACATGTGAGAAGGGAAGGGAGCAAAGCAACAGATTTCTTAGCCAACTGGGGCTGCAATCAGCAACATGGTCCAATGGAACAATTATGGCCAATTCATCCTAGGGATGATAGATTCAAAGCTTTGGAGGACATCCCGCGGCAAGATTCCCAAAACGGATAGGAAACTGAGAATCCAAACAACAATACCCTTAATCGAGGTGTGTGCCCGAGGAAGGCGAGGATGCCAGTCAGATATGGGAGTTATGGTATGTAAGGGAAGGGTACCACCCACCGCCCCCCACACGTTGATGGCAATGGGTGCAGTGGCCTCTCGCATTCTACCTGACAGAAGACATGGGAGAAGTGGCAGTCAGGGCCAGGGTGGAGAGGGAGGTGAGGAGGTTATGGCAGGATGGGTGATGGGATAGAGAAAGGTGGATTGGGATTATTAAGGATGTTGCGATAGAGAGAGGATTATAGTCAAGATTACAAGAGGAAGGAGGAGTGAGGGCATAAGACAGTGGAGCTACCAGCAAGGACCTCTCTGAACCGTTTCTGGGTATGTTTCTTGTCCTTACAAGCCCATTACTATGTTTACTATGTTAATTCATTGTTGGGGGGTGCGGGTGAAGAATGGGGAGGGAAATTGGGGAGAAGGCTGGGGAGACTAGCGCAATCTGGGGGGGATGGTGAGTGGGTTAGAGCAAGAGGCTAGAGATGGGAGAGAAAACCAAGGCTGGGACTTTGAGAAACCCCCTGTGAATGATCGAGATAGCTCATATACTAGGGAGGGTAGGGAGACTGTGGTTAAGCATGCGTGAGGGCCACAGGAAGAGCAGAGAAGAGAGGTAGCTCTTCTCAGTAGAGATGAGAGGCAACAACACTGGGCAGAGGGGCGAGGGAAGGCAATGCGAGTGGGAGTGATGGTAACCTGGCTCGATGGGTTAGTGGTGAGAGCTGTAAGCATAATTTGGGTCGGGCACCGAGACACCATCCCTATGAGCAGGAAAGAGCATTGACATAACCAGAGGGATGGTGAGGCTATAGCAAGGCAGGTGAGCAAGAAAAATGAGAGGCAAAACAGTGGCGCAGACGCATCAGGTAGAGGAGAGGAAATGCATATTGTGGCAGAGGGGCACCTGGGCAGAGGAAATTGTGATGGGAACCATGAGGGGAGGGGAACTGCATCATTCAGGAGAGGCATGAGACCACGCCCTGAGAGCTAATGCATAGCATGTGTGAATAGGCATAGAAAATGGAAGAGATGGCCCAACCTGCACGTGGAAGAGGATGCGACACAAGGGGGAGGGAGTCAACTCATGTAGCATACCTAAGCACCTCGGAACCTAGGCGTGGGAGGAAGCCTATATAAAGCCTCATCAGTGAAGCAAAAACAACTTACATGGAAGGGACAGATGCATTCATCCGTAAGATTCTGGAAGAATGGGAGGAGAAGCAAAAATAGGAGGATGAGTTCTATGAGGAAATGGAAAATTGGCGGGCTGTAATCCTGGATCCTAGGAGTACCAGGGGAAGACTCACCTAGTTTAAACAAAAGTTATATCTGTACTGGCTCATGAAGAGCCTCATGGAGAAGGCAATGGAGCCAATGTCAATGGGGATGGCTATGACCCCCCAAGACATGCCCAATTACAAAAAAGAATTGCAGACAATTCAATTTTAGTTGTGTAAGCAGGACATCCACCTAGATCTAATCCAAAGGCACATTCCTTGCATTATCGAGCTTGCTGACATACCTGAAGAATCAAACAAAGATTCGGCTCTAGTGGAGTCTGCCTTAGAAGAACAATAGGATTAGTTAGTTTCTTGGATGTTTTTTTTGTTTCTTGCGAGTAGCACTTACTTTTACTGATGCATGCTTATGATAGATAGACACATAGACTCTTATCATGATATTGATACGTATATAGCTTGGTTAGATCGACTGAAACTATATTAATTTTGGATGGATTATAATGAGGATAGGTGGCCAACAGACTTGGTTTCCCATTGGGCAATTTGAGGCCACCTATCTCACATATGTGGTGTAAACTTGGTTTTTATAAATAGGAAAAGAAGGTCCTGCCAAGATTTAAAAAAAAAAACATTTGTTGGAATGACAATAACATGCATTGGAAAAGAGGCACTTAGAAGAACTTTCAACTATAATGAATCCTAATAATAGCTTCGCAACAGCCGAATGACATTGTAAAATCCCATAATAATATGAATAGATGAGGTTAACCCACAGAAAGAAAAATCGATGACTCTGAAGTTCTAAGTGCTTGAGAACAAAATAATAAAATATTTTCCATAAAGCAACAAGAAGATAATGTCATGAGTATCTGAATTAACTTTGAAGTCAGATTTATTTATAGTGGCATAGGATATTGTACAACATAATGGGTTAGTGACATATTATATAAATCTTATGAATGGGAAAATGTTTTTTTTTTTTTTTTTTTTTTTTTTTTTTTTTTTTTTTTTTTTTTTTTTTTAAACTTAGGTATTAAGTATTATGTATTATGTATTATGATAATGAATTTTTTATTGTCTTTGCATATTTGTAACAAGCCAATTATTGACCTTGTGATCAGCTCTTGTCATTTAATAACCTCAGATGCAATGCCAACTACTAATACTAATACTATTACATATCAATCTTACATACGTGTCAGTCTTACACCTTTTGTGAAACTACTAGCTAAAACCATCGAGCTTTGATTGATTGGATTTTATAGTTTTATGAATGAATTTGAACATTATATATATGTGTGTTAATAGGGTTACTTAATTAGATTATCATATTTTCCATAATATTCATGGATAGGAGCAAGTTGTTTTTTTGGGATAGTTGTTTTCCTACTAAACCCTTTGTTTTCCAGTGTCCAGCTAATGTCCAACCTCACAGATTATACATAGAGCACCTTTCCATCCTTCAATATCTTGTGGCGTTGGAATGCCTTGGCAAATGGGCTTTCGGATAAAACAAGAGCCACTTTGTAAAACAACAAGATGGCCCTCCCATCCACCTGGGACAGTTATTTGAGGCACTACACTGAGGATGCGTAGTCTGGGGAGAAAATATTGCATTCAATGGCATGGTTTATGGTTGTATTCATATCCTCCCATTTTCTTAGTTGATGGGCATCATGGAACACATAGATTTATTTGGTAGTTGAGAGGGATTTGTAGAGATGATCTACGAAGCCTTTCCTGACATTTGAGCCTTTGAAGCTCAAAAACAACTTATGTCTCCATGCTCTCCACATTCCCATTTCCATTCAAAAGAAACATATTAATTTGTTGCTTAGAAACACCTCATATCTCCATGCCCTCCGCATTCCCATTGTCATTAAAAGAGAAACAAATTATTTTGTTAGCTTGAGAAGGTGTGAGTCAGGAAACCCTATATGGAGCTACCCATTTTGGAGGCTAAGACTAAAGCATTATACAGAGCATTTGACTAAGTGCATCATGGAGTGGTTTATGAGGAAACTAGATGTTAAGTGCATCATGAAGTCTTTTATGAAGGAAACCATACACTTTTGGTTTGGGCATCATTCCAATTAGTAAACCAGATAGACAATGCGTAAATCCCTACCTAGTCGCATATGCACCATCGGGTTGGGACCAAGTTTCAAATCTAGGTGGAGAACTAATTGACCAAATCTCAGTTCAACCAATTGAATGAATCCCATAATTGCCAACAACAGGAAAGACATCTTAGGGAAATGGGAGACCCAATTCCTGGTGTTGATTATGCCCATTTTATATCATTTAATATCTAAAAGTGATTATTAATTAAAGTCATTTTATTAAAATATTATTTAATTTAAATAGATTTAAAAAAATTAAGTATAAGATATTTATCGAAATAATTAAGTATAAGATATTTATCGAAATTTAAAATTAACATATAATAATAATAATAATAATAAAACATTTAAGAAAACTTAAATTTTAACATAAAACATTAATCATAATAGTTTAAAAAAATAATATTTTTTTTTTTAAAATTCCTTAAATGGTATATAAGATAAGCTTTCCAACATCTTCTCCCAAGTTGGGAAAATCAAACATCCATAAAATATTAAAATGTAAAATCGTTTAAAAACTTTAGCAATTCTATGACTCATTGTTTGTTTAAAAACTTTAACAATTGTATGACTCATTGTCTGTGTAGTTTACACTCATCCAAAAAAACAAATGTAAGTTGTTATAAAAACATAATGAGCCGTTAAAATTATAAATTTAATACCATAAGTATATATGGAAAGAGGGGTGGAGAGGATGGAGAGCTCTGGTTTCGATCCTGAAACCCTAGGCCCTAGGCCTAGGTGATGCAGGTGTCGCAGTCACGGGTTCTGCAGTACAGGGTTAGGTGTGCAGCGGACTGGGTCAACAAGGAAGCCGTGGTGGACAGTAGCGGGGATCGCCAGCTGGAAGGTGCAAACGGCGTTAGGAGCTGCGCGGAACGGCGTTCGGTTAACCTTCCCGTTTCCAGCTTAAACCTTTCCGTTATGGTGGATCCCGGTGTTTTGGTTTTTCTATTTTCTGAGGCTTCCGGAGGTAGCGAAAACCTGGCGTTTCTGCAGCACTCAACGGTTAAGCGGTTGAAGGAAGGTATAAGGGTTTACCGGGCCTGTTTTTACCATGGTTAATCCTCGAGAAGCTGTCGACTTAGAACCTTCCCCTGAAGACATTCTCTCTGTCTGGGGAAAGGAGACTACGGCGGAAAACATCGACGCGTTTTTTGGGCAGTCTGTCAGTCAAGCAACCACATTGCTCTCGGGCGGAGGCATATGGCGTTCCAATGCGGTAAAAGGGTGGCTGGACGAGAATCTGGAGCTCTCAAGCAGTCTTGGAGTTGGAGGTAGGGTTTCTGGAGAAGCTTTCAGTACTGGAGATAAGGGTTTTGACGCGGTAAACCCTCAGGCATGGTCGGGTTCATCTCCCTGCAAAAATCTCGCTCCGCCATCCAGTAAGTCCCTCTCCCCATCAAAAATTTTCGTATCTTCGGGAGGTCTAGAGGATATCATAAATTTTCCACAGTCCAAAGGGGTGTGGAGGACTGTGGGAGGGGTTCAGAGCTCTGAAAAGGAGCTAGGGTTTGGAAATAATCCTTCACCTGTATACAAAACCCTGTTCCAAAGAACTTCGTCGCAGAAAACTTCTGGGGAGAAAGAGGCGTCAGAGGGGGCGGTTTGTATTCAAAATAAGGAGGTTTTCGCTTTCCCTTCTGATCTAGGCAAGACCAATGGAGGTGACTCTTCGGCCTCTGGTGAGGCTGGGAGCCCAGTGGATGGGCTGGTCGAAACCCCACCTGGGCCAGAGGATTTGAGAAATGGACACGAAGATAGCGGCCAGAACAGGGATGCTGATATCCCAAACCTTAGTACAGGAGAAAGAGTCTCAGCTCAAAATGCAGAAAAGGTAGGGGCCAAGCGAAAGAAAGTCAAATCATGGAAAACAAAGAAGGTTTCAAATCTGGTTTTAGGAATGGACGTTCAGGTCGAGGACACTCTGGAGGTGGCGGAGAGCACTCTGGTGGGCAAAGTGAGAGGAAGATATGTCTCAGGCAAATTCCTCAAACAGTGGGCAGATAGTCAGTGGTCGAAGACTCCGGCAAGCTCTTTCACGACAGCTACACTGGTCAAAGGATGGTTTATGGTTAAATTTGATTGCAAAGAGGCAATGGAGTGGGTCGAGGAACGAATCTGGGCTTTCGGGGATCGCCCGGTTTTCTTTAAACGTTGGTCGCCTATGTTCGATGCTTCAAAGGAGAAGGTTAAAGAACTTCCTGTATGGGTTAGAGCCCCAAACCTACCTCCCTTCCTCTGGGTTGACTCAGTTTTCAAGTCCATTGGGAATCATCTGGGCACTTTTCTGGACGCTGATAGATCCTACCTCCACACTTTTGAACGAGCTGTGGCGAGAATCCTCGTTAGGCTAGACCCGTCGGAAGGATTGGCAAAAACGGTCACTCTGCAGTATAGGGAATATGAGTATGAGCAGATTCTGGATTATGAACTTTTCCCCTTCAGATGTCACCGCTGCCATGAATATGGTCACCTGGCTAGGGACTGCCCTTTGGGGAAAAGACGAAGGAAGATGAAGAGTAAAGAAGGGGGTTTGGAGGATATTATGAAGGAAAACGAGGGAATGGTGGAGGAAAAATTCACAGAGGCAGAGCATCACAGCGCAGGCTTTGACATACAGGAGGAGACGGACATGCAGCGGGAGGAAGTGATACCGGTCCTCGACGATGAAGACCAGCATTTCAAAGGAAACTCTTTGGACGCTCCAGGCGACCCACCTGCGGACGTTCAAACTGGTATGAAGCACTCTCCTCTAAATCTTCCTTCAAATTCTGAATCAGAAATTGGTATCTTGTCTTCGGATTTCCCTATGGCTGCAAATTTAGAAGATCCTCTTCAAGGCATTGAGTCTCTGTCAGAAGCCCTCCCCTCATTAAACCTAAACTGTGAGGACCGATCTAAAATGAGCCAGTCATCGGGGTTTCCTTCTCCTGTCAGACATTACAACCTCAGATCCCATAGTAAAAGACCTGCAAATCACTTGATTGTCCCGGAAGCGGTTGGTGGACTTTGTCCTGAGTCTTCGAAGAGCCATCAAAAAAAAGGTAGAGGGAGGAAATCCCTTCTTTCAAAAGCCCAAGTAAAGGCCAAATTTGATGTGGCGGATGGTAAACAAATGTCGATCCCTGGGGCGCTTAGAGCAGCGAAACCCCCTGAGTCAGTTATCAAATGATCTGTTTCTCTTGGAATTGTAGAGGGTTGGCTAGTAAACCCAAAAAACTAGCATTAAAAGATTTGATCTCCCGCCACAACCCGGATATGATTTTTCTTCAGGAAACGCTGGGCAATAGTGCTGATGTTGAGTCCGCGCTATGCTCTCTCTTCCCGGGCTGGGTTTTCACTGCTCTAGATGCTGCAGGACACTCTGGAGGCCTTGCTATTGGTTATAAAAAGGGAAGATTTAAGGTTCTAAATACTTGGGGCGTGCCCCATGCTCTTGGTTTGGAGGTTCTTTCGCCTGATTTTGATCTGCCTTTTATGGCCATCAATGTATATGGTCCCTGCCAGGGTAGGGCTCCCTTTTGGGAGGCCCTCCTCTCGAAAGGAATGTTAAAAGACAAAAGACTGCTGATAGGGGGAGACCTAAATTTTACTTTAGGGATGGCAGAAGCCTGGGGGCCAAACGCAAGGGAAGATCCTCTGGCCGATTTTTTCCTAAAAACCCTACAGGCCCATAATCTGATGGATGTTAACATAATCAAGGCAAAGCCGACCTGGAGAAACAGAAGAACGGGAGAGGAGAGAATAGCAAAAAGATTGGATCGGTTTCTTATCAATGAGTCTCTGGCTTCTTACATTCCTCTCTTCAGACAATGGGTAGGTGATGGGGGAAATTCGGATCATTTTCCTATCTACCTTGAATTTAAAAAGACTCCCCCCAAGCCGGCCTCCCCTTTTAAGTTCAATGCTTCTTGGCTTCAGGAGGAGTCCTTTATCCAGATGTTTAGGAATACTTGGAGGCATCCAAACCCTGCCTCTTCGGAAAATAAAGGAGCTCATTTTTTGGAGAACTTAAAAAGGTTAAAAAGGACAACCATTGAATGGGCTGCAGACAGAAAGAGGAAATCAAACGAGGAGTTGATTAAAATTGAGGAGGAGCTTGGTAAGCTAGAAGACCCTGATACAGATGCTTACATAACACAAGAGGCGAAGGATAAAATTTTGGGGTTAGAAAAGAGCAGAGCAAAGCTCCTTCTGGACAAAGAAGAGGAATGGAGGCTGAAAAGTAGGGCTATTTGGCTGAAAGCAGGGGATGAAAATACAAAATTTTTTCATAATTATGCAAAAGGGCAGAAAAATGCAAATACTATTTGGAAATTAAAGGATGATGAGGGGAGAGAGTACTCCTCTTTCGAGGCGATCTCCAACCTGGGGAAGAATCATTTCCAATCTCTATTTGCTGACCAAGGGGGAATCTCTATTGCCGAAATCATTCGAACTGCTCAGGCTTTCCCACGGTTTGTGGAGGAGGAAGAAGCAGAATTTCTTTGCAGGGAAGTAACAAAGGAAGAGGTTGAAAATGTTATAAAATCAATGCCAAAGGACAAAAGCCCTGGCCCGGATGGTTGGACTATTGAACTGTTTACTCACTTCTTTGAGCAGATTGGGGATGAGTTAACAGAAGTTGTGGAGGAGTCAAGGAAAAAAGGAGAAATTTATGGCCCTTTCAACGCAACTTTCATAGCCCTCATTCCAAAGAAAGAGGATCCGGAATCTTTTGAAGACTTCAGACCCATCTCTCTCTGTAATACTATTTACAAGATTACAGCAAAGATCATAGCGGTCCGACTGAAGCCCATTCTTTCAGCGTGCATATCCAGTGAGCAGTTTGGTTTCCTGGACGGTCGACAAATTCATGAAGCCATTGGGGTGGCCCAGGAAACCATCCATAGCATCAGACTTGCAAAGAAAAAAGGAGCGGTGTTAAAATTGGATCTGTCCAAAGCCTACGACAGGATTAGTTGGTCATACCTCAGGCTGTTATTAACCCATCTCGGTTTCAAGGTGGAATTCATAAATTGGATCATGGGGTGTATTTCAAATGTAAGTTTTGCTGTTTTGATCAATGGGGCAGCATCACAATTTTTCAAGAGTCAGCGAGGCCTGAGACAAGGATGCCCTCTGTCTCCTCTTCTTTTTCTTCTGGCAGCTGAAGGCCTCAGCAGACTGATCCAAAAAGCCAAGAGTGCAGGTTTGATTACAGGTTTGGAAGTTGCTGTAAATCTTTTTATAACCCACCTCCTATTTGTTGATGATATTCTATTGTTTACAAATGGAAATATAAATGAACTAAAAGCGCTCAAAGATATCCTTGATATTTTCCTGAAAGCTACAGGGCTCCAAATTAATCCCAGAAAGTCTCATCTTATAATGGAAGCTTTTTCCAGGCAAGAGGAGATATTGATCTTTTCCTACCTACCTTTTGAAATATGCAGTATGGATCAGCCTTTCAAGTACTTGGGTTTTTGGTTAAAACCACATGCTTACAGGAAGCAGGACTGGAATTGGTTAGTGGCTAAAATTGAACAAAGGATCACCCATTGGAGTTTCAAGTGGCTTTCAAGGGCGGGCAGACTTACTCTCTTAAACTCTGTCCTTCATGCCATCCCGGTATTTTGGGCTGCGCTGACCTGGATCCCAAAGGGTGTCCTTCACAAAATAAAACAAATATGTAGCAGATTTCTGTGGTCGGGAGCCAAGGAAGAGTCAGTCCTTCCTTGGGTTGCCTGGGATAAGATTGCTCGACCAAAGGAATGGGGGGGTTGGGGCATCAAGCAGCTCGTGGACTTTAGCCAATCCCTGGCCGCAAAATCAGGATGGCGTATTATCACAGCAGAGAACCTTTGGACCAGAGTAGTTAAAAGGAAGTACATTGACCCAGTCCCCCTGGAGGATTGGATTCGGAACCCAAACAAAAAAGGTAGAAACTGCTCGGTAATATGGAAGGCTACTTCAGAGGCCTTCAAGGTCATTGAACAAGGACTCGCTTGGCAGGTGGGGAACGGAGAAAGTCTTAGGATTGGCAGGGACCCGTGGGTTGGCTGTAATAATCTTTATGCAATGTCTCCTGGTCTTCTTGCTCATATAGATTCTTTGGGAATACATAGTTTAAGTCAGATTGCAAATTTAGATGTTTATTCCATCTGGGGGCAGGAATGGAAATCTGTAGAGGAATTGGGGATTGATCCTTTCTGGAGAATTGAATGGCAGGCTTTTACACAAGAACTCAAGAGGACAAATGTAAGAATAAAGGATCTCCCTGATTCCCTCGTGTGGGCTCACTCGGAGACTGGCCTATATTCACCAAAGGCTGGATACAATTTCCTGATGGAGAAGAAGGGATGGGAGCCACCTGTTTGGTGGGCAAAGCCTCTATTCAAGCTGAAATGCCCCAAGAAAGCCAGAATTTTCTTCTGGTGTGCGCTTATGCGAAAGATCCCCACTTGGGAAATCCTTCAAGCTCGGTTCAAGCAGGGGCCGAGCAGATGCCCCTTATGTCAAATAGCCTCGGAATCCATCTCACATTTATTTGTGGAATGCTCTTTTACAAGACTTGTCTGGGAAGAATCAAAAAAGCTTTTGAACATAAACTCCAAATGGGAAGGGGGAGATCTAACTACAGCATGGGATTTGTGGTGGAAAAACTATCCCGAGAAGAATTTGAGGAATCTCCCACCCATTATCTGTTGGGGCATTTGGATAGCCCGGAATAGAAACATTTTCATGGAAAAAGCTACCCCGGCGCAGGTAATTGCAATTCAGAGTTCTGCTATCCTTACTAGCATACCTGAACCGGAAGGTCCGTCCTCCAAAAATCAGCAGAAAGAAGTTCGGATAAGGGAAGGTATACCCTGGGCATTTTTTGACGGGGCTGCACAAAACGATTCTGCCGGAGCCGGAATCATTATCCATATCAGTCCCTCTCATTCGCTTAAAGCCTCGGTGGGTCTTGGGATGGGCACAAACAACTATGCCGAACTTTCAGCCCTAAAACTTCTCCTTTGCTGGCTCATTCACAGACAGGTCCTCACAGTTCAGATCTTTGGTGATTCCTCAAATGTTGTCAACTGGGTCAATGGCAAATTTAGATGTCGGAATTATATGTTAATGCCTCTGCTAGATGAAATTCAAACTCTAAAAGCTTCTTTCTCTGTTTTCTATCTTGAACACATTTACAGGGACAAAAATGATGAGGCAGACCGGTATTCTAAAGAAGGTCTTCAACAGCCTGTGGGTTCGTGGAGGATAAAAGAGCAGCTTCAGGACCAGATCCGCGAGACGGATTTGGCCCCCTACACATAGTGGTTTTTTGTTTTTACTTGTTGAATATGCTCCAGGAGTAACGGACTTATTTGTTGCTTATGGAGGCATATGTCACTGTTTTTTGATTACCACACTGTATTATTTCCATGCGCAATGACTTAGAAAAGATAAATAAACTCTGTTATTTCAATTTTGGACATTTAACGGGTTGTTTTCCTGAAAATGGAGACCCGGGTCTTTCTTTTACAGCCGTCTTGGTTTTGGCTGTGGCGGGCCGAGTTCAGCTGAACTTGGTGTATATGTCTATATGTTTTAGACTTGATCGATGACTTCGCGGAGAAGGATGGTTCATACCTCTCTGTCTCAGGCAGTTTACTCTGCTGAATGTTAAATCATCTGCTTGTAGCTTTTTTATTTCCATATTAATAGAAAATCTCGGTTTTTTTCCTCGGAAAAAAGTATATATGGAAAGAATTTTTTATTTTCTTTATTTTATTTAGAAAAAAATAGCAACATTATTTACTCAAACTCTATATCTTATTCATACATCTCCCTTGGCAGTGTGTTTCTCTTTACCGCACAAGAACATCTATAGGTAGAGACCACACTTATAAGCCCTCATATAATCCCCATTATAAAAAATCATCATAACTGCTCTCCCATGCCAGCATAAGGATCATGTCCCTGCACCCAATAGGAAACATAGAAACAAAGAACGGAAAAACACAGTAGGTCAAAAAAACTACAACAATATCAAAAATTATAAAATAGAATACCCAAATATACTCACATAGCACTGAAATTATCTCAATTGCAGGTTTCCCAATCTAGTTGACGTGGCCAATAGGTCCCATTCATTTTTGTTGCTTGTTCCTTTATTGCTTTCAATCTTCTAGAAATTCCACAACCCTCTTGATTTCCAGCATGTCAGACAATTGTTACTCTCACAAGCCAATTAAGATGTGAACTTAAGTGCATTCAATGCTACTTCCACACCAAGGATTTCAAATACCTTCGCGCCTGGGATTTCAAATTGAAAAATTGCGCGCCGAATTTCTGCCATAGGTTATTGAATAGGGCAATGGCTCCCTGTTTCATTTTGGTCGTGGGATTGATGAACTCTGTCTCTCATCCACCAGCATCAGCACTGTCCCCAATTGCAACAACATTGATGGTAACCTTGGTTTAATCCCTCTATATCCCGGGATTGATATCACTACTCACAATATTTCTCAATCATACCTCCACTAGGGTTTTCTTGAAGAGGTAGCTTGAGATCAAGCACCCTTGACATGACACGAAACCCTTATCTTTTGAATGACTGAAAAATATGCTCCCCAACCTCATCATATGAAAGTTGGTAGTAAATTCCAGTTCCGTACAAGTTCAGGAGAGTGGACGCGTAAAGGAAGCCACCACGAGTGTGTTCTGTACTTGACCACATGAAAGAAATACTGTAAATAATTTTATGGCTCCGAAAATTAATTGAAAATTTTCATTTCTTGTTCCCAAATGGGCCTATTTAAATGGCCTTTCGTCTGGCCTCTAAACATCAACCTTGGAGTTTGAAGACGTATTTCTTATAATTTTGCAAATTTATCTTCTTTATCATGGATGTCCTCATCATGAGATCCCTTTTCCATCTAAAGGATACGATTGCAGGTGCCCTTTTTCAATTTGGGGGGCATGGATATGATTTGGGATCAAATCTAGTCATTCAAGATATGTAAGCTCCCTTCGTAACACCACTAAAATCCCTTCCAACAATGTTCTCCCCACTTTTAAAATTGAAGTTTATATCGGAAATAGAAAACTAATTTGTTTGGTTTTGTTCCCTTTTACTTGATGTTCCCTTGCAGGTGAGGATACAACATGGTAGCGTTGACAACAGAAAGTAGAGGATTAATTAGGCTAGAGCCAAAACAATCCATTGACAAGTCTGATGCAGGTTATAAAAAGAGGTCTTGGATGGTGGATCTTGCAATGGGTTACTAGATCCCAGAAGATCACTTTGGTGAAGTCAATGTAGCTGAACAGATAGAAAATATTCTCAGGGTCCATTCAAGTAATTCCAATGGAGTACCAAATTAACGTTGCTTGATTTAATTTCAAATATAAGGCTTTATGTCCATGGGATGATCTTGGTAGGAAAATATGTACTCTGGATGAGTTTACATATCAATCGTATCATTGTTTAGCTACAATATTGTTTTACCAATAATCAATCCAGGGAATGTTGTTAGAATTTATGAGTTGGAAGTTGTTGTTTGACATAAAATACTTTGTCTATATGAAAATATTACATTTCATCTATAAAATTGGCCTTAATTCTAAGAAAAATCATTACATTTTTATTTGCTAATAACTTGCCAATTAGACTCGTTGACTCTTATGATCCCAAAATATGAGCTTGTCCTGAATACAAGCAGGAAGGACTTTCTATATTCGGTTGTTGGAAGCGATTTTTTGATAATTAAAACATCTACCCACATCTAGGTATAAAATCATCTTTCTTATATTTAAATTTCTTCCAATCTTTGGATAGAGATTAGTTGGCAACGTTCCTTTTGAAATTATTAGTTCAAACCCTCTGTTAACTCTTTTGATTGGATATAGAGTATTTGGCAACATTCCCTTTGAAATTGTTAGTTCAAATCCTATATTAACTCTTCTGATCGAGAGAGACTACTTTATTATGCTAGATGTTATAGTGATTTTGATCAAAATTGATTCATGAGTCAGAACCCAACCTTGTTGATTCCAAAACTTCAAAAATGAAAAGTTTTTGATAGATTAAATGTGCAATCAAAAAATATTATTTTACTAAAATAAATATAACTTTTAATCATAGCAGTACATGCTCCAAGAAGGTTGTCACTTTCGTGAAAATGGTAAGATGGGTGGGTGTGTAAATAAACAAGATTTTCTTGATGACAATATGGACAAAAATAAGAGAAAATATTTCCTGGATCAAATAATTTATTTATTTCTTATTTGAAGTTAATTTTAATTTTATATCGGATAGTTTCTTATATATTATTCGATAAAGAATATGTTGTGTCCAATATACTAGTTTCAAACTACTCTTTTCGATGATCATTTTACATTCAAATCAATTGGTTTAGCATTATTTTATGTTTCCTCATAAAGATGTATTAAACATGGTTTTCCATTAAATAAGATAAATGGGAAAAATAGTTATGATTAAAGCAAGGTAAATTATTTTTTGATTTTTAAGATCAATATTCCAAGCAACTTTATAAAATAATCCATCTATGTTTCTCGATTCGACTTTAGTAAGAAGGCATATATTTGACGAAATATTAAAGGAATATATAAAACATTCGAGTTTAATTAGGAGGTCCTTTATTAATACATTGTTTTATGGTAAGGTTTTATGTGGTGATGGAATTTTTTTTTCATTAATTACTTTTCATTTTAATTGTCATTTTAAAAAAAGTGAATTATTTAAATTAGGTTTAGTATATTGTTTAAAAAAAAACTAAATGGACTATGTATTATGATTGGATTTAAAATTTGTAAAAAACTTTGTATACTAATTCAAATTAGTATAAACATTTTGTATGAAAACATATAATATTAAAAATAAAAGAATTAAGAATGAAAAATATATATATATAATTTAAATAATCTAATAAAAGTTTTACAAAATAAAGATAATTTATTAATTAAGTTATAAGAATATAATATTTCATTTTGGATTTTACGTACTCTTCTATGTTTCTCTATGTGTGGGGTCCTTGTCAAGAAAAACATTCCATACATTATGTTATATTAATGACCCATATGATGGGATGTGGATTTCATCTACTTTGAGTTATCATGTTGGTTCCTCATTGAGGGTCTTTTTGGTATGCACATCCCTTCCCTTATTAGACAATGGTGTCTCAAAGGAATTAAAGGAGTACCTCTCTCTATCACCAATGGGCTTATTGATTAATGTGTCTGAAAACATAAATGTATTCAAATTATTATCGTCTACCACTTAAAGGACTGGTTGAGATGACTTTTGCACCCACTGCTTCTTTTTAGGTTTCTTGCCCATGTTCAACATTGTTGCATAGCTAGCATAATGAATTCACTGTAACTAAGGAGGAAAACTTGAGTTATGCCAGAATTTAGCAGGTTGGGGCTTATTTAGAACTATGAAACAAGACAATTATTGAAACTAAGGCTGAAATGAAGGATATTAACTAAAAAAAAGAAGTGGTTGTATGTAGGATGATACTGACATGAACGATGGATAAACTTAATTTAAGTTGAAATGACCTATATTTACTTATGGAGATGTCATTATTAAATAAAATATTAAAGTTAACCATTTGAATAAGAATTCGTTAAGATTAACTGTAATTCGCATCATGGGAGTAAGGCCAGGTTTAGGCAATATGTTATAAAAAGGCCACGATGAGACAAAGAATTGTCTATTGAGAATTTTAGCATATATGTACAAATAATATGGCTAGTTGTCAAATATTGACATGGCGTAATGTGACAAATGGTGGCATCTGATAAGAGCATGTGTAAAACATTCCATGTAGAAACAATGGCCATGTCATCCCACGAAGGATTTCTCAAGAGGAAGTTAGGTTTCAACATTTAAAAAGAGCCTAGTTCTGAGAACTAACAGAGTCTAAGAGACAAAATGTTTCAAGAGGTTTATTAGAAAAAAATTTCATCCTGCCATGGGGCTTCACGTAAGGTAAAACACTTGACAAGTGAATGGGCTAGAACGAGATTGACATAAAATTTTCTGAGAAAACATCAGTAATATGTCTGGAAAGTTTGTGTCCCACCATGGGATGATCAAGAAGTAAATGTGGAAGGGTCAGCTCGAGAAACGAGAGTCGGGATGGGAACAAATATTGTTAATTAAAAAACAAGGTTTTGTTGCACCTCAGGGTTTTTCCAAAAGTATTCCAATAAAAGAGAGTGTGGTCTAAGATATTCATGTCTTGGGAGACAAGAAGATTTGTTTATTTATGACACAATTAAGAACTTAGACATTTTTTTTGAAAACTTTATAAGTGATTTGTCTATGAAATATGTAAAAGGTGGAAAGCGATCGAATTATATATATATAAGTAGGATGTGCAAACTTAAAAGGGT
Organism: Pinus tabuliformis; assembly: GCA_031772625.1. Lineage (NCBI taxonomy): Eukaryota > Viridiplantae > Streptophyta > Pinopsida > Pinales > Pinaceae > Pinus > Pinus tabuliformis. Next base: position 711,954,029 of record CM062819.1, on the reverse strand, counting down.
CTCCATTTTTTATGGATTAAGTAAAAAATGGGGGGGGGGGGGTTGTATTTTTACTGCAACAAAACCCTAAACAATTTAAAGTATTAATCTCTTAATCCATCTATGTATTGTGCTTACCCAATGAAAACCACCACTAGTATACCAACATAATATGTATTTAATATATATATTACTATTACATGAATGTTGGTATGTATACTACTATATATATAAACATAATATGTGAGTATATATATTGGTATATATATGTTGACATATACATGAACATAATATTGATATATCTATGTATATATATACATACACATATACCTAATTTTGGTTGTTCACCTAAGGTTGCATGAGGACTTGCAAAGTCTCAAGTGTGAGGAAGACACTGGACTTTCATTTTTAGGCCTTTACTACTATCAAAAGTGTAAGTTTTTCCCTTTATACTCCCTCCTGTAGCCAATGATCATTCCTATTTTTTCACAGTTACTTACATTATGGTCATGATATACTAATGAGGTGTGGTGTTAGATTCAAAGCTTTTCCCTTATTTTTAATTGAGTTATTTGAGCTAGAGCTTGCCTTTTCTAATATGAGTATCATATCTTATAACCCTAGTAAAGATCTAGTAACCAAAATCATTAGTTGCCATATAAATGCAACCCTAGGGTGAAAATTTCCACATGGTTTTCATTGTTAGGTAGCTTGAGTGGATCAATGTTGGTTGGATTTCTCCTAGTGTTGACGGTGCTGGACCCGCTAGCATGTCAAGGGGATCTCCCCAGTAAGAAGTCCCAATTAGACCTCATATCGTTTGGTGTAGGAGTCCCAACAGTGGCTCGTAAGGTAATGCCTTGACCACGGTGTCGCACAGAGGCAAGTAGAATAACTCTATCAGCAGAAAGGGTGTGAATGATGCAGTGAGTCAAGGAAGGTGTATGAGAGGTTCCAACAGTTTGAAGGGGGAAGGAGGTGAAGGTGAGTTCTAGGTTGAAAGGGATCAATCCCAACTCGGCTAGGAACACACAACACAAAGGACATGCACAACTTCTGGCGGAGCAGTTCACTTGGATAAAGCAATCACATCATACAAGGTAAGATAACACGTACAACACTCATGGATCAGTCCAGGATGAGTGTGATGGTTGTTATAGCAAGGTTCAAGTGAAAGGTATTCTGATGTCTAGCAGAGTAGTCAACACAGACAGTGACAACATTAACAACATATGCAACACATTAATAACAAGATTCATATAATTTCATGTGAATCAGTTCATACACAAGTACGTGAGTTAAAAAACACATATCATTAAAGCAACCAGAGCAGTCCAACTACAATAACAAAATATGCATGATAATGTACTGGCTCTTATTATATAAAGAAGTGTAAGTCACAATCATACAATACATCCATGTAATCCTGCTAGCCCCAACAGTGGAATGTCATAGCCACATTCGCCTGCTCCTCCAAAGAGATGTACTAGATTCTTGCAGTGGAGAAGCCAAGGCACATTACAATACTATCCAAGCTTTCTTCAAAATATTCTTAGTAGAAGCTTGGCGGACCAAAAGTCCTTACAATGAGTTATGAGGGACTATTTATAGCAAAGGGTGGGGTGACCCTTGACATTCCCCTTTGTGAGAGTTCAACTACCCTCATGACACTTCACCTACTCTAAGACTATTACATCCAACCATTGACACTTGACTTACACTTGACATGACTCAACATTAAAATGCACATGTACTCATTTGAGACAACATGGCTTGAGCAAGCCTTGCAAGACACCATTGACACTCGGTCCACTGTGATGAGACCAAATCTTTGACATGCTTATGATGGTGAAGGTGTTGAGATGATGCCAAGCTTAGTCGTCCGTGATGGTGTGCATGCACCTCATAGTGACATCTTGCTGAAGCGAACTCTTTCCTCCATTGCAACCAGTGCATTAGTTCAACCCCTTCATCCAAATCATCTACTAACATGTGCATGGTCTTCTTAGGTGTGGCTAAACTGACAACACACTGATGCATGGTGTTCGTGTTGATCTTCAAGTGTGTACTGGTGGTCATGTGCATCAACTTGACGAAGTACATGTTCAACTCCAGTTGGACTTACTTCTTGTCTTCACCTTGGTGAGCATGTTGAATGGGTTTGATCACATGAACGTGCTCAATGACATGCATGTTGCCAAATCCTTTGCATGCAATCAACAACACTGCTCACCATGTCTACTTTGTGTCAACTACTGGGATGAATCCTTAACTTGTACAGGCACAGTTTCATCCATCAGTGCATGTTGCACCTGTTAGCGCTTGAAATTTCACCTCAGGATAAGAAAGGTAAACCTCAAGGCAACATCAAACCACTTAGCCTCGTAGCTAGCCCTACAGGGCAGGAGAGGGCTCTCTCCGGTCGATCTCGGTCAAAATCTTCAATGGGCGAGATAACCAATAGGGTAACACTGATTTTAGGCTAGTAAACTGATCAAAAGGGTTGATTTGGGATTTTTAGGGTTTTTGGTGGAAAATTGGGGAAATGGCAATTTTGGGTGCGGGGATTGGACACAGTTTCTGCAGGGGGTTCTTTGGGGCGAGGTAGGAGACAGTATTGATGCCTTTGATAGAGGTGAATGGATGAGAAAGACATGTGAGGAGCTAAGGAGAGCAAGCAATAACCTTGAATTCCCCTTAAACAGTCGAAAACATTGATATTAAGCAAACTTAAAAGCAAAGCATGATAGTCATGAATTCTACTTTAACACTTCATTTGCCTAATTAGCAGAAGGAAAAGTAAGGAAATGATTCACATAACACACTTACAAGTACAAAGAGAATCACACCATCAACACATGTGTCCACAAGAATCCCAAAAAGGACTGCAAAACCCTGGTCTTCCTTTGCCAAAAATTGCAGAGATACAGTGAGTAATACAATAAGAGCTTCTCCCTCAAGAGTCCAACCATGAAAATGAGCAAGAAAGTACATAATATAGGCAATCTAACATCTTTCCTTGCCTCTAGGGGTCGAGATCATCCTTCTAGGAGCTGTTTCAACCAATTCTAAACTGAGCACTAAAATCTAGGCAGTCAAAACAACTTGCCTCTATAAGCTAGGAAACCAATTCATTCATTAAATGTTTGCTATTTCATGAATGAATCTTCTAGAATAGGTAAATAAGTGTCATGTCAACATAAAAATACATTAATTAAATCAAAGAGGGTGAAAAATCCCATCAAAAGTCAAAACTAGTAAAAGCTGGGCGAATCCATGAGCTGTAGGTGAAAATTGTGAAATTTGCCTGATGGGTCGCGCGCCAAATCCTGACGGGTCGCGCGCATTTGAGAGCACTTTTGGGGCACTTCCAGGTGTCCAAATGAGGCAAGAGTAGGCTTGTTGGAAAGTTCTGTGAGTCTAATTTCCAACCCAACTAGAATTTCTGAATTTAGTTGTCATTTGCCCCTCCAAAATTGCAATCTCCCAAGACTGCTTTCTGTGTGTCAAAAATGTGGCAGAAAGTCATTTTTTGCTTGTTTTTTGACTTTCAGGAGGCCCAAAACTTCATAAAATCTCTTGTAAATGGGTGAGTATGTGTAAATTTTCATGCCAAATCCAGAAATGCTGATTTTTTTGAAAATAGAGTTGCCAAGTGAAAGGGTCGCGCGGGGGGTGAGACCCGTCAAGCGGAAAAACTTGTTTTTTGCCTTAAAAACCAAAAATCACCCAAAATGCTCAAAATTTCTTGGAATTTGTGCTGGCAGTCCCCAATCAAGTACCATGCTCATTCAAAGAGGCTTTGGCCAAAATTTGGAGTGGATCGGGCCTTTTCCGTCGTTTTAGTGCCTTGGCCAACCTCCTTGGATCCGGCGATTGTAATTTTGACATTTCTCTAAAACCATGACACCTGTGCAAAAAGTGAAGGAGGTTTTTCTTCTTTGGCATGTTGTGGACAAAAACCTCTCTCAATTTTGCAAAATTCATCTTTTATTTCTCTGAAACATCATTTGAGTGAAACTTGCCCCGATGTGTGAAACAAGGAATTTTGTCGAAATGAAGCGAAATGAAGGGGATAAGGGGCTTCTAAATTCTTGGGGAAATTTTTGGAAGTAGGGAGGGATGTTAGGAAGCAGGGGAAAGTGGAATCTCAGGGATTGAGTGAGGGGAAGGGGTCCAAAAGGGCAAAACACAGGCCCAACCTACAAAATTGCCAAGTTGTAGCTAGAAACTACGGTTTGTGCAAAAATGAGGAATTTGGGGGATCTCAGTGATGGGAAGCATTTGGTAAGGTACTTTAAGGATAGGGGAAGGTGTATGAACATCTAGATACAAGTTTTTCTAATGATTTGGCCGTCCAAGAGAAATTAGCTTTCAAAACCCTAGGAGAGGGAAATGACCTTGCCTAGGTGCAACTGAAGCATGAACAAGGAGTAAAATGACTTATTAGACACTGACATGATAATTACAACCCTATGAATGGTGATAGACTCAGCTGAATGATGACATGGACTGCCATTTGGACAACTTTGAAAAGAGTGAAAACAAACCCTAGACCTAATGCCTAGTGACCAAATTTTGCTTGAAGACTCACTGAAATAACAAAATTTGACCTTGACACATCAAAATCACTTTGTAAGAGAACATTTGATCACTGGAGGAAGGCTGGAAATACTGACACTAACATTGGCTCCAATGGGGATGGTAGCTCCTCGGAGGTGCCAAGAACGACAGATCTCTGGAAGAGATAGACAATGCCTTCATCCATTGGGCAATGGAGTCAAAAACTCAAGGTGAAATGCATGACTGAAAAATGATGACTTGACAACACAAATTGATCCTCACTCAACTAAAAACTGACTCAATACTTAAACACAACCAACAAACTGAAAATGATGCTCAAAGTGGAGCTTATTCATCACAACCTACTCTAACAGTTTCATTCATCACCTGATCAAGTGAAATGAAACAACCAATGCAACCAAGTAAGTATCCTGTTTACTGTTCGAAGCCTCCGCAAGTGCTCACTTAAGAACAACAAAAGAGAACCACTGAAAGGCAACTCCCATGACAACTTAGAAACAGATCCATGGAATGATATGAATTCTCTATCCACCTCCAAAAACACTGCATAAGGATCTTGAAATTCAAGCACACTGGAACTTAGCTCATCCAATGGATTACTTCTCTTTCCTTCATACCATGAATGCAAACTTTGATCTGAGCCTTGTGACGAGACCTTTGCTAAAAATGAGAAAGAAACTGGCTGCCGGATCAACTTTGTATCAATACACGTTTCAAGCTCACATGTAGTCAATGGAGAAAGACTTTGACTGCAAACCTCATCCAAAACATCAGCTATTGGATCATGAAAAACTTGAAAAGACTGCTGTAATGTATCCTTTGAAAATGTATGACATCCTTCTAGTTGTTCATCTTTTTCTTGAGAGATTTTACAAAGATTCTGCCTTATAAACTGAAATGATTCGAAACAAAAGGGCATAGAATCTTCCTGCATCATCAAATCATGTATTTCGGCTGCCATACCTTCATCTGTAATATGCCCTTCAAGTTCATTTGGTGGCTGCAAATCTGATGCTACAGGCTGCTCAAGAATTTTGTTATTTGTCTTGTCCTCAACATTAACACTGAGAGATTGCTGATTTGTTATAGGCTGTTCATTTGAATATTTACTATGCAATCTACCCTTCAAAAACTGAAATGATTCAAAACAGAATGGTACAGAGTCACCTTGAATCATTAAATCATGTGTATCCACTTCCAAATCTTCAGTTGCAACTTGACAATCAATGGCTTTCGGGGGTTGAAAATTTGAATATGAGAAGTCTTGAACAAAATTTCCATTGCTCTCAAGATGATTCAAACCAAGACTTGTTGATGTTTGATTTCCGATTGCATGGTAGTTATCTCTGATGAATTGAAACAAATCAAAACAAAAAGGCAAAGATCCTTTACTTACTTCAAATTTTGCTGCACTTTCCTCATCAATGTCATAGCTGATATGTGATAGCTGAACATTGTATTCAAGCTGCTGAAAATGAACTTTTTCCTCCCACAAACTAGTTGCTTGTTTGATTGCAAGATTAGCTTCTGTTTGGAGAACATAATCATCATCATACTGATCATACTGAGGCAAATCATCGGTATAAAACATATCATCAAGCATGCAGGTCATATCAACAGTTCTTTCTTCGCCAAGGTGATCTACAAAACAATCATTATCAGATCTATGACGACTAGGATAAGAAAGAAAATGTTTTGGATCAGCAACTTTTTCCTTTTCAATCAGCGAGCCATGGGTTTGAACATCATAATCATTCATTGCGTTGATCTTGTCCATCATCTTTTCCACTGCACTTACCAAAATGTCAAGCTTCACCTCTAGAGATGTTGATTCGGCTGGATCTATGTTTTTCATCTCTTCTTCCTTCAACCTTGTCCTTCGGATCAGCAGATGCGCCTCTACATTTACTGCACTGTTTTTCATCTCATGAAGTGTTGTAATATCCCTTTCTCTCAACTGAAACTCCATTTCCGGATCAAAGGCACCTGAATAGTGCAAGAGAGCAGATCTAGGAGAAGGTCTTATATCAACTGGCATTGAATAATAAACTTGGTTAAATCTGGCTGAAAACTGTTGTACTGTCTCCCTAGGCAATCTTTTCAGCTGGTTATACTCTTCTACAATCAAGAAAAGGTTCTGCCCGATCATCCACCTGTCGAGAAAAACTTTGACGAATTGCTGGAAATCTGAGATGCTTGCATCAGGCAGGGCTTTGAACCAACTCTTCACTTTGGCTTGCAAAGAAAGAGAAAAAAGCCTTATACTGACATCTTCTTCATCAACTTCAAAAAGATCTAGAAAATTCTCAACATTCTGCACATGTTGCTCAGCGTTGACATTCTTACTTTCACCATCAAACCTCGGCAAGTATAGATCATAGTTTTTGGGGAAAGCATGAAGAACAGAAGGTAAAACAAGAGGTTTATACCGATCTGGAATTTTACAAGGCGTAGGGGTATGTACAGTAGGTATAAAATCAGTCTTGGTCTCTTGAGGTTCATCAATCTGAAGATGGTCGTCACAAAATTCGGAAAAAGGATTTTGATCAAGCTCAAAGGCATGCAAATCTTTGGTATTTACAATCTTCAGAGGGAAAGAATCAACTGCAGGCCAAGGATCTCTTCTCAAATACAATATACTTTGCAAAGCCTTCTTGACATTCTTGGGAAAAGAGAAGAAATAATTTATGACAAAGAACAAAATGTCTTGGATGAAATTCCAACTTGAATACCTGGTCTGTCCATGTTGTCCTTTCATGTTTCTGCTGGTCGGGATCATCCTCCAGTGGAGTCTTTGGATCTGATCTCAAAACTGATTTAGAGTCTCCAAGTGAATGATTTCAGCCTTTCAAGTGTCTGATCGTTGTCCACTATCAACAATCAGATCTGAACTTGATACATGTACTGGGGTAAAATGCAGATGAAGTGCTACATTCACAAGCTCACGGAGGTCGACTGAAGCAGCGTTTATCTACTTGCGCTGATGCAAAGCAAGAGCGTTTTCGAAGGCTACCTGGCGTATCTTCAGACTCCGTCTAAGACTTATGAAATAAACACATCAGTCAGCAAACAATTTGTTCTCCCCAGTATGGTCGCCAATATGTTAGCGCTTGAAATTTCACCTCAGGCTGAGAAAGGTAAACCTCAAGGCAACATCAAACCACTTAGCCTCGTAGCTAGCCCTACGGGGCAGGAGAGGGCTCTCTCCGGTCGATCTCGGTCAAAATCTTCAATGGGAGAGATAACCAATAGGGTAACACTGATTTTAGGCTAGTAAACTGATCAAAAGGGTTGATTTGGGATTTTTAGGGTTTTTGGTGGAAAATTGGGGAAATGGCAATTTTGGGTGCGGGGATTGGACACAGTTTCTGCAGGGGGTTCTTTGGGGCGAGGTAGGAGACAGTATTGATGCCTTTGATAGAGGTGAATGGATGAGAAAGATAGGTGAGGAGCTAAGGAGATAAAGCAATAACCTTGAATTCCCCTTAAACAGTCGAAAACATTGATATTAAGCAAACTTAAAAGCAGAGCATGATAGTCATGAATTCTACTTTAACACTTCATTTGCCTAATTAGCAGAAGGAAAATTAAGGAAATGATTCACATAACACACTTACAAGTACAAAGAGAATCACACCATCAACACATGTGTCCACAAGAATCCCAAAAAGGACTGCAAAACCCTGGTCTTCCTTTGCCAAAAATTGCAGAGATACAGTGAGTAATACAATAAGAGCTTCTCCCTCAAGAGTCCAACCATGAAAATGAGCAAGAAAGTACATAATATAGGCAATCTAACATCTTTCCTTGCCTCTAGGGGTCGAGCTCATCCTTCTAGGAGCTGTTTCAACCAATTCTAAACTGAGCACTAAAATCTAGGCAGTCAAAACAACTTGCCTCTATAAGTTAGGAAACCAATTCATTCATTAAATGTTTGCTATTTCATGAATGAATCTTCTAGAATAGGTAAATAAGTGTCATGTCAACATAAAAATACATTAATTACATCAAAGAGGGTGAAAAATCCCATCAAAAGTCAAAACTAGTAAAAGCTGGGCGAATCCATGAGCTGTAGGTGAAAATTGTGAAATTTGCCTGATGGGTCGCGCGCCAAATCCTGACGGGTCGTGTGCCTTTGAGAGAACTTTTGGGGCACTTCCAGGTGTCCAAATGAGGCAAGAGTAGGCTTGTTGGAAAGGTCTATGAGTCTAATTTCCAACCCAACTGGAATTTCTGAATTTGGTTGTCATTTGCCCCTCCAAAATTGCAATCTCCCAAGACTGCTTTCTGTGTGTCAAAAATGTGGCAGAAAGTCATTTTTTGCTTGTTTTTTGACTTTCAGGAGGCCCAAAACTTCATAAAATCTCTTGGAAATGGGTGAGCATGTGTAAATTTTCATGCCAAATCCAGAAATGCTGATTTTTTTGAAAATAGAGTTGCCAAGTGAAAGGGTCGCGCGGGGGGTGAGACCCGTCAAGCGGAAAAACCTGTTTTTTGCCTTAAAAACCAAAAATCACCCAAAATGCTCAAAATTTCTTGGAATTTGTGTTGGGAGTCCCCAATCAAGTACCATGCTCATTCAAAGAGGCTTTGGCCAAAATTTGGAGTGGATCCGGCCTTTTCCGTCGTTTTAGTGCCTTGGCCAACCTCCTTGGATCCGGCGATTGTAATTTTGACATTTCTCTAAAACCATGACACCTGTGAAAAAAGTGAAGGAGGTTTTTCTTATTTGGCATGTTTTGGACAAAAACCTCTCTCAGTTTTGCAAAATTCATCTTTGATTGCTCTGAAACATCATTTGAGTGAAACTTTCCCCGATGTGTGAAACAAGGAATTTTGTCGAAATGAAGCGAAATGAAGGGGATAAGGGGCTTCTAAATTCTTGGGGAAATTTTTGGAAGTAGGGAGGGATGTTAGGAAGCAGGGGAAAGTGGAATATCAGGGATTGAGTGAGGGGAAGGGGTCCAAAAGGGCAAAACACAGGCCCAACCTAGAAAATTGCCAAGTTGTAGCTAGAAACTAGGGTTTGTGCAAAAATGAGGAATTTGGGGGATCTCAGTGATGGGAAGCATTTGGTAAGGTAATTTAAGGATAGGGGAAGGTGTATGAACATCTGGATTCAATTTTTGCTAATGATTTGGCCGTCCAAGAGAAATTAGCCTTCAAAACCCTAGGAGAGGGAAATGACCTTGCCTAGGTGCAACTGAAGCATGAACAAGGTGTAAAATGACTCATTAGACACTGACATGATAATTACAACCCTATGAATGGTGATAGACTCAGCTGAATGATGACATGGACTGCCATTTGGACAACTTTGAAAAGAGTGAAAACAAACCCTAGACCTAATGCCTAGTGACCAAATTTTGCTTGAAGACTCACTGAAATAACAAAATTTGACCTTGACACTTCAAAATCACTTTGTAAGAGCACATTTGATCACTGGAGGAAGGCTGGAAAGACTGACACTAACAGCGCCCACTATTGTTCCTATTATTGGTACAACTTATTCGTCTGTCTGTGCAGATTCATGTTCTTCTTGAGTTGCTACTTCAGCACATGCAACTCCTTATTTGTTCCATCTTCTCCCTTCGCATGATCTTCATGTCACGCCGTCACTTCATAGATGGAGTCTCCAAAGTTGCTTTCGTCATTAATGGACTTGCTTGAGCTTACAACCTTGTTCTACCTCCATTTTTTCAACAAACCTCCTCTTGCATTTGTTGCATTTGGTATGCTGTCTTCAGATGAAGTTCATGATGTTGCTTGTTGTGATGCTACTGTTGTCATATCTTGATGTCCTTGTCTACGAACAACTTGATGTCTTCATGGGTAGGCAAGTCCATGGACACTTGATCGACTACATCCGCATGCATGCTGCGAATGGTGTCTTCATCTCTACTCTCCTGGAAACCATTGTACCTGTACTACTGAGAGGCAGATGAATGCCTGCAATACCTGGAGACATGGAAACACTCATGGAAAGCAATCTGTCAGTTGAGAACCAAAATGAACATGAGAATTGACTTGTATCATACCTGGGTGAATGATCATGAAGGTTGTGCAATTTTGGTCGGGAGGTCGGGAGACCGACTGCCAAGACTACACAAGGCACAGTCCGAGCTACTGGGAGACTGACTAACTACTGTAACTATGCAATGCACATTCCAGTCTAGTAGTTGATGGCTAGGATTGTGCAATGCGCAATTCCAGCTGGGAAGGACTGCTGGCCCAAGCACAGATTTGCGCAATTTCTTTGGCCAAGCAGCCACTATCCTCCAAAAATGCACAAAATAGTCTTGGAGGCTAGTGCTGGGCAGGAATGCACAAATTTGGAGAGGAAGGTGAGCATTCCTTTCCCAGATTGCGCAATTCAGCCTTGGTGAAGGCAGAGCCTGGGCCAAGGTTGGCCCGACTCGTCAACGGGAAATTGAAAGCAAGTAAGTTAGTGAATGCATGGCGACACTAAGTGATAGCAGAAGTAATTGACATTGCATGAAAAACATGAATGAAAGATTTAGCAAACAACTTAACATGCATGTGGGTGAGGCAGTTCACCAGTTGGGTGAATGTCTGTGCAAAACAGTTTCATGCATGCGACGGCAGTGAGATTGCAATGAAAACTGAAACAAAGCTAGGAAAATATAGTATACATGTAAATGATAGAAAGTGCTCAAAGAAATCAAGAAAATAGTACTCCCACAAGCAAAAGCACAAAAAGCAACAAGAATGCAGCACAAGGCATGGGAAGCAGGCTTACCCCAAAACAACTGAGTAAAATGTGCCGAATACTCCTAGATGTGATGTGGGATGTCAAAACTGTAAGGTTGATGTGAGGAATGATATCTGTAGTGTCTGGTTGATGAGTTTTGATAACATCGAGGTTGTGACATGCATGCCATGAATCTAGGGGAAGCAACACTTGGTGGGAGGTTTCGGAATTGCTCCTTGCATGTAGCCTCCAACTGCTAAACATAGATAATTGAAACAAGGGATACCTTTGCATGTTGCCTTGGGAGAAGTAGCCCATGCATGCAAGTTTGTTTTTCTCAGTCCTGAGGGAACCGGTCAACTCAGCTGCACATGCAAGAGACTACTCGACTGTTGGAGAAAAATGCACATTTTTGGCTAGGAGATGGGTTGGCTACCTAGGAGATTTGCACAATTTCTGGGTAGAGCAGCTGATTGCTGCCCAGATTTGCACAAATCCTGGGCTGAACTGCCTGCTTTTGGGAAAATTTGTGCAAATCCTGCTGGGAGGGTTGGCTAGCAGGATTGCGTAATCCTGGAGCCCAGCAAGCTGTCAGAGAGGATTGCGCAATTCATGGAGGGAAGGCTAGTTTCCCTCTAGAAATGCACAATTTTCAAGGGGAAGCTTCTCATCCTGAAGCTAGACCAAGTTCGGGTGAGCAACCTATGAGGAGAATGGATCAAATGTGATCAAAAGGCTGCCTTTGTACGATGGAAACACTGAATCTTGAGTACTTGATGAAGCAAGACAAAGTGCTATATAAGGTTGGTAGGGAGGCTCCAAACTAGGCTAATGAAAAATTTTGGAGGTTGGTTGAAGCCGCTAACACACTTGGCAACACACTGGTAGAACTCCAGCTCTCTGAATGGACGTTGTTCATGAAAAGCAAGTGTAACACCTCTGGAAGTATTGTTCAGCTCTCAGCTCATCTTGGCTTCACACTAGTTTGATTGTAAGATGTAGTATCTGCCAGAATCTTAGTTGGTTGACACACATTCCAAGACAAGGAAACACAATTGTTTGACTGGGGTTGAGGGGTATATAGGTGCACAAGCAGTATAGTTGTCAAAGTCTTAGTTTCATCTCTGGTGTTGCTCCACTACCAGCAAGCCTAGACATGACCCTGGTGGAGTCACATAGGAACACAAGCATGGCTCCGTTGCAAGTGAACATGGTCAGTACCCTGGTGGAGTCATATAGGAACACAAGCATGGCTCCGTTGCAAGTGAGTGTGGTCAGAGCCCAGTGGAGTTACTTGCATCACCTCCTTGTGCAGGAAGCCTTTCTTTTCTTTCGCCTTATTCATTTTTCAATTTTTTTTTTTACCTTTTACTTTTGATTTTTTTCATTTTCATTGTGCATAGCACTTATTCATTTCAGAGGCAGAAGAGGGATCTCGACTTATCGAGATCAGAAGAGGTTGTTCTAATAGAGAAATAGTTTATTGCATCTCTGACGTGCCTATTAAGGTTTTACCCCTTACCTTACTCTGCTTGAATGAGGTGACAAGGTTTAACCCAAAAAAAATCGACTAGAGAAGGTGACACTAGTTAGCGCGCAAGCATTGTGTTTACACCAAGGTTCATTTTGAACAGTACATATTTTCATTCGATGTATCATGAACTAAAAGTAAAAAGCTCATCATATAGAGGCAAGATGACAGATAACCAAGTAGTGATATTTGTACAAGCCCTCTTGTACTTTACCCAACTCACCTCAAGAGTCATACATGGTTTCATGCAAAACTAACCTATGAATGAAACCGGTGAATGAACTAACAATTAACAAAGCAAAGCAAGAGCAGAGGAAAAAATGAAAGTGAAGCAAGTAAACAAACAAGCAAGCAAAGAAACAAGCAAACAAAACACATAAGAAAACAACATGCAATAAAACAACTGAAAGCAAACACTACTCCTACTCCTACACTAACGGTACATGGGCCTCATCACGTGAAGTGATACTTCCAATGCAGCCATCGACGCATTGGTAGACCCATGTTGGTGAAGGCTTGGTCTGCGTGCAACCCAGCTGTGCAAACCAGCAAGAATGAAAGATATAACAATGAAGAAAACCACACTTCATGATTCAAAGTGCCCACGGGTCATAAGTGAGTGCATGTGCATGAAGGGAAGTCTGCAGACTTATCATGGTGTTGTGTGAGACTACATGCAACTTTGAAGCATAAGCACACTCTTGACTGTGACATGCAAGTGAACAAAAGAAACAAAGATAAATTGCATCACACACGAGTGCTTGCAATGTAAGACTCCTCCAATGCATTAGCAATGGGATCATGTAGTTCGAGTGGAGGAAATAAAATCTAAGTGTTGGATTGATCTTGAGTGCATAAAAATTGGTGATGAGGAGCCTTGAGTGTTTGAACAATTTCGTGATCAGAAGTGAAACCAACCTCAAGACAGAGAGGGCCTAACATAACCATCAGCTTGGGATGAAGTGCCTCAACGGTCTGTGGGGTTTTGGCTTCGTTGATAGATAGATCTTCGTAGACCCATGGCTTAGACGGATTAACAATGAGTGAATCAACATCATGATCGGATGATGAGGTGAAGAGATCACGACAACCAAGATCAAAAAATTCAAAATGTTGGTCGGCATCTTCATGGTTGGATGAATCACATAGAGGGGTAGATGAAAAGTGAACAAACTCATGCTCTGTGTTTTTGGAAAAGACAAATGAAGGAAGTGGATTTTCAACGAGTAACTTATCCTCTCCATTTTCGAATGATGGACTAACATCTGGCGAGTCCTGCAAGTGATAAATAATGGGTGCATCCGTGGATGAAGATACACATGAAAAATCATGGATGGCAGGTTCAACAAAGAGGTTAGGAAAGAACAGAGGGGACTCAGGCAGAAGGGAGTCATCCTTCCCTGAGTGTTGATGTTCAAGCTCCCACTCAAACTCTTCATGAATGACAGTGCATGTTGGTTGTGCAACATTGAATCCGTCAGTGGGTTGTTCCTTGTTCACAACAAGTGAAGAGTCTAGAATGGACGAACATAAGACAACATCATCTAGAGGAACACTTGAGTGTGAAGAGAGAGTTTGAAGAAAAGGATGCATATGAGAACTCGAAGGACTCACAATCGAATATGTGCGAAAATCGAGTGGAGTGATGTTAGGATAGTTTGAAGGATGAACAAGTGTGTGAGCATGATCCTCAACATCACTAGGCAGTGTTGGAGCTGCTGAGTGAGAGGGAGGTGAACAATCAGTTGAGACAGTGCCTTTTCCCACATGAGATTATGTCATTCCATCAATGAAGAATGTTGAGCGAGGCTTGATATCAAGCTTCCTCTTGGGATGGGAAGATTTTTTAAGGCAATATTCAAACCAATCCCAAAGATGAGAAAATTTCATCTCGCTCTTCGAAGCTTGAAATTGCAAGTCACGGAAGCGCTGCCAAAAATCATTAATGGATTCATGCGGAGCCCTCCGTTTTTGTAACAGTTTCCTATCAAGATAGTCTTGATCAAAATGATAGAACATGTCTTCAATGAGATCACAGAAGTGCTCAAATGAGTGCATGGTGTCAGCTGGTAGGCTGAGCACCCAATGAAATGGAGATTCGCAAAGTGTGTATGCAAGTAGAAAACCAACGTGTTCGTCAGAAAACTCATCTTCCTCATAAATCATGAAAAGAAATTTATATAACTTCTCAGGCCAGGCTCTTTGCCTTAACCATCATATGTGTGAGTGGACAATAGATCGAAAAGCTTCCCCGAGATGGAGACATTTTCATTATTCAAAAAACACCTCAGGGGAATAAAAGTGCAAGACTCCATGAAATATATGCAAAGGTTCAAAACTGGATGAGAGGACACTGGTTGTCATCAGCCCCTCCCTCTAGCACCAAAAATGTTGACGGTGCTGGACTTGCCAACATGTCAAGGGGATCTCCCTGATAAGAAGTCCCAATTATACCTCATATCGTTTGGTGTAGGAGTCCTAGCAGTGGGTCGTAAGGTAATGCCTTGACTGTGGTGTCGCATAGAGGCAAGTAGAATAACTTTGTCAGTAGCAAGGGTGTGACTGATGCAGTGAGTCAAGGAAGGTGTATGATAGGTTCCAACACTTCGAAGGGGGAAGGAGGTGAAGGTGAGTTCCAGGTTGAAAGGGATTAGTCCCAACTCGGCTAGGAACACACAACACAAAGGACATGCACAGCTTCCGGCGGAGCAGTCCACTCGGATGCAGCAATCACATCATACAAGGTAAGATAACACGTACAACACTCACGAATCAGTCTGAGACGAGTGTGATGGTTGTTATAACAAGGTTCAAGTGAAAGGTTTGTCTGATGTCCAACAGAGTAGTCAACATAGACAGTGACAACATTAACAACATATGCAACACGTTAATAACAAGATCATATAATTGCATGTTAATCATTTCATACACGACTACGTAAGTTAAACAACATGTATCATTAAAGCAACCTGAGAAGTCCAGACTCCAACTACAATAACAACATATGCATGAAAATGTGTTGGCTCTTATTATATAAAGAAGTATAAGTCACAATCATACAATACATCCATGTAAACCTGTTAGCCCCAACAATGGAACATTACAACCACATCCGCCTACTCCTCCAAAGAGATGTACTAGCTTCATGCAGTGGAGAATCCAAGGCACATTACAATACTTTCCAAGATTTCTTCAAAATAGTCTTAGTAGAAGCTTGGCTGACCTAAAGCCCTTACAATGAGTTATGAGGGACAATTTATAGCAAAGGGTGGGGTGACCCTTGACATTCACCTTTGTGACAATTCAACTACCCTCATGACTCTTCACCTACTCTATGACTATTACATCCAACCATTGACACTTGACTTACACTTGACATGACTCAACATTACAATGCACATGTACTGATGTGAGACAACATGGCTTGAGAAAGCCTCGCAAGACGTCACTGACACTCGGTCTGTTGTGATAAGACCAACTCTTTGACATGCTTGTGATGGTGAAGGTGGTGAGTTGATGCCAAGCCTAGTCATTCGTGACGGTGTGCATGCACCTCATGGTGACATCTTGCTTAAGCGAACTCTTGCCTCCATTGCAACTGGTGCATTGGTTTGACCCCTTCATCCAACTCATCTGCTAACATGTGCATGGTCTTCTTGGGTGTGGCTGAACCGGCAATGCACTGATGCATGGTGTCTGCGTTGATCGTCAAGTGTGTACTGGTGGTCATGTGCATCAACTCACTGAATTACACGTTCAGCTCCAGTTAGACTTGCTTCTTGTCTTCGCCTTGGTGAGTGTGTTGAATGGGTTGGATTGCATGTGCACGCTCAATGACATGCATGGTGCTGAATCCCTTGCATATGATTAACAACAATGCTCACCATGTCTACTCCGTGTCATCTACTGGGATGGATCCTTAACTTGTATGGGAACATTTTCATCTGTGAGTGCATGTTGTGCCCACTATTGTTCATGTTCCTGTTACAGCTCATTCATTTGTCTGTACAACTTCATGTTCTTCCTGAGTTGCTACTTCAGCACATGCAACTCCTTCTTTGTTCCATCTTTTGCCTTTGTGCAATCTTCATGTCACACCATCACTTCATAGACAGAGTCTCTAAAGTTGCTTTCATCATCAATGAACCTTCTTGGCCTTGCAACCTTGTTTCGCTTCCATGTTGTCAACAACCCTCCTCTTACATTCATTGCATTTGGTATGTTGTCTTTAGCTATTGTTCATGATGCTTCTTGCTGTGATGTTGCTGCTGTCATATCTTGATGTCCTTGTCTACGAATAACTTGATGTCTTCGTGAGTAGGTAAGTCCACGGATACTTGATCAACTGCATCCCCAGGCATGCTCTGAACGGTGTCTTTGTCTCTGCTCTCTTGGAAACCATTGTACTTTTACTACTGAGAGGTAGATGAACACCTGCGATACCTGGATACATGGCAACACTCATGGCAAGAAATCTGTAAGTTGAAAAGCAAAATGAACATGAGAACTAACTTGTATCATACCTGGGTGAATGCTCATGAAGTTTGCACAATTTTAGTGGGGAGGTCGGGAGACCGACTACCAAGACTACACAAGGTATAATCCAGGCTACTGGGAGACTGGCTGACTACTGGAACTGTGCAATGCACAGTCCAGTCTAGCTGTTGACTGTTGGGATTACACAATGCGCAGTTCCAACTTGGAAGGACTGCTGGCCTAGGGATAGATTTACACAATTTCTTGGGCCAAGCAGCCACTGTCCTCCAGAAATGCACAAAATAGTCCTTGAGGCTAGTGCTGGGTAGGAATGCACAAATCTGGAGAGGAAGGTGAACCTTCCTTTCCCAAATTGCATAATGCAGCCTTGGTGAAGGCAGAGCCCGGGCCAAAGTTGGCCCAACTCGCCGACAGGAAATTGAAAGAAAGTAAGTCAATGAATGCATGCAAACACTAACTGATAGTAGAAGTGACTGAAAGTGCATGCAAAAAATGAATGAAAGATTCAACAAACCGATTAACATGCATATGGTGAGGCAGTTCGCTGGCTGGGTGAACATCCGTGCAAAACCGTTTCATGCATGCGACAACAATGAGATAGCAACGAAAACTGGCCTGCTCATCAAAAAACTCATCTTCCTCATAAATCATGAAAAGAAATTTATATAAGTGCTCAGGCCAGGCCTCTTCACCTTCACCATCATATGTGTGAGTGGACAAGAGATCAAAAATCTTCCCTGAGATGGAGACATATTCACAATTTGAAAAGCACCTCAGGGGAAGAAGAGTGCAAGACTCCCCGAAAGATATGCAAAGGTTCAAAACTAGATGAGAGGACACTGCTTGTCATCATCCCCTCCCTCTAGCACCAAAAATGTTGACAGTGCTGGACCTGCCAACATGTCAAGGGGATCTCCCTAGTAAGAAGTCCTAATTAGATCTCAGACCATTTGGTGTAGGAGTCCTAGCAGTGGGTCGTAAGGTAATTCCTTGACCGCAGTGTCACATAGAGGCAATTAGAATAACTCTGTCAACAACAAGGGTGTGATTGATGCAGTGAGTCAAGGAAGGTGTATGAGAGGTTCCAAAACTTTGAAGGGGGAAGGAGGTGAAGGTGAGTTCCAGGTTGAAAGGGATCAGTCCCAATTCGGCTAGGAACACACAACACAAAGGACATGCACAACTTTCGACGGAGCAGTCCACTCGGATGCGACAGTCACAGAATACAAGGTAAGGTAATACGTACAACACTCATGGATCAGTCTGAGATGAGTGTGACGGTTATAGCAAGGTTCAAGTGAAAGGTTTGTCTTATGTTTGACAGAGTAGTTGACATGGATGCTGACAACCTTAACAACATATGCAACACATTAACAACAAGATTCATATAATTGCATGTGAATCAGTTCATACACAAGTACGTAAGTTAAACAACATATATCATTAAATCAACCAGAGCAGTCCAACTACAATAACAACATATGCATGAGAATGTGTTGTCTCTTATTATATAAAGAAGTGTAAGTCACAATCATACAATACATCCATGTAAACCTGCTAGCCCCAACAATGGAATGTTACAGCCACATCTGCCTGCTCCCCCAAAGAGATGCACTAGATTCGTGCAGTGGAGAAACCAAGGCGCGTTACAATACCATCCAAGCTTTCTTCAAAATAATATTAGTAGAAGCTTGGCTGACCAAAAGCCCTTACAATGAGTTATGAGGGACTATTTATAGAAAAGAGTGGGTTGACCCTTGACATTCCCCTTTGTGACAGTTCAACTACCATCATGACTCTTCACCTACTCTATGATTGTTACATCCAACCATTGCCACTTGACTTACACTTGACATGACTCAACATTACAATGCACATGCACTCATGTGAGACAACATGGCTTGAGCAAGCCTTGCAAGACATCACTGACACTTGGTCCACTATGATGAGACCAACTCTTTGACATGCTTGTGATGGTGAAGGTGGTGAGTTGATGCCAAGCTTGGTCATCCATGATGGTGTGCATGCATGTCATGGTGACATCTTGTTGAAGCAAACTCTTGCCTCCGTTGCAACTGGTGCATTGGTCTGACCCCTTCATCTAACTCGTCTGCTAACATGCGCATGGTCTTCTTGGGTGTGGATGAACTGGTAACACACTGAAGCATGGTGTCCATGCTGATCTTCAAGTGTGTACTGGTGGTCATGTGCATCAACTTACCGAAGTACATATTAAGCTCTAGATGGACTTGCTTCTTGTCTTCGCCTTGGTGAGTGTGTTGAATGGGTTGGATTGCATGTGCGCGCTCAATGACATGCATGTTGCGGAATCCCTTTCATGCGATCAACAACATTGCTCACTGTGTCTACTTTGTGTCAGTTGTTGGGATGGATCCCTAACTTGTACGGGCGCAGTTTCATCCATGAGTGCATGTTGCACCCACTGTTGTTCCTGTTCTTGCTATAACTCATTCGTTTGTTTATGCAGCCTCATGGTATTCCTGAGTTTCTTCTTCAGCACATTCAACTCCTTTTTTCCATCTTCTGCCTTCACGTGATCGTCATGTTGCACCACCACTTCATAGCCGGAGTCTCCAAATTTGCTTTCATCATCAACGGACATGCTTGAGCTTGCAACCTTGTTCCGCCTCCGTGTTGTCAACAACCCTCCTCTTGCATTCGTTGCATTTGGTATGTTGGCTTCAGTTGTTGTTCATGATGTTGCTTGATGTGATGTTGGTGTTGTCATATCTTGATGTCCTTGTCTACAAACAACTTGATGTCTTTGTGGGTAGGAAATTCCATGGACACTTGATCGACTGCATCCCCAGGCGTGCTCTGAACGGTGTCATCATCTATGCTCTCCTGGAAACCATTGTACCTATATTGCTAAGACGCAGATGGACACCTATGATACGTGGAGACATGGAAACACTCATGACAAGCAATCTGTTAATTGAAAACCAAAATGAATATGAGAGCTAACTTGTATCATACTTGGGTGAATGATCATGAAGGTTTCACAATTTCAGCCGGGAGGTTGGGAGACCGACTGCCATGACTACACAAGGCACAGTTCGGGTTGCTAGGAGACTGACTGATTGATGGAACTTCGCAATGCACAGTCTAGTCTCGCTGCTGATTGCTGGCCCAAGGACTAATTTGCATAATTTCTTGGGCCAAGCAGCCACTATCCTCTAGAAATGGACAAAAAAGTCTTGGAGGTCAGTGCTAGGTAGGAATGCGCAAATCTGGAGAGGAAGCTGAGCCTTCCTTTCCCAGATTGTGTAATGCAGCCTTTGGTGAATTTCGAGCCCGAGCCAAGTTTGGCCCGACTCGTCGACAGGAAATTGAAAGCAAGTAAGTCAGTGAATGCATCACGACACTAAGTGATAGTAGAAGTGATTGAAAGTGCATGCAAAACATGAATGAAAGATTCAACAAACAGATTAACATGCATGTGGGTGAGGCAGTTCGCCGGTTGGGCAAACATCCATGCAAAACAGTTTCATGCATGTGACAACCGTGAGATATCAATGAAAAATAAAATAGAGCTAGGACAATCTAGTATACATGTAAATGATAGCAAGCACTCAAAGAAATCAAGCAAACAGTACTCCCACAAGCGAAAACACAAAAAGCGACAAAAATGCAACATAAGGCATGGGAAGTGGGCTTACCCCAAAACAGCTGAGATGAATGTGCCAACTACTCCTACATATGATGTGAGATATCAGAGCTGCAAGGTTGATGTGAGGAATGAGCTCTACAATGTTCGGTTGATGAGTTTTGATAACATCGAGGTTGTGATGCGCATGCCACGAATCTAGGGGAAGCGATACTTGGTGGAAGGTTTCAGAATTTCTCCTTGCATGTAACCTCCAATTGCTAAACATAGATACCTGAACAAGGAATGAATTTGCATGCCCCCTTGGGAGAAGCAACCCATGCATGCAAGTTTGTTTTGCTCAGTCTCGGAGGGAACCTGTCAACTCATCTGCACATGCAAGAGATTGCTCGACTGCTGGAGAAAAATGCGCATTTATGGCTGGGATCTGGGTTGGCTACCCAGGAGATTTGTGCAATTTCTGGGTAGAGAAATTGACTGCTTCCTATATTTGCATAAATCCTGGGCTGAACAACCTACTACTGGGAAAATTTGCGCAAATCTTGCTGGGAGGGTTGGCTGGCAGGATTGCGCAATCTTGAGCCCATTAGGCTATCAGAGAGGATTGCAATTCTTGGAGGGAAGGTTGGTTTCCCTCCAGAAGTGCACAATTTTCAAGGGGAAGTTGCTCTGCCTACAGCTGGACCATGTTTGGGTGAGAAACCTGTGAGGAGAATGGATCAACTGTGATTGACAGGCTACCTTTGTGCGAGGAAAACACTAAAGCTTGAGTACTTGACAAAGAAAGAAAAAGCACTATGTAAGTTTGGTATGGAGGCTCCAAAACAGGCTAAGGTAGAATTTTGGAGGGTGGTTATAGCCATTTCAACACCTAGTTTAAATAAGAAAGTCGTTGACTTACAATTAATGCTCTAGTCAAACGCATGGTGGAACTACATACAACACAAGCACAATTAGATAATTAATCAATTTCTAGGTTTTGGAAAATGGCACAAATATTTTCATGCATGCCATGTCATGAAAATATCTTATGCCAAAACACAAGAAATTACCCTCATTAGTGAGAGCTATATTTTCCAATGGCATTACACCCTACTCTACTTTTGGGATGTAAACAATTAAGAAGTATTTGTGTACTCAGGAGGTATTCATGGTTCAATACACCCTCCCTATGCTATATAACATCTATAATAAGTAAAGTTCAAAGGTCGATGTTTATAATATTATAGGATTGGTTGAGAAAGTAATCAAATTGTGTATTGCAAAATTGTTCAAATGGTCCAATATGAAGGCCACATGTTGGTGTATATTGCAGTTCGATGACAAGGCATATGTGGATCCATGCTAAGTATATGCAGATTGTCTTTAAAATTGTAATGTGGAGTTGTGTATTCCTTTTTTAATATAAATGATGTTATTCTAAGTTTTATTTCATAGAAGTAATTAGACTATTGATCTAGAATGGATCTTGTTAAGTTAAGTCGAAGTTTGCTATATGTTTGAAGTCCAAGATGGACCTAGGTAGAAAAAATTTTCTTGACATGTGCAGAGTCTTAACATCCAAGTTGCTCATGAAATCAGTGCCAAGTCGAAGAGCTCGACGCATTGATTCTGGTGGTATCTCCAAATTCACATTTTGCCTCTGTATGAGGGAGAAAACGGTGGTTGAAGTTTATGGTGAACAGGTCAAAAGGGGCCTTGCTGACCATGTGGCGTTCATACAGTTCGACACGTGGCAAAGGTCAAGTCAACAGGTCAAAGTTCATCTCCAATGCATATCTCCAGGTGAATGGTGAGATTTTGAGTTTTGGTTGGTTAAAGATTCATATTATATGTCATGGTTGCATTAATAAGTTTATGCCACAGTTGCAAACCTATGGTTTCTAAACCATATGACATACCATATATGAAAATAAAGGTGCACTTTTATTTTAATGTTAAAACATGCCTAAGGTTCAAACTATGTGTAAAAACCATGGTGGGTGCAAGGGATATATATGTTTTACAAATCATATAACTATATGGTAGGTGGGCGCAAAGACTTATGTTATCAAACCATGGTGGTAGAATATGTAATGAACTTATGGTATGTAATGAACCTATGGAAAATATGCAATATGGCGAAGTAAATCAAAACCTATCGAAAAAAGTTATAAAATATGGTGAAGAATTATAACAAAGTATAAACGAGTTCATACATGGCGGATCCTAGTCTAGTCACATGGCACGAGGGTCCAGTCACATGGTGGCAGAGTTAATGGCCATGACCGCCGGAGGATGTGAGTCAAATTTCCAACAAAGTGCCAAAGATATGGTATTAAACCATATTTCAAACATATATGTTAAAGTCTAATGGAAAATATATATTAAAACAAAAACTATGGCTTTTATACAATGTGGAGGTGGCAACCATGTTGCCCGGTGATACAAGACGACAGGGATGAGAGCGCACAATATGTGGTCCAGTCAACACGTCAGAGTAGGTTGAGATGACCAGGGTTATATGCCACGGATTTTTGGTTCTATAGACTTTCGGGTATGTGGCTAAAATAAGTGTTATCTAGCGCGGATATGTGTCACATGACATGAAGATGCTGGCACAATTAAAACAAAACCGTCAAGTTGTTTCCATGACCATCAGAGGTTGTGAACATGGAGTAATGAGTCAGCACTGCCATGGGATATGCCATCGAATCATCGGGAACAGGTAAGGAGTAGGTCCAGTAAATAGTTCACGTGGAAAACGATGTACGACTATGTGGCACGGGGTTACCGCTGAAACAAGTTCACATGGTTGTGGGTTTCCATAACACTTGACTACCACACCAACCGGAGTTGAGTTATGATATGGTCTTTCGCCGATTTATATGATAAAAAATTGGATTATCAATGTAACAAAAGCCACTGATCCAATCTATATGCATCAGGAACAAACCTTAGGATAATACATTACATCAATGCACGGAGGATATTGTATTCGGTCCAACCTTTGTAAACCATATGCATTATATGGTTAGACCATACTAAAACGAATTGTGCCAAAGTTAATAGTTGTTATAACTATAGCGCTAAGTGTAATTTTGTTATTGCACCGAGTATAGGTTTGTCCACCTAATTAAAAAAACATTCCATGTATAGCCCAATAGGTTCGAATCTGGAACCTAGCCAAGGAATTATAAAATGAGTACCATTACACCAGTGCAGAGGGGGAGTTGAATAGTGAGCTCTAGAACAAAGTCATATTGGTGCCTGCAATGTTCATTTGAGCATATCTTGGTCATCCTTGGGCCTTTTTGCGAATGGAGACAGACGTTGGAAAGTTGAGATAAAGGCCTCCCTTTTGACAGTCACCAACAGTGCCTGCATGCATAGTTCAGCTAGGTGAAACTATACGTAAAGAAGACGTTCGAAACCATTTCAGATGCAAGAAGCTGTCAAGTTAGTTTTTGGCTTTTTGGAAGCATCCGAAAGCTTATTTGGAAACTTGAAGAGCCGAAACGGGGGTTTTGACACGTTCCAGATTCAACGAAATTACTTGTTTGTTAGTAGCAACAGTGAAGTCTGTAGAATTCTGTACTTGAATTGTGTCTCACTTAGACAAGTGGAGATGAGGTAAATAATCAATGTATTGATGAAACTCGAATTGTTGATTTCAGTAGAGGTCAGAGTTATTGTTAGAGACTCTATGTTTTTACTGTAAATGACAAGTCCTTTGTAGAATGTGAAGTGAAATTGCAAGAGTTCACTAAAGGACAGCATTTCCATATTGGGGAAATAGCTACAATTGTATCAAAAAAATTTATGTACCTCTTCTTATTCATTGAAATAGGATCGGCCTAGCCTTTTAGAGCAGGGCCCAAAGAGGTAGCCCAAGGGGGGTGAACTTTGTCAAAAATCTCAGTGTCTTTCTATTTGACATTGCATTCTTATGTGTGTCATGTCCTTTTTGGATAACTTGTTTAGATGTATTAAACTACTGTTTTGAAAGGCCCATTTAAAACTTGCCAAGTCTTAGGTAGCGATCTAATTCTGCAATTTCATATCAACTATAGTTTTCTTTTGTAGCGCAAGTCAGTAGGTAAGGCTCCCTACTTGGTTTACGTTGTGAATTCATTTATTTCTTAGTTAGACGATCTAATTAGATAATTTGTATTTGTATTTATCTATAGATTAATATTTTAATTCTCTATAATTCTAGTTCTTGAACTTTCATACGTTATTAATTGCAAAAGTGTGGATTCGATATAGAGGTTAGGCACTGAAGTTTGATGAACAAAAGTTCTTTTTAAGGAATTGCAAAACTATTTGATGCTTATGCAAAACAAAGTGTTGTGATCAAAGATCATAAAATTGTTTTGTAAATGTAATCTAGTGATCATGCAAGCGTGTAGCATTTTACTTTCTTCCTGATTGAATTTTATCTTTCAAGTGTAAAGTGTGGATTCCCCCCTACAAAAGTTAGGAATTGAAGGTTGAAGAATGAAAGTTCTTCTTAATTAATCATATAATCATTTTATGACAAACAATGGAATATGATTGGAGTCCACAAAGTTGTCTTGAAAACATAAGCTCATTGATCCAACAAATCTTTGTATCCCTTTAATTTTCAGTCTGATAGTTCATTTTATTGCTAATGCATGAGTTGGAGCATTATATTGTAAAAGTTCTTTCATAGCTTGAGAATAATTTATGTACTAGATCCACACATACAATGTTGGTGTTTAAAGGTTATGACCATAAATTAACAATTAAATATAATGGAATTTAAGTAGCTAAATTTCTTAACAATAACCTTCTCAAACTAAAGGAGGTTGTATACAATCAATTTTGAGCAACCTCCTCAAATCAAAATAGGTTACTATAATGTAAATTTCCTCAAATTTGATGTGGAATCTAGGAACCCTCTCCAAATTTAACAATAAGGGGTGACACCAAATCTATTTTAAATATCCTTCTCAAAAATCAATTTTGAAAAACCTCCTTAAACACATTTTATGTGGATAAACTTTCGAAAATCTAGGAAACCCTTCAAATTTGAGGATAGAATCTTAATATGAGGCATTTCTATCATAATAAACACATTTTAATTGAGAAAAAATTACAAAAGGACTCATTCTTCCTATCGATTTTAAAATATCTCAAGAATTTTATGCAATCTTCTCAAATTTGAGGAAAATTTCTATAGTTTGCCTACCATATATTATTAGATATATTATCATAATGCAATAAATAAATATCATGTGATAATTGTTCTATAGCTAATCATTAAAACATATTAATGATTACATTATATAATAATTGTCATATGCCTATTGTTATATAATATTTGTTTATTATATTATAATCATAAATCTAATAAGATATATAAAGTATATTACACTTTTATAGAGAATAAAAAATGACCGATAGTTCTTAAGAACCTGTGTTTTTTCCTAAAAAGACAAATATTCAAATATAAAGGGCTTTTCCATAAACGAGTGTCTCATACAACAATTTTGGTTCCAAACTTGGCTATGACTTTAAAATTAAATTATTATTATTAGTATTTGTTGAAAAACTACGAAAGATGTAAAACTAAATTTTCCTTTAATTGAAGAGAGTTATATGCTTAAACTTAAGTGTATGTGTGTGTGTGTGTGTGTGTGTATTTCATAGATTTGTAAGGAAATATAGGAAAGAGTATTCTACATGATAAAATAGTTTCAATATTCACTAGTATAGATTCATTTAACCCGAAATCTAATAACTGTGGAGAGGAATTAAATCCCTTATGTGCTAATTTAATTTCTTTTAGAGGGTAGTGTACATTTTTTCATTGTTTAAATTGCACCAATGCCTTGAAAATTTGGTTGAGCACTTGGATTATGTAGAGTGCACAACTTAAACTTACAATTCCAACAGATTTTTACTACATTTCAAATGATTGAAAAATATACTCCAAAGGAGCCAATATGTAGAATAGTAAGACTAATTAAAATGTTTGAAGCATTTTTTTATTGATATATTTGATTTAAAACTCAATTTTTTAAATTTATTATTAATGGTTTTTAAATGCCACATTAGTTTTATATTAAGAATTGAACAAATTGCATATGTCTCTTCTTTTTATTATTCTTATTAAGAAATAACTAGCATTTTCTTTATTTCAATTATTTATTTTCTTTATACATTTAAATAATTTACCTAAATCTCATATTGAAATATCTTTGTGAAGAATAATAATTGTATATCTTCCACTAAATGAAATATGTTTACCACGTTTTTTGAGCTGTAATGTCAATAATAAATGAAGCTAGCATAGTGAGAATAAGATTATTAATATTTTTTTATTATGATTAACCAAATGGATATATTCACTTTTATTTTCAATTATAGTTGGAATTTTATTTATTTAAAAAATATTTTATTTTTCTTCTAAAAGATACATGTGTCAACTCGATACACCTAATGTTTTTGTGAGCCTCATATTGTTATTTTTTACTTTTAATTACTTTTATCGTTTTTCAAGTTTGATACAAAGTTATATTATTTCACATGAACATTGAAATACTTTATTTATGATTGAGAGTAAGAATGAAATATTCTTACACAATTTTGAGTAGTAATAATACATTTAATTAAAATTAACGGTTAACTAAATAAATATATCTTTTTTCTGTTTTTAATTATAACAAACATTTAAAAAAAAAATTATTTAAAAAAACTCAACTAAAAAGTTTAACATTAAACACATTTACAAGTAAATTAGCTTTCTAAAAATTTATAAAAATTTTATATATATATATATATATATTTTAATAAATTCTCAAATATAAAAAAAACTTTTGATAAAATTTATAAAATAACTATTAACATATTAATAATAATTAAATTAAATTTATAAGTAAATTAGCTTTCTAAAAAATTATAAAAATTTAATATATATATATATATATATATATATATTTTAATAAATTCTCAAATATAAAAAAAAAAACTTTTGATAAAATTTATAAAATAACTATTAATGTATTAATAATAATTAAATTAAATTTATAAATAATAGACTTTTCCATAAATCTATACTAATCATTCTTTAAATTTTAAATAAAAAAATCCCAATAATTAAATGTAAATTGGCTTCACATGAGCGAGTGCAGAAGCCAACAACTCAATCCATCCAGGACGATATATATTATTTTTTTACCCAAAATTACATTGTGTTAAACATTTCGCTATGCGGTTATTTCTTTGCAGGTGGTAGGACACGTGGGGCGATGTAGCTCCTTAGGTTGAATTGAATTCCCTATCTAGAGTTTTCCACTAGACAGCCCGGAGACAATGACAGACTGCGGATTCCAACCATCCATTAGCAGTTCCGATGAAAAGGTTTTCCGACCATCCATAAGCAATTTAATGTCCATTTCTGTAAAAGGAGACTGAGAGTAAGTTTGGGAAGGGAATCTGCAATCAGGATAAGGGTAAGGGTTTCCTAAACTATAAAATAGAATACCCAAATATATTGAAAAGGTAGAAACAGAGAACTGAAAAAGAACGCAACAGGTAAAAAAAAAGCTACAACAATATCAATCATCTAAATTATAATACTGAGTTAAAAGATTGGTATTAAAAGATTGGTTTAATGAAGAGTAATTCAAAGATTGATTGAAGTTAACTTTGAAGGCAACGGTCCAAAAACCCAAGCATAAAGCTCAGGAATGCGTGCGGCCTGAATGAATGAATGAAGATTGGTATTAAAAGATTGGTTTAATGAATAGTAATTAAAAGATTGATTGAAGTTAAATTTGAAGGCTACGGTCCAAAAATCCAAGCATAAATCTCAGGAATGCGCGCGGCCTAAATGAATGAAGAATGAGAGGGATGGGGGGTGATTGTGATGAATGGAGAATGAGAGGAGGAAATTCAAATAGGAAGAGGAAGTGATGGTAATTTTTGCAATACAGTGCGAAAACAACAGTCGAATGGATTATTGGTAATTTTTCTGTTCCTTTTAATTTGTTTGTGTATCTCTCTGTTTGGTTAACCAGGGAAAGGCTATTTTTATGTAACTTCACAAATCATTTTCTCTGTTCAATCTACAGGTTAATCATCAGGGGTGTTCTTTCTCTCTCAACCACTGTGTCTGTCTTATGGAGCGCTCCATAAATGTTCTGTTCTGTTCTGTGTTCTGTGTTCTGTTCTGTGTTGTATGCAGCAATGTCCTGTGGTCGTGTCTTGTGTAAATGTTTGTTTGTTTTGTGTGTCTGTTACTTGAGAGAGAAAGTCCATGCAGCGGAGAATATGCACGGGTGCTTGATCAACAAATAATAGAATGCATGCATCCAGAGTGAGTGAGTTAGTACTCATGGCAATATTTTCTTGAATTATTTTTAAATTCATTCGGCCATATATATCATTTAACACAATTCACATATATCATTTAACATTTTTTCAACGTTTTAAACATCTTCCCCACATACACACAAATACCAAAATCACTCTTATATTTCACATAAATTACTTAACATTTTTTCAACATTTTAAACAACTTCCACACATGCACACAAATGCAAAAACCAATCTTATTGACATAAATTATATAACATTTATAACCTAAATTTATTTATATTTTTTAATTTCTATAATTTTTTTGGTTTTTTTTTTTTAAGATTTGAATTTCCTTTGATTTGTTTTTATTTGTTTACTTATATATTTTTATTTTAAGTATGTTGATATTTATATTATATTTTTTCCTTCTTTTCATATATATATATACATATTAATATTTACATTGATATTTTTATAAATTTAAATTAAATATTAATATATTATTTAGAGTGTTTGTGTTTGTAAATATTTAAATATTTTTATTTTTTATTTGTATAAATTTACTATATCTAAATATTTGTGTATTGGTTTTATTATTTATATATAATAAATATATTCTTAAATGCTTATATATTTATTTATTTGGATTATAATGTATGCTTTGGATTCTTTATTTTGTATGTATATACGAATGTATTATTTTCAGAATATATGAAATGAGAGTGTTTGCATTACTTGTATGTACTTCTTTGGAATGTTTATTCTTCTATGCTTATGTTATTTATCTTGAAGAGTTGCTTGTATTATCTTGAGTGTTTTTCAGTATTCCTTCATTATTTGCTTTGTGTGTGTATTCTTTGAGTATTCTTGTGTATGAATATTGTTTACTTGTATGTGTATGAATGTATTTTTTGTTGTATTTGTATAAGTATTATTCACTTGTATTCTAGATATGTATATGAATGTATTCCTTCATTATTTTCTCTGTGTGTGTATTCTTTGAGTATTCTTGTGTATGGATATTGTTTACTTGTATGTGTATGAATGTATTCTTTGTTGTATTTGTATGAGTATTATTCACTTGTATTCTAGATATGTGTATGAATGTATTCCTTCATTATTTGCTTTGTGTGTGTATTCTTTGAGTATTCTTGTGTATGGATATTGTTTACTTGTATGTGTATGAATGTATTCTTTGTTGTATTTGTATGAGTATTATTCATTTGTATTCTAGATATGTGTATGAATATATTCCTTCATTATTTGCTCTGTGTGTGTATTCTTTGAGTATTCTTGTGTATGGATATTGTTTAGTTGTATATGTATGAATGTATTATTTGTTGTATTTGTATGAGTATTATTCACTTGTATTCTAGATATGTGTATGAATGTATTCTTTGCTGCATTTCTATGTATGTGTATGAATATGTTCTTTATGTCTATATAAATATATTCTTTGCTATATTCGTGTGTCTCTTGTTTACTTATATTCTTGGTATGTGTATGAATGTATTCTTCATGTGTGTATGAATCTATTCTTTGCTACACTTGTATGTGTCTTGCATAATTGTATTCTTTGTATGTATGTGTCTTCTTTACTTGCATTCTTTGTATGTATGGTCTTTCTTACTTGTATTCCTTGTATGTGTATGAATGTATTCTTTATGTGTCTATGAATCTATTCTTTGGTACACTTGTATGTGTCTTACATAATTGTATTCTTTGTATGTATGTGTCTTGTTTACTTGAATTCTTTGTATGTGTATGAATGTATTCTTCATGTGTGTATAAACTATTCTTTGCTACACTTGTATGTATGATTGTATTCTTTGTATGTATGTGTCTTGTTCACCTGCATCCTTTGTATGTATGTGTCTTGTTTACTTGTATTCCTTTTATGTGTATGAATGTATTCTTCATGTGTCTATGAATCTATTCTTTGCTACACTTGTATGTGTCTTACATAATTGTATTCTTTGTATGTATGTGTCTTATTTACTTGCATTCTTTGTATGTATGTGTCTTGTTTACTTGAATTATTTGTATGTGTATGAATGTATTCTTCATGTGTGTATAAATTTATTATTTGCTACACTTGTATGTATGATTGTATTCTTTCTGTGTATGAATCTATTCTTTATGTGTACATGAATCTTTGTTATATTTGTATAGATATTATTTACTTGTAGATATATGACTTATGTGTACATGAATCTTTCTTTGTTATATTTGTATAGATATTATTTACTTGTAGATATATGACTGTAAATTGTGTGAATATATATTTTTAAATATTTATTTATATGATTATAAATATACTATCATTATTTCTATATATAAATATATTATTTAGAATATTAACTTGTAAATACAATATTTTAAATATTTGTGAAAATATTATTATTATTGTTTTTTTTTGTCAATTTTTTATTATTTTGTTTTTCAATTTTGATTTTTTTCCTATTTTTATCATTTTTAAAACAAAAAATAATATACATATTACATAATAGCAGCCTTCCAACCACAACCCAATTAATGACTATCATGTTATAAAACATTGAAAACCATGAGACTCACTGTTCAAATCCCCTAGAAAGGAACAATGAATAACATGACATTCATAATAACATCAATTTGTAATAACACATATCAATTAATTATTTAATATTAAAATCAATACAATAAATAAATTAAATTAATTTTATTTAAAAATTCGTTAATTTTAATAATTTATAAAAAAAATCATAACACTAAAATATTAACTTATACAATAAATGTAATTGTCAACATAATATCTATACTGAATCTTCATCACATATATAAAATAATGTTAATTCTAAAATTGAGAATAAGCATAATAAATGTGATATGTGTGAACATGTGAGTCAATATGTGTAAATCTTCATCACATATATAAAATAATGTTAATTCTAAAATTCAGAATAAACATAATAAATGTGATATGTGTGAACATGTGAGTCAATATGTGTAATGTTTTTCGGTATGTGTATGTTTGTGTGCACCCTTTGTTTGTTGTATGAATGTATGCATGTGAGTAATTGTGCCTCATT
The DNA here is from genome assembly GCA_031772625.1 of Pinus tabuliformis. Classification (NCBI taxonomy): domain Eukaryota; kingdom Viridiplantae; phylum Streptophyta; class Pinopsida; order Pinales; family Pinaceae; genus Pinus; species Pinus tabuliformis. The sequence continues at coordinate 711,921,720 of CM062819.1, read as the reverse complement.
GACAATGGATTGTGTGGGTGCGCGTCAGTGGTTAGTCCCATGTCAATGATGGACCGTTTTTGGGGTCATATAAGCTCTCACCTTCACGTGGTTGACCCTGTTAGTAGAGATTTTACATCTCCAAACCAAGAGGAGCTTTCTATATAATACTTTTTAATTAATTTAAAACATAACATTAACTGTGTATGTTTGTGTGCACCCTTTGTTTGTTGTATGAATGTATGCATGTGAGTAATTGTGCCTCATTGAAAATGGATTGTGTGGGTGCGCGTCAGTGGTTAGTGGTTAGTCCCATGTCAATGATGGACCGTTTTTGGGGTCATATAAGCTCTCACCTTCACGTGGTTGACCCTGTTTAGTCCCATGTCAATGATGGACCATTTTTGGGGTCATATAAGCTCTCACCTTCACGTGGTTGACCCTGTTAGTAGAGATTTTACATCTCCAAACCAAGAGGAGCTTTCTATATAATACTTTCTAATTAATTTAAAACATAACATTAACTGTGTATGTTTGTGTGCACCCTTTGTTTGTTGTATGAATGTATGCATGTGAGTAATTGTGCCTCATTGACAATGGATTGTGTGGGTGCACGTCAGTGGTTAGTCCCATGTCAATGATGGACCGTTTTTGGGGTCATATAAGCTCTCACCTTCACGTGGTTGACCCTGTTAGTCCCATGTCAATGATGGACCATTTTTGGGGTCATATAAGCTCTCATATTCATGTGGTTGACCCTGTTAGTAGAGATTTTACATCTCCAAACCAAGAGGAGCTTTCTATATAATACTTTTTAATTAATTTAAAACATAACATTAACTATGTATGTTTGTGTGCACCCTTTGTTTGTTTTATGAATGTATGCATGTGAGTAATTGTGCCTCATTGACAATGGATTGTGTGGGTGCCCGTCAGTGGTTAGTCCCATGTCAATGATGGACCGTTTTTGGGGTCATATAAGCTCTCACCTTCACGTGGTTGACCCTGTTAGTAGAGATTTTACATCTCCAAACCAAGAGGAGCTTTCTATATAATACTTTTTAATTAATTTAAAACATAACACTAACTTTAAAACATTAGAATAATTTTTTAAATAATATTTAAATATTTTTTTATTATTTTATAAACATTTAAATATACAAACTTACTATAAAATAAATTGAAATATTCATTCATATATATATTACAAAATTATGTAAACTATATTAATTATTAAAATAAACTAATATAATTTAAACAAATATATAAAATATATAGAATTAATTATTAAAATAAACAAAATATATATATATATATATATATATATATATATATATATATATATATATATAAACCATATTAATATTAATTATTATATTTCACAATTAATTATTAAGTCATAATAATAAAAATAAAAATAAAAATGACCCATCGTATTGAAATTTTATGGTATTCATGTAAATGGTGAAGTTAAACTAGCCTAGATCCATTTTAACTCTAGATCCATTTTAACTCTAGAACTACACGTCTAGAACTACACGACATGGAGAGAGATCAAATATTTTTTCACTGTAAAAGAAATTTCATCTCAAGAGATTTGAAGATTGGTAAATCCGATGTTAAGATAAAATCTATATTGATTATATTAGTTTCCTACTAGAACTTTTACATTTCCAAACCAAATATTTTTTTCTATATAATACTTTTATTTTATTTAAAACATAAAATTAAATTCAAAACATTAAAATTATTTTTTAACAATATTTAAATAATAATTTTATTATTTTAAAAACTTATAAACATAACAAATAAAATTATAACACAATAAACTAATTTTTTTAATAAATATCAATAATATATTATTATATTTAGCATACAGATTTAATTAAATAATAATAATAGAACAAAATAAATTATTTTCTTATTTATTTTATAAAATTTTTATTAAAATTTAAAATATATAAAATTAAATTAAAAATATGTAAAATTAAACTATTATTCATATTTATCATTCGGATTTAATTATTAAATAATAATAATAGAACAAAATAAATCATTTTGATATTTATTTTATTAAAATTTAAAATTTAAAATATATAAAATGTGATTAATTTTTTTTAAATTAAATTATTAAATATTATTTTAAACTAAAAATAGATGTTGTAACTTCTAATTTTTTTATAATAATATTAAAAAATCTAAATGAAAATATAAGTCAAAATAAAATTAAAAAATGAAAACAAAAATAAAAATAAGAAATGACCCATGGTATTCATGTGGAACATAGCCTATTTAAAGGGTGAAATCAAACTAGCATAGATCCATTTTAACTTCCGAATTACAAAGCATCAAGAGAGATAAAAAAATGAGATCAAATCTCCTCTAAAAGAGGTTTCCATCTCAAGAAATTTTAGCCCTCTTCATTTTTGGTAAATTTAATGTTAAGATAAAATCTAAATTGGTTATATTAGTTTCCTATCTAATAAAGATTTTAGTAGAGATTCTACATCTCCAAACTAAAAAAAGTTTTCTATAGAGTAGATTTTAATTTATTTAAAACATAACATTAACCTCAAAACATTCAAATAACATTTTTTAAATTATTTAAATAATATTTTTATTATTTTAAAAACCTATCAATATAGCAACTTAATAAAATTATATATATATATAGATATATATATAATTAATTTTATTAAGTTGGTATATTTATATACTTACTTTACAACATTTTTAAACTATATTAATCATAAAAATAAAAATTTGAATAAATGTATAACTATTGAATTAGTGATGTTTTATTATAAAAACATTTAAAAAAATTATAAATATCAATAATATATTATTATATTTATCATTCACATTTAATTATTAAATAATAATAATACAATATATTTTTTGTTATTTATTTTATTAAAATTCAAAATATATAAAATGTAATTAAAAAATATTTAAAATTAAGTTGTTAAACATTATTTTAAATTAAAAATAAAATAAAATATACTTTATCTTGATGATGAATTTCAGTTGAAATGTTAATCTTCAAAATACAGATGAATCTTGAAAAACTATTACAATAAGCTAATAATCCCAGAAATCTTAAATTTGAAAATATATATTTGTCTTTAGAAGTGCTCTCTAATTTAGAAGTGCTCTCTAGCTAATAATCCCAGAAATCTTAAATTTGAAAATATATATTTGTCTTTAGAAGTGCTCTCTAATTTAGAAGTGCTCTCTAATCTATATGGTAAAGATGTTGTAAAAAATAAAAATAATAATAAAAATAAAAATAAAATAAAATAAATTGTTTTTAAATAAAATAAAATTAAATGAAAAAGTCAAAAAAAGAAAGTAAAAATAAAAAATGACTCATGGTATTGAAAACTCATGGTATTCATGTGGAACATAGCTTGTTTAAAGTGTGAAATTAAACTAGACTAGATCCATTTTAACTTTGGAACTACAAAGCATCGAGAGAGATCAAATCTCTTTTAACTCTAAAAGAAGTTTCCACCTCAAGAGATTTGATTCCTTTTGGTACTTAATAAATCTGGTGTTAAAATAAAATATAGATAGTTATATTAATTTCCTACCTTTTCATTTTATCATATATTTTATAATTATAAAATAAATTAATATAATTTCAACAAATTATAAAAATATAAAAAATATATATATATATGAATGAAAAAAATATATATTATTACAAATATAAAACACCGTTGATTATTAAAACATAATCATAATAACATATAATAAAAATAAAAGATATAAAATATTTATTTAAATTTGAAATATAATTAAATCAACATTTAAAAATCATATCATTAATTATTAAAAAAGTTATTTCATAAAAACTAAGAAAATCATTTAAAGCACATTATTAAAAAACTTCATTTGAAAATTGTATTTTAGTAAAATTATAATAAAATAAGTAATAAATATTTATTTATTAAATTTAAAATATAGAATGGCTAATTATATTGATGAAAAAAGTTATTTCATAAAAACTAAGAAAATCATTTAAAGCACATTATTAAAAAACTTCATTTGAAAATTGTATTTTAGTAAAATTATAATAAAATAAGTAATAAATATTTATTTATTAAATTTAAAATATAGAATGGCTAATTATATTGATGTGAGTAAAAGTTGGTATATTATAGGTTTTTAAAATAATAAAATTATTATTTAAATATTACTAAAAAATTATTTTAATGTTTTGACGTGATGTTATGTTATGTTTTAAATAAATTAAAAAGCATTATATAATTTTTTTTAGTTTGGAGAAGATATATAACTAATTTAGATTTCATTTTAATACCAAATTTACCAAGCCAAGACAAATGAAATATCTTTGAGATGAATTTTTATTTTTATTTTTACAATGAAAAGAAGTTTGATCTCTGAGATGAAACTTTTTTTTGAGATGAATTTTTTTTTTATATAGTGAAAAGAAGTTTGATCTCGGATGTCGTGTAGTTTAATTTCACTATTTAAATAGGCTATGTTCCACATGAATACCAATAGTTTAAAACAAATATATATATTTATTATAACAACAAATATTATAATTTATTTTATTTTATTAATATGACTTAATAATTAATTGTAAAATATAATAATATATTGTTGATATTTATATATTTTTTTAATAAATTTTATAATAAGACATGATAATAATCAACAATTACATATTTGTTCAAATTATATTAGTTTATTTTAATAATTAATATGGTTTACAAAATGTTTATATATATATATATATATAAACATTTATATATGTTTGTTTAAACTATATTGTTTATTTTAATAATTAATATAATTAATTCTATATATTTGTTTAAATTATATTAGTTTATTTTACTAATTAATATAGTTTATACAATTTTGTAATATTTATATATATATATGAATGAATATTTCAATTTATTTTATAGTAAGTTTGTATATTTAAATGTTTATAAAATAATATTTAAATTAATTAAAAAGTATTATATAGAAAGCTCCTCTTGGTTTGGAGATGTAAAATCTCTATTAACAGGGTCAACCACATGAAGGTGAGAGTTTATATGACCCCAAAAACGGTCCATCATTGACATGGGACTAACCACTAACACGCACACACACAATCCATTGTCAATGAGGCACAATTACTCACATGCATACATTCATACAACAAACAAAGGGTGCACACAAACATACACATACCCACAAACATTACACATATTGACTCACATGTTCACACACGATTACTCACATGCATACATTCATACAACAAACAAAGGGTGCACACAAACATACACATACCCACAAACATTACACATATTGACTCACATGTTCACACACGTCAGATTTATCATGCTTATACTGAATTTTAGAATTAACATTATTTTATATATGTGATGAAGATTCAGTATTGAATTTTAGAATTAACATTATTTTATATATGTGATGAAGATTCAGTATAGATATTATGTTGACAATTACATTTATAGTATAAGTTAATATTTTAGTGTTATGATTTTTTTTATAAATTATTAAAATTAACTAATTTTTAAATAAAATTAATTCAATTTATTTATTGTATTGATTTTAATATTAAATAATTAATTGATACGTGGTGTTATTACAAATTGATGTTATTATGAATGTCATGTCATTGTTTGTTCCTTTCTAGGGAATTTGAACATTGAGTCTCATGGTTTGCATAATGTTTTATAACATGATAATCATTAATTGGGTTGTGCTTGGAAGGCTAATATTATGTAATATGTATATTATTTTTCATTTTAAAAATGATAAAAATAGGAAAAAAAAAAAAATTGAAAAAAAAAAAAAAAAAAAAAAAAAAAAATTGACTAAAAAATAAAGTAAAAATAAAAAAACAATAATAATAATATTTTCAAAAATATTTAAAATGATGTATTTACAAGTTAATATTCTAAATAATATATTTATATATAGAAATAATGATAGTATATTTATAATCATATAAATAAATATTTGAAAATATATATATTAACACAAATTACATTCATATATCTACAAGTAAATGATATATATACAAATATAACAAAGAAAGATTCATGTACACATAAAGAATAGATTCATACACATAGAAAGAATACAATCATACATACAAGTGTAGCAAAGAATAGATTTATAGACACATGAAGAATACATTCATACACATGCGAAGAATTCAAGTAAACAAGACACATACATACACAGAATGCAAGTAAACAAGAGACATACATACAAAGAATACAATTATGTAAGACACATACAAGTGTGCTAAAGAATAAATTCATAGACACATGAAGAATACATTCGTACACATACAAGGAATACAAGCAAGCAAGACACATACATACAAAGAATGCAAGTGAAGAAGACACATACATACAAAGAATATAATTATGCAAGACACATACAAGTGTAGCAAAGAATAGATTCATACACACATGAAGATACATTCATACACATACAAGGAATACAAGTAAACAAGACACATATGAATGTAGCAAACAATAGATTCATACAGAGTTGAAGAATACATTCACACACATACCAAGAATATGAGTAAACAAGAGACATACAAATGTAGCAAAGAATAGATTTATATAGACATAAAGAACATATTCATACACATACATAGGAATGCAACAAAGAATACATTCATACACATACATAGAACTGCAACCAAGAATACATTCGTACACATACATAGAACTACAACCAAGAATACATTCATACACATACAAGTAAACAATATCCATACACAAGAATACTTAAAGAATACACACACAAAGCAAATAATGAAGGAATACATTCATACTCATATCTAGAATACAAGTGAATAATACTCATACAAATACAACAAATAATACATTCATACATATACAACTAAACAATATCCATACACAAGAATGCTCAAAAAATACACACACAGAGCAAATAATGAAGGAATATATTCATACACATATCTAGAATACAAGTAAATAATACTCATACAAATACAACAAAGAATACATTCATACACATACAAGTAAACAATATCCATACACAAGAATACTCAAAGAATACACACACAAAGCAAATAATGAAGGAATACATTCATACATATATCTAGAATACAGGTGAATAATACTCATACAAATACAACAAAGAATACATTCATACACATACAAGTAAACAATATCCATACACAAGAATACACACACAGAGAAAATAATGAAGGAATACATTCATATACATATCTAGAATACAAGTGAATAATACTTATACAAATACAACAAAAAATACATTCATACACATACAAGTAAACAATATCCATACACAAGAATACTCAAAGAATACACACACAAAGCAAATAATGAAGGAATACTGAAAAACACTCAAGATAATACAAGCAACTCTTCAAGATAAATAACTGTATATACATGCAAACAATGAAACCACCACTCTAACTCTCAGGCATACCCAAACAATACACCCATAGACATACAAATAAACAATGGAAAGAATACTCAAAAGCATACAAATTGAGACATTCATAAGCATAGAAGAATAAACATTCCAAAGAAGTACATACAAGTAATGCAAACACTCTCATTTCATATATTCTGAAAATAATACATTCGTATATACATACAAAATAAAGAATCCAAAGCATACATTATAATCCAAATAAATAAATATATAAGCATTTAAGAATATATTTATTATATATAAATAATAAAACCAATACACAAATATTTAGATATAGTAAATTTATACAAATAAAAAATAAAAATATTTAAATATTTACAAACACAAACACTCTAAATAATATATTAATATTTAATTTAAATTTATAAAAATATCAATGTAAATATTAATATGTATATATATATATGAAAAGAAGGAAAAAATATAATATAAATATCAACATACTTAAAATAAAAATATATAAGTAAACAAATAAAAACAAATCAAAGGAAATTCAAATCTTAAAAAAAAAAAAAAAAAACCAAAAAAATTATAGAAATTAAAAAATATAAATAAATTTAGGTTATAAATGTTATATAATTTATGTCAATAAGATTGGTTTTTGCATTTGTGTGCATGTGTGGAAGTTGTTTAAAATGTTGAAAAAATGTTAAGTAATTTATGTGAAATATAAGAGTGATTTTGGTATTTGTGTGTATGTGGGGAAGATGTTTAAAACGTTAAAAAAATGTTAAATGATATATGTGAATTGTGTGTATGTTGGGAAGATGTTTTAAAACATGTTTATAAAGTATTATTATAATAAAAAGATGTGTTTGTGTTTGTGCATATTGGAGTTACGATGAAGATCATGAAAACTATACCATGAGCACAAGGAACGCAACTCAAAGGAGGGTTACCATTTAACCTTCCTAAGAGCCTTTTGGAGGGGTTGAATTCCCCTCCAACAACAACAAAAAAGCCTACTCATTTTATTAATGTGTTCATGTACATTCTTTGATGGGCCCATCTAAACAAAATATATATAATTTTTTCTAATTACAACATTACAAAACATAAAAATAGATAATGTCTTCCACCCACCCACGAGCAACTTTATTATTCATAAATTTTCTGCAACACGCAACATTGAAATGATATTGTTAGTATACAAACTTTTCCTAACAACTTGTAACATAATTAAATGTACAATTCATTAACAAAATCCATTATATATATAATACATGAAAAATATTAAGAAAAAACATGAATACAATATTAATAATATAAAGTGATACAAGTATGATGTAACTTATAAATTTAACATAATAACAATTAAATCTAATTATTATATATTAAAAGTAAATAAAAAAAACACATTTGGTAATTTTTAATTTCAATACAATACTAACATACTTTTATTAATAAAATTTATTTTCAACAATTAAAAGTTATATATTTTTCAAATTAAAATATAAATAAAATAATGAATAACGTGGTACATGTAATCGACAACGCAGATTCTCGGTAAATATATTTCTCTGAGTAAACATTGGAGATTTAATATAAAAAAACGTTGAAATAAAAAACATCTTGAGGCAAAAATTAATAAAACTAAATAATGGTAAATATATTTCTGTCATTAAATATTAGAAATTTAATAAAAAAACATGTTGAAAGAGAAAACATCTTGTTATATAATTAATACAACTACGTAATGTAATTAATAAGAAAAGGTAAAAAATAATCTTTGATTATATGAGAGTTGCCAGGTGACCCAATTTTTAGGAGATGGCTGTCAAGTTGTATGATTGTTTTATTTCATCATCATGACATGCTGGGAGTGCGCGTGCTTGTTTTATTTCATCTCGTAACCAGCAATTATGACCACCCGCCCCTTGACTACTTGGAAACAACACATCTACTTGGAAACTTTGATGAGGAAGCCACTCATCAAGGATTACCATTGATGAAGAAGCGACTCATGCTACCATTATGGTCAAAGGATCCAGAGTAAGTTAAATATTATATTCTTTATCCAGAGTAATGACAACCATTGTTTGGAATGTTTTCACAGTTATTTGGAATTCAGCATCCTATATATTTTACTTTGTCCTCTATTGTTGTTGGGTGGGTGTTTCTCTCTCTGAAACGCAGAGATTTTGTTAACGCTATGACAATAATAAGACCAGACTATTAACGCCTGCATCAAAAGGAATTTCACCAGACTACAATTCATTGACAACTAACCAGTTATATCGGCTTTCAACACATCCGTGAGGGAGTTGGAAACTACACATCGATGAACAGGTGATGAGTATCGATGTAGAACAGGTGATGGGTATCGATGAACAGGTGATGAACATGATGCAAAACAGAGAGTTCAGGTTCAGGGTATCAAATTCAAACAGTTCTCGCTTGAAGGAAGAAGTAAATAATTTGAAAACCAAAAATTCTAACTGAAATTCCATAAAACAGAGAGTTCAGGGTATTAAATTCAAACAGTTCTCGCTTGAAGGAAGAAGTAAATAATACAGAGAGTTCATGGTATTAAATTCAAACAGTTCTCGCTTGAAGGAAGAAGTAAATAATACAGAGAGTTCAGGGTATTAAATTCAAACAGTTCTCGCTTGAAGGAAGAAGTAAATAATTTGAACACCAAAAATTCTAACTGAAATTCCATATAGAAGGGATGAGAGAGATGCACTCCATGGGTAGGTAGATTTTCTAAATTAAAATAGAAAAATATTCACAAACAGAAATGTCAAGGAAGGATGACCACAGATGCTCTGGCTCTCGAGAGATTTTAGCTTATATCACCAAAAGCACTATGGTAGTGACGACAGTGGGAGAAAGCACCGAATAAACATAGTTATTGAAAACAGCTATGGTGTGCTTTCGGTCTTGTACATACCCTCCACGCCCAACAACTCTAGATTAACTATCTTCCTTATAAACATTTATATATAAAGTTTACTATAGATTTATATCTTCATTACAGGTTAGCTTTCATCTCAGAATTATAATTTTTATACTAAATAAATTTTATACTAAATAAGTTTGGTCTGTCTCAGTATTAGAAATAAACACAAGAAGGCCATTCACAAATACTAACCTGGCTTCTTTAGAAATAAACACAAGAAGGCCATTCACAAATACTAACCTGGCTTCTTAGGAAATTTTCATTTTCTACTGAAACTTTGCAAACTGATGGGTGCTAGAAAATCCTCATTATCTCCTCCACAAGCATCGGAAACGCTACTCCAGCTCCTTTATATAAAATTCCAACTCATCAGAAAAGGAAACATAAGAAGGAGGGCCTGGCCGAATGAATTTAAAAATAATTCAAGAAAATATTGCCATGAGTACTAACTCACTCACTCTGGATGCATTCTATTATTTGTTGATCACGTTGGCCCTTCAAGCACCCGTGCATATTCTTCGTTGCATGGACTTTCTCTCTCAAGTAACAGACACACAAAACAAACAAACATTTACACAAGGCACGACCACAGGACATTGCTGCATACAACACAGAACAGAACAGAACACAGAACAGAACAGAACATTTATGGAGCGCTCCATAAGACAGACACAGTGGTTGAGAGAGAAAGAACACCCATGATGATTAACCTGTAGATTGAACAGAGAAGATGATTTGTGAGGTTACATAAAAATAGCCTTTCCCTCCCTGGTTAACCAAACAGAGAGAACGACAAACAAATTAAAAGGAACAGAAAAATTACCTTTAATCCATTCGAGCTCGAGCTCACCCTGCTGTTGTTTTCGCACTGTATTGCAAAAATTACCATCACCTCCTCTTCCTATGTCAATTTCTTCCTCTCATTCTCCATTCATCACAATCACCACCGATCCCTCTCATTCTTCATTCATTCATTAGGCCGCGCTCATTCCTGAGTTTTATGCTTGGGTTTTTGGACCGTTGCCTTCAAATTTAACTTTAATCAATCTTTTAATTACTATTCATTAAACCAATCTTTTAATACCAATCTTCATTCATTCAGGCCGCGCGCATTCCTGAGCTTTATGCTTGGGTTTTTGGACCGTTGCCTTCAAATTTAACTTCAATCAATCTTTTAATTACTCTTCATTAAACCAATCTTTTAATACCAATCTTTTAACTCAGTATTATAATTTATGATTGATATTGTTGTAGCTTTTTTTAACCTGTTGCGTTCTTTTTCAATTCTATGTTTCTACCTTTTATTTGGGTATTCTATTTTATAGTTTACGAAACCCTTACCCTTATCTGGATTGCAGATTCCCTTCCCAAACTTACTTACGTCGTTGTTTTAGCCCACTTCTCCGTCTCCTTTTACAGAAATGGACATTAAATTGCTTACGGATGGTCGGAAAACCTTTTCATCGGAACTGCTAATGGATGGTCGGAATCCGCAGTCTGTCATTGTCTCCGGCTTGTCTAGTGGAAAACTCTAGATAGGGAATTCAATTCAACCTAAGGAGCTACAGCGCCCCACGTGTCCTACCACCTGCAAAGAAATAACAGCATAGCGAAATGTTTAACACAGTGTAATTTTGGGTAACCTAGATGGATTGAGTTGTTGGCTTCTGCACTCGCTCATGTGAAGCCAATTTACATTTAATTATTGGGATTTTTTATTTAAAATTTAAAGAATGATTAGTATAGATTTATGGAAAAGTCTATTATTTATAAATTTAATTTAATTATTATTAATATGTTAATAGTTATTTTATAAATTTTATCAAAAGTTTTTTTTTTTTATATTTGAGAATTTATTAAAAAAATATATATATATATATATATATTAAATTTTTATAATTTTTTAGAAAGCTAATTTACTTGTAAATGTGTTTAATGTTAAATTTTTTAGTTGAGTTTTTTTAAATAATTTTTTTTTAAATGTTTGTTATAATTAAAAACAGAAAAAAGATATATTTATTTAGTTAACCGTTAATTTTAATTAAATGTATTATTACTACTCAAAAATGTGTAAGAATATTTCATTCTTACTCTCAACCATAAATAAAGTATTTCAATGTTCATGTGAAATAATATAACTTTGTATCAAACTTGAAAAATGATAAAAGTAATTAAAAGTAAAAAATAACAATATGAGGCTCACAAAAACATTAGGTGTATCGAGTTGACACATGTATCTTTTAGAAGAAAAATAAAATATTTTTTAAATAAAAAAAATTCCAACTATAATTGAAAATAAAAGTGAATATATCCATTTGGTTAATCATAATAAAAAAATATTAATAATCTTATTCTCACTATGCTAGCTTCATTTATTATTGACATTACAACTCAAAAAACGTGGTAAACATATTTCATTTAGTGGAAGATATACAATTATTATTCTTCACAAAGATATTTCAATATGAGATTTAGGTAAATTATTTAAATGTATAAAGAAAATAAATAATTGAAATAAAGAAAATGCTAGTTATTTCTTAATAAGAATAATAAAAAGAAGAGACATATGCAATTTGTTCAATTCTTAATATAAAACTAATGTGGCGTTCAAAAATTGAGTTTTAAATCAAATATATCAATAAAAAAAATGCTTCAAACATTTTAATTAGTCTTACTATTCTACATATTGGCTCCTTTGGAGTATATTTTTCAATCATTTGAAATGTAGTAAAAATCTGTTGGAATTGTAAGTTCAAGTTGTGCACTCTACATAATCCAAGTGCTCAACCAAATTTTCAAGGCATTGGTGCAATTTAAACAATGAAAAAATGTACACTACCCTCTAAAAGAAATTAAATTAGCACATAAGGGATTTAATTCCTCTCCACGGTTATTAGATTTCAGGTTAAATGAATCTATACTAGTGAATATTGAAACTATTTTATCATGTTGAATACTCTTTCCTATATTTCCTTACAAATCTATGAAATACACACACACATACACATATACACTCAAGTTTAAGCATATAACTCTCTTCAATTAAAGGAAAATTTAGTTTTACATCTTTCATAGTTTTTCAACAAATACTAATAATAATAATTCAATTTTAAAGTCATAGCCAAGTTTGGAACCAAAATTGTTGTATGAGACACTCGTTTATGGAAAAGCCCTTTATATTTGGATATTTCTCTTTTTAGGAAAAAACACAGGTTCTTAAGAACTATTGGTCATTTTTTTATTCTCTATAAAAGTGTAATATACTTTATATATCTTATTAGATTTATGATTATAATATAATAAACAAATATTATATAGCAATAGGCATATGACAATTATTATATAATGTAATCATTAATATGTTTTAATGATTAGCTATAGAACAATTATCACATGATATTTATTTATTGCATTATGATAATATATCTAATAATATATGGTAGGCAAACTATAGAAATTTTCCTCAAATTTGAGAAGATTGCGTAAAATTCTTGAGCTTTTTTAAAATCGATAGGAAGAATGAGTCCTTTTGTAGTTTTTTCTCAATTAAAATGTGTTTATTATGATAGAAATGCCTCATATTAAGATTCTATCCTCAAATTTGAAGGGTTTCCTAGATTTTCGAAAGTTTATCCACATAAAATGTGTTTAAGGAGGTTTTTCAAAATTGATTTTTGAGAAGGATATTTAAAATATATTTGGTGTCACCCCTTATTTGGTGTCACCCCTTATTGTTAAATCTGGAGAGGGTTCCTAGATTCCACATCAAATTTGAGGAAATTTACATTATAGTAACCTATTTTGATTTGAGGAGGTTGCTCAAAATTGATTGTATACAACCGCCTTTAGTTTGAGAAGGTTATTGTTAAGAAATTTAGCTACTTAAATTCCATTATATTTAATTGTCAATCTATGGTCATAACCTTTAAACACCAACATTTTATGTGTGGATCTAGTACATAAATTATTCTCAAGCTATGAAAGAACTTTTACAATATAATGCTCCAACTCATGCATTAGCAATAAAATGAACTATCGGACTGAAAATTAAAGGGATACAAAGATTTGTTGGATCAATGAGCTTATGCTTTCAAGACAACTTTGTGGACTCCAATCATATTCCATTGTTTGTCATAAAATGATTCTATGATTAATTAAGAAGAACTTTCATTCTTCAACCTTCAATGCCTAACTTCTGTAGGGGGGAATCCACACTTTACACTTGAAAGATAAAATTCAATCAGGAAGAAAGTAAAATGCTACACTCTTGCATGATCACTAGGATTACATTTACAAAACAATTTTATGATCTCTGATCACAACACTTTGTTTTGCATAAGCATCAAATAGTTTTTCAATTCCTTAAAAAGAACTTTTGTTCATCAAACTTCAATGCCTAACCTCTATATCGAATCCACACTTTTGCAATTAATAACGTATGAAAGTTCAAGAACTAGAATTATAGAGAATAAAAATATTAATCTATAGATAAATACAAATTATCTAATTAGATCGTCTAACTAAGAAATAAATGAATTCACAATGTAAACCAAGTAGGGAGCCTTACCTACTAACTTGCGCTACAAAAGAAAACTATAGTTGATATGAATTGCAGAATTAGATCACTACCTAAGACTTGGCAAGTTTTAAATGGGCCTTTCAAAACAGTAGTTTAATACATCTAAACAAGTTATCCAAAAAGGACATGACACACATAAGAATGCAATGTCAAATAGAAAGACACTGAGATTTTTGACAAAGTTCACCCCCTTGGGCTGCCTCTTTGGGCCCTGCTCTAAAAGGTTAGGCCGCTCCTATTTCAATGAATAAGAAGAGGTACATCAAAAGTTTTGATACAATTGTAGCTATTTCCACAATATGGAAATGTTGTCCTTTAGTGAACTCTCGCAATTTCACTTCACATTCTACAAAGGACTTGTCATTTACAGTAAAAACATAGAGTCTCTAACAATAACTCTGACCTCTACTGAAATCAACAATTCGAGTTTCATCAATACATTGATTATTTACCTCATCTCCACTTGTCTAAGTGAGACACAATTCAGGTATAGAATTCTACAGACTTCACTGTTGCTACTAACAAACAAGTACTGTCGTTGAATTTGTAATGTTTCAAAACCCCCGTTTCGGCTCTTCAAGTTTCCAAATAAGCTTTTGGATGCTTCCAAAAAGCCAAAAACTAACTTGACAGCTTCTTGCATCTGAAATGGTTTCAAACGTCTTCTTTACATATAGTTTCACCTAGCTGAACTATGCACGCAGGCACTGTTGGTGACTGTCAAAAGGGAGGCCTTTATCGCAACTTTCCAACGTCTGTCTCCATTCACAAAAAGGCCCAAGGATGACCAAGATATTCTCAAGTGAACATTGCAGGCACCAATATGACTCTATTCTATAGCTCACTATTCAACTCCCCCTCTGGAGTGGTGTAATGGTACTCATTTTATAATTCCTTGGCTAGGTTCCAGATTCGAACCTACTGGGCTATACATGGAAAGTTGTTTTAATTAGGTGGACAAACCTATACTCGGTGCAATAACAAAATTACACTTAGTGCTATAGTTATAACAACTATTAACTTTGGCACATTTCGTTTTAGTATGGTCTAACCATATAATGCATATGGTTTACAAAGGTTGGACCGAATACAATATCCTTCGTGCATTGATGTAATGTATTATCCTAAGGTTTGTTCCTGATGCATATAGATTGGATCAGTGGCTTTTGTTACACTGATAATCCAATCTTTTATCATATAACTCGGCGAAATACCATATCATAACTCAACTCCGGTTGGTGTGGTAGTCAAGTGTTATGGAAACCCACAACCATGTGAACTTGTTTCAGCGGTAACCCCGTGCCGCATAGTCGTACATCATTTTCCACGTGAACTGGTTACTGGACCTACTCCTTACCTATTCCCGACGATTCGATGGCATATCCCATGGCAGTGCTGACTCATTACTCCATGTTCACAACCTCTGATGGTCATGGCAACAACTTGACGGTTTTGTTTTAATTGTGCCAGCATCTTCATGTCATGTGACACATATCCACGCTAGATAACACTTATTGTAACCACATACCCGAAAGTCTATAGAACCACAAATCCGTGGCATATAACCCTGGTCATCTCAACCTACTCCGACGTGTTGACTGAACCACATATTGTGCGCTCTCATCCCTGTCGTGTTGTATCATCGGGCAACATGGTTGCCACCTCCGCATTGTATAAAAGCCATAGTTTTTGTTTTAATATATATTTTCCATCAGACTTTAACATATATATTTAAAATATGGTTTAACACCATATCTTTGGCACTTTGTTGGCAAGTTGACTCACATCCTCTGGTGGTCATGGCCATTAAATTTGCCACCGTGACTGGATCTTCGTTCCATGTGATTAGACTCGGATCCACCATGTATGAACCTGTTTATACTTTATTATAATTCTTCACCATAGTTTATAACTTTTTTCCATATGTTTTGATTTACTTTGCCATATTGCGTATTTTCCATAGGTTCCTTACATACCATAGGTTCATTACATATTCTACCACCATGGTTTGATAAGATCTTTCTTTGCACCCACATACCGTATAGTTATATGATTTGTAAAACATATCTATCCCTTGCACCCACCATGGTTTTTACACATAGTTTGAACCTTAGGCATGTTTTAACATTAAAAAAAATGTGCACCTTTATTTTCATATATGGTATGTCATATGGTTTAGAAACCACAGGTTTGCAACTGTGCCATAAAATTATTAATGCACTCATGACTTATAATATGAATCTTTAACCAACCAAAACCCAAAATCTCACCATTCACCTAGATATATGCACTGAAGACGAACTTTGACCTGTTGACTTGAACATTGCCACGTGTCAAACTGTGTGAACGCCACATGGTCAGCAAGGCCCCTTTTGACTTGTTCACCATAAACTTCAATGACCATCTTCTCCCTCATATGAAGGCCAAATGTGAATCCGGAGATATGACCAGAATCAACGTGTTGAGATCTTCGTCTTGGCACTGATTTCGTGAGAAACTGGGACGTTAAAACTCTGCACATGTCAAGAACAATTTTTCTACCTAGGCCCATCTTAGACTTCAAACATATAGCAAACTTCAACTTGACTTAACAAGATCCATTCTATATCAATAGTCTAATTACTTCTATGAAATAAAACTTAGAATAACATCATTTATATTAAAAGAGGAATACACAAGTCCACATTACAATTTTAAAGATAATCTACATATACTTAGCATGGATCCACATATGCCTTGTCATCAAACTGCAATATACACCAACATATGGCCTTCATATTGGACCATTTGAACAATTTTTCAATACACAATTTGATTTCTTTCTTGAACAATCCT